>CM024266.1:15777285-16236832 GCA_013621005.1 Aeschynomene evenia
GCACACTAGTGTTTAAGATGAAATTTACATATGGTGCATCAAAGACCGTGTTTCAAAATTCAAACTCAAGTTATATTTAATGAGTGGAAGGTTAAACTAGATGTGTTAATTCTCATTGGTAAAGTGATATACTTTAATCAAACTCTAGTTTGACCTAAGTTTATAAATTATTATCTCTTCAGATGAACTATTTAAAACTTACCCTTAACCTTATTATTGAATATAAATCATTCTTTAAAATTAATTTATTCTATTTTAGTTTTTTTCAAAAATAATTCTATCGATATTCTAAGCCGAACGAGGCTTCAGCCAAAAGGACCTTAAATAAGCCCAACCATTAGTACTTTCCATAAATTTCTTCTTTCACCAAAGTAGTCTCCATAAATGGGACCATATCGTTCCTACATAGTAAAAGACTATCTGTTACCCCAAGAAAATTGCTAATAGGCGAAAGACGTTAGTCGAAGGGTGGTAGCCGAGTTAAGGTAGTCGAAGCGTTGGTTAGCTGAATGAAACGGATAACAACAGCTGAATAATTACGGCTGCGGCTAGTGGAAGAAACGGCTGAGGAGCAGGTTGAACGGCAGTTGCGAGAATTGTGGAAGTAGCTAAAATGATGGGATCGAGCGTCCAAGTGAGCAAAAAGAAGGCGAGAAAGGAGGAAGCTAAGCCCACTAAGCTGAGTGGCGAGATATGGAGCCGGAAAAGATGCAAGAAGAGGTCGAGGAATAGGGACTATATAAAGGAACGGTTAGCTAGGAATAAGAGCACCCGAATATTGCTAAGAACCAGCATTTTATTCAAATTCAGTTTTATCTTACCGTTTCATTTCTAGGAGTAGATGTAGGTAGAGTTCATCACTTATTATTGGTGTATTTTGGCAAGTTTGTTGAGAGTCAATTCATTCTATTTCGCCATATTTCTCTTAATCTTTTACTCCTACCTAAAGTCTGTTCTCTTCCTGAGACATTTAGGGAACTTACAGTTGAGGGCAAGATTCCCGTCCACAACGTAATCACCTTTAGTCGAAGGGATCATTGCGTTGTTGTATTCGGCTGTTCATTTAGCTGAAACTGATTTAGCGACAACATAATTGGCACGCCGGTGGGACAAACAGGAGTACTACAAGCAGAATAGGCCTCAATCACTCTGGCGGATGCAGTTAAGGTCTGGGCGGTTTTCTGAAATGAGCTCATCGACGAACGCTGGTACACCTAAGCCTAATGGCAAATCAGATGCGAACACTCCTGCCGGACTGCTGGAATAGGTAGTGAAGGACCTATAATCCAGACCACAGCGGCGGGTGCTGGCTCGTCATCAAGGAATACTTCAACGATTTCTGTGGCCTTTATCAGGCAACAAATCGAGGAAGGGATGCATGATCTCATGTATCAGGTGTCGCAACAAATGGGTGAGATTGTGCGGCCCATGGATTCGCAATGTTTTACAACGGAGGGTTATCATCCTCAAGCTGCTGCTTCTACTGCACTCCAGTGATGCCGCAAACGCCTCCTTTCGTGACTGAAGGAATAGGAGGATGGTTGCAGGAATCACTAGTGGGGTTGACAATATTGCGATACCAAGAAGTAATGTGGAATTCATGGCTCAACCAGTGGTTGCACCGCTGCAAGGATGTAACATCAGTGTCCACCATACGGAGGAGCGGGCGGGATTCAGCTAGTCCAGCCGCCCCTTTGAACCACGGTCCGTGTATATGCACAGGAGACCGGAAGGAGCTATCGGCAATATCGGCATGCCATATGGTGGGGAAGCATACCAACAGCAAGGGGGCACGCCTCGCCCTTTTATCCTGTTGGCTTCAGGCCTCCTACGCCGTGTGCACAAAACTGGCAGCCGTAGCCAAATGTATGGACAGAGCCGCATGGAGGAATGCAAGGCTTTGTGGGTAATCCCCAGGCGCCCGTTTATCAACAAGAGGAGGGTTTGCAGCCGAGGAATCCAGTCTAGCCTCAATTGTGCGACTCCAATATGATTGCTGATGTCCTTCGGCAGCATTTTGGGTTGTAATTGAGACCATTGGAAAGGCCAGTGTATCGGAAGCCGTATCCAGAATGGGTTGACAGGATCCATTCCCTAGAGGTTTTCAGGCTCCTGATTTCACTACCTTTTCAGGTGAAGATGGAAAATCTACTATGGAACATATTAGCCGCTTTACAGTGCAATGTGCAGAGGCTGGGCATAATGAGTATTTGAGGCTTCAGTTTTCCCGTCCTCTCTGACTGGGATAGCATTTTCTTGGTACTCGTCGCTGCCGCCAAATTCTATCAATAGCTGGGCTGATATGGAGAGGGCCTTTCATGATCGTTTCTACAAAACAAGGCCCGAAGCTTCATTGTTGGACTTAATTGCCATCAAGCAGAAAGGGCAAGAGCCAGTCGGGGATTTTCTTGAAAGGTTCAGAAAGATTCGAGGGGTCTGCAGTGCTCAGATATCAGATGGGGAGTGTACTGCCATTGCTGTGAATAACATGAACCCTCAACTCAGAGAGAGGTTGTTGGTTGGGGATTATTCTGACCTGGGACAATTAGCTGAGAAAGCCATTAGGTATGAACGACTTATCCAAGAGAAAGAACTGAAAAGAGTGGGTCGCTTCGCGATCAACAAACCTCCCCAGAACATCAATGTGGTTGAAGGGGAATCAGATGATGAGGAGTTAGTGTACGAAGAAGAATCTCCAGCTGGAGAAGTGATGGTAGCTGAATTGCTGAAAAAGAATGAGGTATACTCTTGCCTGCCCTCACAGCTGCAAAAGGGAAGGAGAGAGTTAAACCAGGAAGCAGAGAGCCGTATTTGTTCGATATCACGAAGGCAGAACACATTTTCGACTTCCTCTTGAAGGATAAACAGCTGAAGTTGCCTGAAGGCCATGAAATTCCACCAGCCGAGAAGATAAAAGGGGTAAAATACTGTAAGTTGCACAACTCTTGGACTCATCCTACCACAAACTGTTTGGTCTTCCGAAATGCTATTCAGAAGGGTTTGAAAGAAGGCGGATTCAAGTTGGCTGATCGTGTCCAATCGGTAGTTAATGTGGAGTCCAATCCTTTCCCTCCGGCTAGTATAAACATGGTGTCGGTCTCAGAGGATAGGATGATGAACAAGAACCTTCGTGGTAGGGTTTGGAGACCAAAAGCGGAAGCCAGTAAAGTTGATTCGAAGGAAGTAATAGCTAGGAAGCGTGAAAACCCACACTTGAGGAGAGTGTATTCTCGCGGCTATTTGGAGTGGAAACCACCTAGATGGGGACCAGGCCCTGGCGAGCATTTATGGTATGGACCGGGTTATGGGAATCAGCAGCCGCAACCTCGGTTGACACAGAATGCGTATGGATCAGGATATGGGAATCAACGGCCGAAACCACGGCTGATTCAGAACACTTGGGTAAGGAAGCATACTGAAGAAGTGTTGAAAAAGGAAGCTTCACATGAGACCCCGGCCGAACCACGGCTGAGCGTCTTTGACCGGTTATATCGACCCCAAGGAGGAAGGCCTTTTAGAAGGGGGTATGCCATTCGAAATGTACCGGTTGTGGAGGATAGTGCTCTCCCAGAGAAAGGGAGGCAAGTGGTAGAGGTAAGCTGCAATGAAAACGGCCAAAGCCTCTGGATTACTAATCAAGATCCCAGCCGAATGGGAGGTATGATCAAGCCTAGGGGGCAACCGAAGGAAGTTTGGCAGGTGAACACAAGAAAGAAAACCATTCCAGAGGAGGTACTGGTCCTCTCTAGGTCACAAAAACGAAGGCTCCAACGAAAAAGGGCCTATCAGAAATTAAAAGGAATGGTTGATATGTTGCAACACGCCAAGGTAGTGGAGAGAGAAGAGGTAACAAGCCCTAGAAAGGGGCAAGACGTAGCCGAACAACTGGCTGATCATTTAGATGCCATACAAGAAATGAATCAGCAGGAGTTGAAGGCAGAAGAAGGAATTGTTGCAGTTGCACAAATAGCAACTGAGTCGGAAAGAATTATTCAAGAAACGGCTGTGCAGGTTACGGCCGAAACGGAAGCTTCGGCTACAATTACGGAACCTTCACCTGTGGTTGCACGAGCCGAAGTAGAAGCGGTGAACTTGGTAAATCTAGATTTCAACGACGAGTTTGCCGATTCAGGGTTGCTCAGCAGTCTGCTGGAGGACGATGATCTGCTGGAGTTGGTGGATAGTCCTGATAATATGATGGCAATGGTTGGTTTGTTGCCGGTTGAGTTTAAAAGAAGTGGAGGACAGCAGGCTGGTTTGGAAGGAGATGTATATGTGGAAGAAATAGAGTGGGCATCGTTTGCCGAGACCACGACAGAGATACCATCTCGAAATACGGAGGCGATCGTGCATTTCGAGCGGGGAAATATTCAGTATCATTTGAAGCCGCTGTATATTAAGGTGCACATGGAGGGTCGTCCAATGACCAGAGTATTAGTGGATGGCGGAGCGATAATGAATATCATGCCCTGGATAATGTTTAAGAAATTGGGGAAGACTAAGGAAGATTTGAAGGAAACGAATATGACTTTCACCAATTTCACAGGGGGAAACACTACGGCTCTGGGCTCATACATAACGACTCTAACAGTAGGGTCAAAGACCACTAATACCATTTTCTTTGAGGTGGAGGCTCGCACTAACTATTCTTTACTATTAGGACGGGATTGGATTCATGCCAATGAGTGTGTGCCATCTACTTGGCATCAGAAGTTGATCATGTGGAATGGCGATAAAACCGAGGTGGTGGAGGCTGATCAACGGCCTTTCTCGGCTGACATGAGGATGGCGGATGCAGTTTATTACGATCCTGGATTCATGCCGATTGCCACCCTGATCCAAGGAAAGGAAGAAAAAGTTAAAGCTGTGAACTTCACCAGTAATGGTTTTGAGGTAATCTTGCATGCCGAACCACGACTAGCAGATACTGTTTTTAATAATATTTATGATTGATGAAAAATGTGCATATCAACGGCTGCAATCTTCTTTAGCCGAAACTGTTGTTCAGGAAACGGCTGAATGGGAGATGATGACCGATATAGAGGAAACAGGAGATAATAAGTTATATGATGATATTGCAGGTGTCGAAGAGCAGGGAGAGCCGGTATCTATTCAACAGAAGCGATTAGGATTCCAGGCCCAAGATCCATTAGTGGAGGTAAATCTTGGAACGCAGGAACAGCCGAGGGTTACCAAAATTAGTGGACTGCTGGACGAACAGGCGAGCCGAGCATTAAAACGGCTGTTGAACCAGTACAAGGAGTGTTTCGCTTGGGATTATCATGAGATGCCGGGTCTATCAAGGGATTTAGTAGAACATCGACTACCAATCAAAGAAGGTTTCAAGCCGTACAAGCAACCACCGAGAAGAGTCAATCCTGAAATCTTCTCCAAGATCAAGACGGAGATTGAGCGGTTGTTGAAAGCAGGATTCATTCGGACGGCTAAGTATGTTGATTGGTTGTCGAATATAGTGCCTGTGATTAAGAAGAATGGTCAATTACGTATTTGTATAGATTTTAGGAATTTAAATTTGGCAACGCCTAAAGATGAGTATGTAATGCCAGTGGCCGACATGTTAGTCGACGCCGCAACTAATAATAAATTCCTAACTTTTATGGATGGCCATTCTGGATACAATCAAATTTTCTTAGCTAAAGAAGATGTGCATAAAACAGCCTTCCGTTGCCCTGGGGCCATCGGCATTTTTGAGTGGGTGGTTATGCCTTTCGGCTTAAAAAATGCTGGTGCGACCTATCAAAGGGCGATGAACGCTATTTTCCATGATTTGATAGGTTCTTGTATGGAGGTATATATTGATGATGTAGTGGTCAAATCGGCCGATTTTGAAGCACATTTAGCTGATCTAGAACAAGCGTTTAAAAGGATGAAACAATATTCGCTTAAGATGAATCCGGCTAAGTGTGCATTCAGAGTATCGGCTGGCAACTTTCTAGGTTTCCTGGTACATCAGCAGGGAATAGAAGTTGATAGTAATAAGGCCAAAGCAGTTTTGGAGGCCAGTCCTCCAAGGAATAAAAAAGAACTGCAGAGTCTAATTGGGAAAATCAATTTCTTACGCAGGTTTATTTCGAATTCGGCTGGAAAGATGAAGGTGTTCTCCCCTTTGTTAAAATGTAAAGGGATGGATGAGTTTGTATGGGGGGAAGAACAGCAAAATGCCTTCGATCGGATCAAACAATGTTTGGCAAATCCTCCAGTTTTGGTTCCACCAACAATGAAAAAGCCCTTAAAGCTTTATATTTCGGCAGCCGAAGACAGTATCGGCAGTTTGTTGGCCCAAGATGGTGAAGATGGAGGCGAAAGAGCCATATATTATTTAAGCCGAATTCTGAATGAAGCCGAAACAAGATATTCACCACTTGAGAAGATGTGTTTGGCTTTATTCCATGCATGTACAAAACTAGAATATTACTTGCTCCCAAGGGAAGTATGGGTCATGTGCAAGGTTGACATTGTGAGATACCTATTGAATAGACCCGTGCTTCAAGGTCGTCTGATGAAATGGGCAATCAAGTTGAATGCGTTCGATCTAAAGTATGTCCCATTACGAGCTGTTAAAGGGCAAATAATATCTGATTTCTTAGCCGATCATCCAAGCGTGGATGTAAATGATCCGGCTGAAGAATACCAGGCCTATGTCGGGCTAACTCCTTGGGTGATGACCTTCGATGGTTCTAAACATAAAGAGGGAGCTGGTGCAGGCATAACAGTGACAAGTCCTGATGGAGCAGAAGAAGCTTTTACCTGCCGGCTAGACATTAATTGTTCTAATAACCAGGCGGAGTATCAAGCATTAATTACAGGGCTTAAAATGGTGATATCTATGAGAGTTTTAACTGTGACTATAAAAGGGGATTCACAATTGGTCATTAAACAGCTGTTAGGAGAATACAAATGCCACAGCCCAGAGTTAGCCGAATTACGGCAAGAAGCTCTGGAATTAATGTGTCAGATGTCAGAAGTGACAATTGAGTATATTCCAAGAGAGGACAATGATACAGCTAATATGTTAGCCTAACATGCCTCTGGATATAAGGTTATCAGTGGAGGGGTGTTAATTGGAAATATAGATAAACAAGGGAAGCAAGATTGGCGAAAGGAGTTAGTGGAATATATGCTGAATCCCAACAACAGTGTTAGTCACAAGTTTAAACAGAAGGCACTCCATTTTGTCATTGTGGACAACGAATTGTTCAAAAGGAGTCAAGAAGGGCTGCTTTTAAGGTGTGTGAACAATGAGGAAGCCCTGAAAGTGATGGGTGAAGTGCATGAAGGAGTTTGTGGGGCTCATAAATCGGGGCTGAAAATGAGATGGCTAATTCACCGATACGGGTATTATTGGCCAACTATTACAGCCGATTGTTTTGAGTATGCTAAGGGGTGTGAGGATTGTCAAAAGCATGGGCCAATTCAGAGGTTACCGGCTGAGGAATTGCATCCTATTGTAAAACCTTGGCCGTTTCGTGGTTGGGCTATGGATTTGATAGGGAAGATCTATCCCCCTTCGTCCAAGAATCATTCTTTTATTATTGTGGCTATCGATTATTTTACCAAATGGGCTGAGGCGCAGCCGATGACTAAGGTTACCCAAACCGACGTGATACGTTTTATTCAAAATCAAATTATACATCGATTCGGGATACCTGAGACCATCACGGCTGACCAAGGAACCATGTTTACAGGCTCGGAGGTAAAAGCGTTTGCTGAGCAATATGGGATCAGAATGATTTATTCATCACCATATTATGCTCAGGCGAATGGGCAAGCGGAGGCTACGAATAAAGTACTAATTGATGTTATTAAAAGGATGATTGAGGATCAACCAAGAAAATGGAATGAGAGATTATCTGAAGCATTGTGGGCATATAGAAATTCTAAAGCTACCGCTACGGGTAATACTCCGTTTCGACTGACTTACGGTCAAGATGCAGTTTTACCTTTGGAAATTAATGTAAAATCATTAAGGGTGGCCAAGCAGAACCAGCTGTCAGCCGATGATTACAATCAAGCGATGTTCATGGAGTTGGATCGGCTAGACAGTGATCGGCTGCAGGCTTTAGAAAACATTCAAGCAAACAAAGAGAAAGTGGCTAGAGCATACAATAAAAGGGTAAGGCTAAAACAGTTCACTTCAGGGGACTACGTTTGGAAAGCCATTTTACCAATTGGATTCAAAGATAACAGTCAAGGAAAATGGTCCCCAAAGTGGGAAGGACCTTTTATTGTGAGCCGAGTATTAGGAAAAGGAGCATATTATATAAAAGATTTGCATGGAACAGAACTGCCAAAATGTGTTAATGCCCAGTATTTAAAAAAGTTCAGACCCAATATTTGGGAGTCGTGGGCAAAAAATGGCAAAGTACTAATGAGTCCCAGTAATCAAAGCTAAGGGTAGAAAAGTGCATTCGGCTACATGCCAGCCGTTAGTAGCATAAGTGAAATGTACCATTGTGCAGAAAAGAAAAATCAAATTGAATCATTGTTCAAAGGAAAATCATGTTTCCTGAGTTGTGTCAACATGGGATACCTCAGCGGAAGGGCTTTTGTCTGCCGGAGCTTCAGAGGAGGAAGGAGCAGTTGAGTCAGTAGGTGGGGCCAACGAAGTTTCTGCCTCCTGGTTTGATATAGCTATCCATGGCATCATCCGAGAAGTCTAAAACTGAAAGGATGTGGTATTAGTAGTTGAAATACTGAAACCAAAATAAAAGAAGGAGAAGAGTAAGGGAGTACCTTTTGGGTTGGTTGGAGAAGAGGGCTGCTCGGAAGCAGGTTCTGGCTGAGTAGTGGGGAAAGTCTTGTTAAGTGCTGCCCATTTAGACTTGGCTTCAGCAAGAACTTTCTGACCCGTTTCATATTCAGTATTTAGCCGAGCTTTTTCCCGCTGCAGTTGGTTGATTTCAGGGTCCAACTCGATGGCTCGGCTGTATATTCTCTTTGTGCCTTTAATTGGGCCTCCTTCTCTTGTTCGTGTTTGGAAATTTGGGGACCTAGTTGCTCCAACTCGCGTTGCATCTCGGCTATCTTGAGGTGAAGTTCCTTTTGACGAGCTACGGCTTTATCCCTGGCTTGAATAGCTTGGTCCTTGGCAGTACGGCGGGCGAGATAGGCCTGAATCAGTTCAGACTTAGTTTCCTCCAAGGTTTTCAAACAATCTAAGCACCGCCGGCTGGAGGAAATCAGCTCTGTACTGGTAGTAGCTTGATAGCGTAAAGGAACCAAGTCAAGAGAAAGTTGGGCACACCATTCTTTGTACTCAGCCGTAATTTCTTCAGAGATGGCCAGAGCATCCAAGCTATTTTGAAGCTCGTCAAGATCCGAGAGGTCTGGAAGGTCAACAGCTGACAGGATCGCCTCCACTCTTGTCATTAGCCGTGTGGAAGGCGAGTATCCTGGGGTTTCTTGAGTAAAAGGGGCTGAAAAATACTCGTCCATCTTCTTATCCTCAACGGCTACCATTCCCAATGGGGATACGTCCAAAGCTTCTGTCTGTGAGGGTTCTGGACTGGTGGTTGCCGTGGAAACCATTGATTTTGTCTTAACAGGGGATGGTTCTGGAGAAGGTGAAGGTGTGACTTCTTCATCGAGTATGACTGTGCTGGAAGGGCCAGGCTGTGTTTGAGAGGGCTGCCAAAAGAAGATAATTCAGCACGACAAAAAAAAAAAATATGGATGTTGTGAGGAAAGTAAAGAAAAAAGGGAAGTTACCTTCACTAAGGACCGGATTCTTTGACTGGAACGACGGCGAAGTTGCAAGGCAGGTACAGGATTGGTGGTTTCATCATTGTCTTCTTCTTCTTCTGGAATTGGGTCAGCTTTTATTTGCACTTGCTTGGCCGCAGAACGGCTAGATGATTGATCAGTTGTTTTAGCTGGACCTGCTGGAAAACAAGGTAAAATTAAAATACAGAAAAAGCAAAAAGGGGGAGGAAATAAGAAAGCACAAGAAATAACTATACCCTTGGCTTTCTTCTTTTTCGGCTGGCTTTGTTCGGTAGCTTTTCGTTTGGTGGCTGGTGGGTCATCTTCTACCAAGAATTTGGACATATAAAAGTCTGTTTCTGAAGAAAAGACTATATGTTGAAGATTGAACCACTAGCTGTCATAGTCAGCATCCGTAGAGGGTGATGGCGTGAACAGGGACAGCCGAAATGAAGATCGAACATCTTCAAAAGAAGCAGCGAGCTGTCTCAAATCGTCTGCCGACAGCACCGGCCTCTTCCCAAGAATCACTAAAGATTCTATCAAAATGGGAGTGCTTTGGAGGAGGCCGAACTGTCTGGCGAACCAATGAGGGTGATAGGATTCGACAGATGATTTGTTGTTTCTGGAAGTGGGTCTGATCCCAGAAGGGAGATCCCTAGCAGCTAGGACTGATGGAAGAAAAGATTGAAGGAGGGCAATCTGAGAAGCATCAGCCGAAGATGGATAAATCTTCACCCAATCGGGGCCGCTTTCACGGCGGTGATAAGGGAAGAAGGAGAAAGGGTCGGAACGGCTGATGCTAAAAATAGCATTGACGTAATCAAATGGGGGAGAAGAGAAATTGGGTAAAACCTGGAATTTTCGGCCATAAATTGAGAAAGTGGGGTGTTCAGTGAGATTAGGTGGCAGGAGTTCTGGGAGGTAGAGAGATGTCCAAAGGTTCAAGAACCATAAAGGGCCTTGTACATTATTGAACGAGGTGTTTGAATTTAGGCAATCAACAATATCATTCAGGGACTTGTACAAGCAGGAAAGAAAGTAAGAAGCTAAGTCTACGCATTGGTCTGACATGATGGCATCAACAAGAAAAGAGTAATCTAAAACTACAGCTGAGGAATTGGTACAGACAAAATACTTACAAACCCAATACAGTAAGAAGGCCTTGTGTTCAGTCAGTCGAGGCTGGCGGTGTTGAGGTTGGATATTAGCCGTGATGAATGAGGAGTAGGAGGCTTGAGCCTTCTGGAAGATGATTCCCAGAGAAACGGTTAAGGAGCTGTAAATTGGGGGGATTTCAGCACCATGGCAAGATAATCTCAGAATGGCAGCAACATCCATGATAGTGGGGGTTAGCATGCCAAAAGGGAATATAAACCCATTTACTTTGGGGTTCCAGAACTGGGCAAGAGCGTAGATAAGAGAGGGGAAACAAGGATTGTTGACGAGGCTGAGTTTAAGCATGTCGTGGATTTTCCATGTGGACCACTGGTCACCGTAATGAAACTGGTGACGATTGAACCATTCGTGATAATCGTTCGCATATCGCGGCCAGGAGCGTAGGGTGGCCGGACAGAGAGCGAGGGTTGATGATGTAGAATGGATGGGGAGGTCAATGTGATGAGGGAAAAGAAAGGTGAAAATGTCCTCTGGGTTATGGGGAGACTCATCGGAACAGGGTCCTAAGGTGAAAATTTTTTGTTCAAGATCAATGGAGCGGAAGATGGCCATGGCTGGAATGCAGGTTTGGTCGGAGAAGAAGATGAAGAAAGATGAGCAAGAAAGAGTTGAGAGCAGAGAGTGGCGGGAAGAAAGAAAACCAAGAAAGGAAAAAACGATGAAGAAGGATTGGTAAAGTAAGGTGATGTGACAGGGCTGACATGCCATTTATGAGAAGTGATGGGTGATGTGACTAACGGTCATTTTTCGCAGCAGAAACGAAACGGCAAGAGCGATATGGCGGTTATATTAACTCAGCCGAATAGACACGGCTGATTAATATAAAAGGGGCATTATGTTACCCCAAGAAAATTGCTAATAGGCGAAAGACGTTAGTCGAAAGGGTGGTAGCCGAGTTAAGGTAGTCGAAGCGTTGGTTAACCGAATGAAACGGATAACAACAGCTGAATAATTACGGCTGCGGCTAGTGGAAGAAACGGCTGAGGAGCAGGTTGAACGGCAGTTGCGAGAATTGTGGGAAGTAGCTAAAATGATGGGATCGAGCGTCCAAGTGAGCAAAAGAAGGCGAGAAAGGAGGAGCTAAGTGCCACTAAGCTGAGTGGCGAGATATGGAGCCGGAAAAGATGCAAGAAGAGGTTGAGGAATAGGGACTATATAAAGGAACGGTTAGCTAGGAATAAGGCACCCGAATATTGCTAAGAACCAGCATTTTTATTCAAATTCAGTCTTTATCTTACCGTTTTCATTTCTAGGAGTAGATGTAGGTAGAGTTCATCACTTATTATTGGTGTATTTTGCAAGTTTGTTGAGAGTCAGTTCAATTCAATTCAAATTCATTCTAATTTCGCTCATATTTCTCTTAATCTTTTTACTCCTACCTAAAGTCTTGTTTCTTTTCCTGAGACATTTAGGGAACTTACAGTTGAGGGCAAGATTCCCGTCCTCAACGTAATCGCCTTTAGTCGAAGGGATCATTACGTTGTTGTATTCGGCTGTTCATTTAGCTGAAACTGATTTTAGCGACAACACTATCACAATATCTCAAACAGTATTTCGCACGAAGGTTAAAAACTGCAGTTGCCTTGAGAGAGAATGGTTGATTGAAATGTAAGGTTTGTGATGGAAGAATGGTTAATTTAATAATTTTAAAATATCTTCACTTTGTCTCAATTAAGGTGTTCACTTTATTTTTTGGTTGTCCACACGACTAAGTGCATGTTTGGTATTGCGTTACAAAAGTTAAACGCACGTCTAGTTGTCTTGAATAGTGTGCAAAGATGTTTGGATAATTTTTAATTTCACTTTTATGAACTAGCATTTCCTCTCAAACGAGGTTTGGTCCGAAACTATGTTTTACGGCTTCTCCGTTGAGTGTTGGGAGGTTTGAACTTTGTGTGACACTCAAATGTCTTTATTACCCTGTCATATATATATATATATATATATATATATATATATATATATAAGTTTAATTATAATGCATTGACAATATAAAAAAAATTGACACTATCCGTCAATTATATCCAATAGTTTGCGTGATTTTTTTGTTAATAGTTAGTCGAGTTAAAATTTTTTGCTAATGTGTCAATCCATGATATAAGATATTTATTTTTTGTCACATTATTCTTTTATATTTTATATATTTTTCAATAATTAAAATATATTTAAAAAAATTTAATTTATTATAAAAATAATTTTTATTATTTATTTAATTAACACTTTTAAAATATTTTTATTTTTAAGAATGATTGAAAAATATAATAAGGTAAATTAGTAATTTTAACATGGGTCCTTTTAGTAATTTTATAGATAAATGTGGTTTTAATTCATGTTATCCAAACAACATTCATTTTGTCAAACTCCCTTTTAACATCAAAGTTTCCAAACATAAATCACGTTGGTCTCAACTCACTTTTAATCAAAATCAAGTTTGCAAAATCAAGTTGAGATAAACTCCGTCGCCCCGGTCAAGTGGCGGATCCAGAAAATTTTATCAGTGGGGGCAAAAATATTACATCACTAATATATATAAATATAAGATGATGTTTTTTAAATTTTTTATAGTGTGGGAGCAAATTTAATAATACAATGGGAGCAAAATATATACATTTATATATACTTTAATTAAAACATTAAAAATCTAGTGGGGGCATAAGCCCCCATAAGTAAACATGTAGATCCGCCCCTGGTCCCGGATCGCGTACATGGGAATGACAGGTGAGAGTCCCAACGAGGATTTTTTCCATCAACAAGACTCGAATCCGAGATCTTGCTTAAGGGATAACAAGTATCTTATCACTTGTGTCAATCCTTATTGGCGTATTAAGGTGTTTATTTTACCCCGAAGCATTTATTTTTTTAAGATTTGGATCATAAATTTTGACCCATATATTCAGATTTTGGATCATATTTTGAGTTGGCTCAACCTATTTAGGATTTATTGTTTATTTTTATATACATTTTTTATACAGTAATTATTAACGTATTATAAAATTTTAAAATTTTATTGATACATTTTATTTAATTTGATTTTATTTATGTTGACATGCTTTATTTTCTAACATATATTACAAAATAGATCTTAAATTTTATTTCTTAATTATAGTATTTTGTAACTATACAATGTAATTTGTTCAAATCCTCATTAACCCTATAAAAGTCTTTGACCCGATATAATCTAATCGCTCCTTGATTATCGTCGGATTAGATTCGAGTTCTGAGAATAGATCATATCTTAAAATCAGATTGGGATCAGATTTAAGCAAATTCGACTCAATATCAGTTAGTGTAAATAGAATTACCCATATTAACATGAATGTGAGTAATTTGATTTGATGTGATTGAGGTCCCATCATGGATAGAGAACTCCCAACTAAGATTTTTGCTATTTCCATAGATAGGATCTAAAAGTATCCAATTAAGGGATTAACATATTTACCATAGACCAACGCCCCATTATATTTTTATGATGTGAATCCGACTAACTCAGGAGGATAAATTGAGCAAGAATTGATTCCACTCCCAAAGCTTGAACTCAAAAAGAAAGGGACCAAAGTACTAGACCAAGTTGAGGTAGCTATATCCTTACCATATAGTAGGAACTATCTCTTTCACGCACATGAGTGCAGTTAATTAGGCGAGTGATGATGGTGTCATCCAATTCTTCTACCTTCATATAGTACAAATGTACAATGTGTCCTTTTATGATGTAACAACTCTTTTTTGAAATTTCAAATGCTTAGTTATATCGAAGTGACTATTGTCCATATCCAACGATCTTGCTTGGGTCCATCACAAAGAAAATCTATGGGCTCAAGGGAAGTGACATTTCATGTGTCCTGTGCGAGTAATGATATTGGTGTATGCTAAAAGATATGTATAATAAACATATGTTTTAATTTAATAGTGAAGGAAAGAAGTATAAGTGGTGGAATGATGTTATATCAAAATATAAAGATAGTGAAGTATGTGAAAAATATATACGTAAAAAAAAATGTACTAACGAATATATTATTGCTGTGCATATGTGTCACTGTGTCAATCTTGTACAAAACCACAGTCCTTAACGATAACGTAATCACCTTCCATTAGATTTTATTTTATTCTATTTTTTCATATTTTCATCCATCACCAACTTTCTTGTTTGCAAGAATTAAATAAACTGTAATAGTATAGGTACATTATGAATATTATTTAACTTTTATCCAACTTGTAATTATATACTAATAGGATCAATTAACAAACAAATCTTAACAACTGTATTTAATAAGTTGGATGCTGGTTGGATCAATTTTAGTTGTACGATAAACATTTTCTTAAATATATATATAAATGATGATAATAATACGGATGATCTTTTCTTCTTTTTCTCTCAAAAAATACCCTGCTCTCAATTTTTTGAAAACATTTGATGAAGAATTGTTGACTTTAGTTGATATCAATTTCCTAGTTGATGATAGATTTGCATTTTTTCATCGAATCTGTATAAAAGCTATAAAAATATGAAATTAAAAAATTTGAATGTAAGAATGAAATTAATATTAAAATCTAATAGTAAAAATAAATATTAATTAAATATTGACTAACTTCTAATTATATATCAAACATTTCTCTAACGGGAAACATTTCACAAAAACCCATAAACATCTAAGATGCAACTTCAACATGTTCACTACTTTATGTGAAACTTTCTCATCTTAGTTCCTTACGAGTAAAACCCTAAAATAAATATAAAAAAATTCATACATAAACAATCTAGATTATTTAAAAACAAAATACCATGCAGAATAATAAAATATGTACATATGAGCCGACTTGTGTGGCTATAACAATAATCAAACCATGGAATGATAGGGTATCGGCAAGTGTACCGAATCGTTCAAGTAATAAAAACCACGATGAGTGGGTATCGTTCCCACGAGGATTAAAGAACCGAGCAAAAATTTCTTTAAATGAGTTTCTAATTAGACAAATCGAATAAGGTTTAATGAATGAGAACACAATGTAAATTCAAAAGCTAATGAATGTAAAAAATGCAGTAAAAGTTTAATTAAAATTCAATTGATGAAAGGTTAGGGGATCGGGTTCACGTAATTTCTGAAATTAATAAAACATTTGCTTGCTTTTAAATTTTAAAACCTCAATTCAGTGAACGAATCTTAAGTTGTCAATTCCAATTCCTTGGTAATTTAACACTTTTTCTATGAACAATTAGTCAATCCCTTGATCAAATCATTTCAAAGAAAAGATAAAATATTTTTACTGATTCAAAATTCACAAAAATCTGAAATTAACACCAAAATAATACCCAAAATGTAATATCACCCAGGAAAATCCAATTTATTAAAAAATAACACTTAATTTACTCTAAAAACACACTGAAACTAATTTAAATTAACACAATTTCTTAGAATTTCAACTACAAAATTAAATAAAGATGCCAAGACATCACAACACCAAACTTGAGGTGTTGCTTGTCCTCAAGCAACGAAATAAAACACAAAGCATTGCAGAGGAGTTAAGAACAATAATTTCCAGAAGTCGTGTGATCAAAATAGTAAGGCCAACTACCAGAAATAAGACTACATGCAATTTCTCATTACTTTATATCCTTCAACACTTCACTTTGTAATAAGGAAGACACTCAGAATTATACTCCAGATCATGTTATAAGGGTTCTTCAAGAGATTTCTATCAAATAACTATGTTTTCATTTTCACAACCATGTAGTGCAAAGACATTTACTTTTTAATTTCACCCAGATGAATTAGCTTTCTCAACAATTTTAGGGGTAGTGCTCTTGCCTTTTTCTCTTTAAGGATCATGACTCTAAATGCTTAGTCTCAGGGTAACTTTTTAGGATGAGTTTTCGATTAACGTTCCCGGTCCAGTTGGCCCAAGACGTTAGGTGATAAAGCACCCCTCGAATCTAATTACCCAAGCCTTTCCCTGACACAATCACACCACAAGCACATAGCTAGGTTCTAAAAATATTGAATGAAGATGTCCCCTAGCCATTGGTGCTCAGAGCCTTAGATTTTTTTTTTTTTTTGACAAAGCCTACCCTTTTTCTTTACTTGTCACAATTCATACATTTTCATCTATTTTCCAGAGACTTCACACTACATTTATGTAATCAATTCATCAACTCAGTTGTCTTTTAGAAATACTCCAAGAACCCCTATAATCATTTTCTACAACATTATTTCTTTGTTGCCTCTCTACTTATTCATCATTATTTATTTAACATTTTATTCATGCATGTTGATCACATTCTCGAGCTAGCCTTAACCATTATAATCACTTTTGCTCTTTTTACAATTGTTCATCACTCCCCTACGCTACCACACAACACAAGACACTAATGACACAAACTCGAACAACACAAAAATTTTAATTTATTCAAGCATCAGTTAGAAACTTACCTGAGGGGGGTGGTCAATCTCCCCCTTGATCCTCATCCTCATCATCCTCTTATTCTTCTTCATCCTCCCTGTATTCCCATTTTTTCTTGCAAGTAGTTTGACAATCAGGAAATTTTTCTGGAGCCAGCTTATGAAATGCATGAGCAAGGTAGGAAAACATTTCATAAGAATCAATTTTGAAGTCATTCAATTCAACTCTCAGCTTCTGCACTTCTGATAACTCATCTTGATTTTGACTCTGACTTGGTATGCCCTCCATGGGCTTATTCGGAGGGGCAGTGAATGGAACTTCAGGTGCCTTACCCATATCTTTCTTTCTTGATCTTCCAATGGCTGCAGCAATTATTGGCCTAGGCACATGAATGGGAGAGTCACCTTCAATTACCACCCCTGCAGCTTCGGTAATGCGCTGAATGAGGCACGGAAATCCCAGGGTCATTCTTGATGAGTATACAAATTTTGATATACCCTTGGATAATAAAGTGCCCAAATCAACTTGCTCCTTGGTGATAAGGCAATGAATCATCACTGCTCTATCCACCGTTACTTCTGAATAGTGAGTGGTTGGGAGGATGGTATGATTGATGAATTCTAACCATCCCCTAGCCACAGGAATAAGATCTGCTCGAGCTAGCTGATTTGGTCTGCCTTGTTTGTCCATCTTCTAGTTTGCCCCGGGTTTACAAATTTCTCGCAGTGTTGTCTGCAGCTCCTGATTCCCCTTCAACCGTGCACAATATCCATAGGGAGATTTTTCTGGATTGACTTCTAGATTCAGCACCGTCTCCACCATTTCAGAGCTAAAGTCAATCTCCTTTCCTCTGAGGAAGCTCTTGAACTCCCTTTCTTTAGTTTTTTCAGATTGCCAAGCGTTTGCATAGAATTCCAGAACCCTTTGCATTCCCGCAATTCTAGGGGGTGAACAAACTAGCTCCCACCCTCTTCGAGCAATTTCCTCTTGGATTTCTGGAAATTCCCCTTCTCTAAACGCGAAGCCAACTTTCGGGATGATTGGTTTGTTCACTACCACTGAGTTGTAGTAGTCTTCATTTTCTTTCGTCCGGAAGCGATGAGAGTAATAAGAGGGAGAAGTAGCCACCTCTTTTCCTTTTCTCTTTTTGGATGATGGTGTCATTTCCTGAAAAAAAATTTAAACCAAGACAGGAAGCCACATAACAGTAACACCATTAGCTTTGTTAGCTTAACAGAAAAGAAGTAATAACCTTCGTTCATATTATCCATCTCTCACAATAGAGCACTTGTTCAATGAATCAAATGATATTTTCTCCAACACCAAACTTAGAATTTTACAAAAAATTCTAAGCTAAGTATTAGTGATAATCATTTCTATCAGCACTTCTTAAATTTTCAGCCCAATATATCAATCGATAATCACTAAAGGCTCTATATTTTATTCTATTCAAACTATCATTCACTAACTCAGCATAATTCATAATATCATTAAATTCCTAACAAGATTACATATGAACATGCTTCATAGTCAATGAAAATTTTACCTTTAATAAAGATGACCCAAAAAAATTTAGATGGTGCTGTACGTGTGCACACGAAGCTGTTGTGTGTAGTTGTGTGAGTGTAGTGAGAGTTTGGAGGAGTGGAAGTTTAGGTGAATGAAGTGAAGTGAAGGTAAGGGATGAGAAAGAATGAAGAAAATGAGTTGGATACAGGGCATTTTAATGCTGCCCGAAGCACTCCCTTGTCAGGCAAGAGGCGCGAAATTCTCGCGCCCAATTTCGGGAAGGCGCGAAGCGCTACAGGAAAAAAAACACGAAACGCCGAGAAGACCAAGCGCGAGGCGCTACAAGTCGGGCGCGATGCGCGAGAAAGGAAGAGGGTGTGGCGCGAGGCGCCAAGGGGACGCGGGGCGCCCTTCAGCTCGACTCGTTCGACTCGTCACTGTCTTCCGAGCGTAGTGCGCCGTGCTAGCGCGAGGCGCTGGGGAAGGGCAACAAGGAGGGGCGCTAGGCGCCATTGGGGCGCTACGCGCCAGAAAGGTTGGAAATTTTTTTTTTTTTTGAACGAATTAAATGAATAAAAAAAATAACATGAACAAAATTAAATAAAAGGATACTCAATTGGGTTGCCTCCCAATAAGCGCTTCTTTAACGTCACTAGCTTGACGTATGATTTTCTCAGGTGAGTGTTTGAACCGAGACAAGTCGGTCAATTTCTCCCCCAAGATAATGTTTTAATCTTTGTCCATTCACAGTGAACTTTCTTTCAGATTTGGGGTCCATGATTTCTACGTGCCCATAGGATGAAACCTTGGTGACAGTGAATGGTCCCGATCATCTTGTCTTTAATTTTCCTGGGAACAACCTTAATCTTGAATTAAATAAAAGAACTTGTTTCCCAGGTTCAAATTTTCTTGGAGTGATCTTTTTGTCATGCCACCTCTTGGTTCTCTCCTTATACAACTTAGCATTATCATAAGCTTGACTACGAAATTCGTCAAGTTCATTGAGTTGTAGTAATCTCTTGTCATTTGCCGATTTCAAATCAAAATTCAAAAATTTTATAGCCCAAAATGATTTATGTTCAAGTTCAACAGGCAGATGACAAGATTTACCATATAAAAGTTGATAAGGAGACATATCAATTGGTGTTTTGAATGCAGTTCTGTAAGCCCAAAGTGCATCATCAATCTTCCTTGACCAATCTTTTCTTGAAGCATTTACCATTTTTTCCAAGATTCTCTTCAATTCCCAATTAGAAACTTCAGCTTGTCCACTTGTTTGAGGATGGTATGGGGTGGCTACCTTGTGCTTGACTCCATATTTTTGTAGAAGGCTCTCCAATTGTTTATTGCAGAAGTGACTTCCACCATCACTAATCAAGGTTCTAGGAACTCCAAACCTTGAAAAGATCATCTTCCTGAGAAAATTCACTACCACCTTTGCATCATTAGTGGGAGAGGCAATTGCTTCAACCCATTTGGAAACATAGTCCACTGCTACCAGGATGTACACGTTGGAGTAGGAGGATGGAAAAGGACCCATGAAATCTATTCCCCACACATCAAACAAATCCACTTCAAGTATGAATTGTTGAGGCATTTCATGCTTTCTTGATAAATTCCCAGTTCTTTGGCATCTGTCACATCTCTCTACAAAAGCTCTTGCATCCTTAAAAATTGTTGGCCAATATAATCCACTTTGCAGAAC
This sequence comes from Aeschynomene evenia, assembly GCA_013621005.1. Lineage (NCBI taxonomy): Eukaryota > Viridiplantae > Streptophyta > Magnoliopsida > Fabales > Fabaceae > Aeschynomene > Aeschynomene evenia. The sequence goes on from CM024266.1 coordinate 15,797,798, forward strand.
CTTAGATGCAGTTCTTTCTCCACTAAAATGTCCACCATATTCTGAACAATAACAATGCCATAAAACACTATACACTTCTTCCTCTAGGATGCACCTTCTAATTACACCATCACTACACCTTTTAAATAAATAAGGTTCATCCCATAAGAAGTATCTAGCATCATGCACGAATTTCTTTTTCTGATTTCCATTCATTTCACTTGAAACCCATCCCCCAGCTTTGTAATTTGCCATGTCAGCAAACCATGGTGACACTTGTATGGCTAGGAGTTGTTCATATGGAAACTCTTCATTTACTGGAACCTTCATCATTTGTTCCTCCCCATGTGTAATCCTTGACAAATGGTCTGCCACCAAATTTTCTGAGCCTTTCTTGTCTCTTATCTCAATGTTGAACTCTTGTAGCAACAGCACCCATCTGATCAATCTTGGCTTTGCATCCTGTTTACTCATCAAATACTTAAGAGCAGAATGATCAGTGTAGACTATTACTTTTGAACCAACCAAATAAGATCTGAATTTATCAAAAGCAAAAACTACAGCTAATAATTCATTCTCTATTGTTGCATAATTCTTCTGTGCATCATTTAACACACGACTTGCATAATAAATCACATGCAACAACTTGTCCTTTCTTTGTCCTAAGACAGCTCCAATTTGCAAAATCACTTGCATCACACATTAGTTCAAAGGGTAAGGACCAATCAGGAGGAGAAATTATTGGTGCAGTGACAAGCTTGGTTTTAAGAGTTTCAAAGGCATGCATGCATTCATTGTCAAAGTCAAATTGTGAATCTTTCATTAAAAGACTACTTAAAGGTTTTGCAATTTTTGAAAAATCTTTTATGAACCTTCTATAGAATCCAGCATGACCCAAGAAACTCCTCATTGCTTTGACATTCATAGGAGGGGGTAATTTTTCAATCACCTCCACCTTTGCTCTATCAACTTCAATACCTTTGGAAGAAACTCGGTGTCCAAGAACAATACCCTCTGTTACCATAAAATGACATTTTTCCCAATTTAAAACAAGGTTTGTTTCTTGACACCTCATTAAAACCAAAGATAGATGTTTAAGACAAGACTCAAATGAATCACCAAAAACAGAAAAATCATCCATAAATACCTCAATGAATTTTTCTACCATATCAAAGAATAAAGAAAGCATGCACCTTTGGAAAGTGGCGGGTGCATTGCACAACCCAAAAGGCATTCTTCGATAGGCAAAAACTCCATAAGGGCATGTGAAAGCTGTCTTCTCTTGATCTACAGGATCTACTGCAATTTGATTGTAGCCTGAATATCCATCCAAGAAGCAGTAATATGGATGACCAGCCAATCTCCACAACATTTGATCAATGAATGGAAGTGGAAAATGATCTTTTCTAGTAGCCACATTTAATCTTCTATAATCAATGCACATTCTCCATCCAGTAACTGTCCTTGTAGGAATTAACTCATTGTTTTCATTCTTCACCACAGTGATGCCACCTTTCTTTGGTACCACTTGTACTGGGCTCACCCAAGGGCTATCAGAAATGGGATAAATAATTCCAGCATCCCATAACTTTAGAACTTCTTTTAACACTACTTCCTTCATGATGGGGTTGAGTCTTCTTTGAGGTTGCACCACTGGTTTTGAGTCTTCTTCCATGAGGATTTTGTGCATGCACATGGTTGGACATATGAGCCGACTTGTGTGGCTATAACAATATAGAATCTAGATTATTTAAAAATAAAATACCATGCAGAATAATAAAATATGTACATATGAGCCGACTTGTGTGGCTATAACAATAATCAAACCATGGAATGATAGGGTATCGGCAAGTGCAACAAATCGTTCAAGTAATAAAAACCACGGTGAGTGGGTATCGTTCCCACGAGGATTAAAGAACCGAGCAAAAATTTCTTTAAATGAGTTTCTAATTAGACAAATCGAATAAGGTTTAATGAATGAGAACACAATGTAAATTCAAAAGCTAATGAATGTAAAAAATGCAGTAAAAGTTTAATTAAAATTCAATTGATGAAAGGTTAGGGAATCGGGTTCACGTATTTTCTGAAATTAATAAAACATTTGCTTGCCTTTAAATTTTAAAACCTCAATTCAATGAACGAATCTTAAGTTGTCAATTCCAATTCCTTGGTAATTTAACACTTTTTCTATGAACAATTAGTCAATCCCTTGATCAAATCATTTCAAAGAAAAGATAAAATATTTTTACTGATTCAAAGTTCACAAAAATCTTAATTCTATTCCTAGATATTAATCTTTCTGGCAATTTCCCTTAAGCTAATTCACAAATTTATTTTCCCAAATAAACACATGAATCCAAGATAAGTTGAAAAGTGATTTTCCAATCCTCAGAACAACACAATACAAATAAGGTAATTGCTTGAATTGAGTTAATAAAACTCAAAGGTTCACAAACATCAGATTAATTCATAGTAATACGATCCCCTCACCCTAACAAAGAAATTAGTTGCTCATAATAAAAGAAAACAAAACATAAAAATTGAAAGACATTTTTAAACACGAATAACTGATTTTATTAAAAACAGAGTACTTCAAAGTACTGGAATAATTCAAAGATAAAAACAAAGATAACTTCTGAGCTTCTATTCTAGTACTATATACTCAGATAGTCCTAGAATTCAAATCGAATCTATCCCTAAAACAAAGGGATTTTTGTTTAAAGATAACTCAAAAATAACCAAATAGATTTGCATTTGAAATGTTCCTGAATTATAACACACTTTTAGGAACTACTTATGATGCTCTGTTTCCAATTTCTCCGGGCGCAATGCTTCAGCCATACTCGGCGCGACAAGGCAACAGATTTTCAGGGGCGCAGGGCGCAAAGCTGGCGCTGGGCGCTGTCTCCTGGGGCGCAGGGCGCAAGGTCAGCACGAGGCGCTAGCATCTGGTCTTCCCCTCGGGCGCAGGGCGTGCGGTAGGACGCGGCGCGCTAGCTATGTTGGTGCAGGATCACGAGTTGCTGTCTCCCAGGCGCAAGGCTTCCTATGGGCACGACGCGTAGGCTTCCTGGGCGCAATGCGCGCGGCAGGCGCAAGGCGCCAAATTGGCGCAAGGCGCAGGCTCACTTGCGCATCTTCAATTCGGTTCTGACTTTGAGGCGCTGCGCGTGAGTGAGGCGCAAAGCGTCTCAAATTGGGCTCTTTCATGACTCAATGTGTATTTCCAACTACTATTCATTCATCAATTACTTGCTCAATTCCTGAAATTAACACCAAAATAATACCTAAAACGTAATATCACCCAGGAAAATCCAATTTATTCAAAAAAACACTTAATTTACTCTAAAAACACACTGAAACTAATTTAAATTAACACAATTTCTTAGAATTTCAACTACAAAATTAAATAAAGATGCCACGGCATCATGGAACCGTACAGAACGGTAATTTTCCACAATTGGGTCCATCAATTCACATGAAATACTGAGACTCAAAAGCCAAAAAAGGATCAAACCTCTTCTTATCCCTGACCCAAAATTTAACTTAGAATCCCTATATTTCCAAAATTTATACTCTAGCTATCACCATCATGAATAATGCAATTTTCTTATGCCAATAACTTTAGACATTTTTTTCTTTTTTGTTATTTGTAACACTATACTAGCAACATAGTTGAGCCAACATTTTTTAGATATATGGACTCTCAATCTCTCATCCCCCAAATACCCTCCTAGGATTAATCCCCTAGTATCAATATCTTGGGTAAAAAAAGATTAAAAAAAAAAGAAAAGTAACTATACTAGAAAACATGAACTAACAGCAGCAAGAATTCCAACATGACTTTGTACAACAAGAACAAGGTTGAATCTTTGGGCAGGTTGGGCAAGTGCAAGAGCAAGAGCATTTGCAGCTACAGCAAGAGAGACATGGGCACAAGACATTGCAACTTGGAGGGATACAACAATTCTTGCAACCACAGCTACCTTTGCTGCAGCAATGTGGTTTTCCTTCACCTGTGCAGCAACAATGGCACTTTGGTTTTGGACATGTGCAGCAGGAACTGCATGGTCTGAAGCAGCTGAAACAGCAGCAAGGTCGGAAGAAGCTGCACGAGCAGCTCGGTAATTTCAGATGTTGCGAGCACCCGTCGCAGCACCAGCAGCAGCAGCAGATCCAGGACAAGTTAAAGCAGGGCATGCTACTGCATTAAAAAAAAAAAGAAAGTTACTCTTTGTAATTTCAGATAGTTCTTGGGGTTGTACAAGGCTTACTATATTAGGAAGCTGCTTCTTCAAGAAAAATGAGATCAAACATATGAATACTTATCGACAGCTGCAGATCTAAGAAAAATTATAATTTTAAGGCAGAAATAATGCATGTGTACAATAAAAAGGACATTAAGTTGTATGTTATTATTATGTCTGACTTAAAATGGGACCTGACCTGACTTCCCCACATTTTTACCGGCATCCATCGCCGGTCTCGGACATATAATCTCAGATATTATACACAAAACACTGTAAGATTCAGTTACATGATTGTATGATGCAATTGGTGAAAGTGACTACAATATCTACTTTTTAATTAATAGTTCAAGTATTATATCTATGCGCATTGCAATCAAATTTTAATATATCTGTTTCTTATATTATAGAAATTTTCAGCATGTTCATTGGAAGTTCTGTTATTAAACCAAGAATCACCCTTCAATTGAATCAATAGTTGGCAAATATAGAATAGAATAGAGTCATACCACAACCACTTCCAGAAGCGACGCGACCGGCGGTTCTTCTTCTTCCTGCTTGAAAGATAAAGCAGTAAAGAAATCAGTGAGCATGATATTTTCTGTTCAAACAGAGGAAGATTGACAAATAACAATGTTTCTTACGTAGGTAACAGAGGATCTGCTTTTGCCATAACAAATTCATCAATCCTGTAACATTGTTGCATTCAATGAACAATATGAATTTAGCAAGCAATAATTAAAATATTTCAAGGAATTTCTATACTTTCATGTGCCAATTTGGAAATTCTTCAAATATACATACTCTTTGATGCATCTTGATGCAGGTTGAAGGCCTTCAGAGGATTTCAATTCTTCCTGCAAAACGTAAAATTATCAGCGAATTCGGTTAACACCAAAAGGGGCAAAAATGAATTTGTGATTACTTTATAAAGTAATAATACTATTGTCTCCAGATCACTGTAAATTCTACACAATGTTGATATACCATTCAAACTATAATTTTAAGTTTTAATATAAAAGCACTAATTGACATAATTAACCATAAAATCAAGTATGTATTAACATTTTAAATTTTCTTTTAATAGGTTATGACGATTCACCAACTATGCCTATGTTTTTACATAGTATGTCCCAAACTCAGATAAAAACTCAGATAAAAGAGGAGGGTTGTGTTAGGCTTATTCGACAACAGCATAAAACTTTGTCAAATCCTTTGATATGAATCTAAAGCAAAAACATGACGCAGTGACGTTGTTTGATCCATGTACCTGACCCCACCTAGTGGGATAAGGCTTTGGAATGACATGGTCACGAGGATTCACTATCACTCTCTTCTCAAAATTCTTAATTTTGTGATATAAGTAATTTCATTTTTATGATTTTCAATTTGCTATATATTATAATATAAGAATAATTAAGAATAACAAATTTAGCAACAAAAAGAAGAGAAAAGAAAAAAAGAAATGAGAGGACCAGCTATGGCCTGGTGGGCAGAGTATTATTATTTTCCAGTGAGTCCCCTCAATCAGCATCTACACAGAGCACAGTTCCAAGATTCCACCAAGAGAGAAAACAAAAAAGAAATGAAAAGTTTGTACTTTTTTCACTCTCTGGGATTTTATTAAATGCAAGTGGTTGGGTACTTCTTTGCATTGCATTGACATCTGCAATTGTGTAAATTATTAATTTATTATTGATTAAACTGTTACAATTCTCAGAAGCCAGAACATAGCTGGAACAGGCAATTAAACCAATTAGCCTCATATCTTGGCGCAGTGCCAAAACCAACCAACAAAAAAATAATAATAATTCATCTCAGAAAAAATTGAAGAACACTTCAGAAGATTAATAATGAAATTATAATCAAACTTGAAACCATTATAACAATTCACAAATGAACTGTGTACTCCATCACTCTGTTTTTTTTATTTTTTTTGGGGGTCAAATCCTGTATCTTGATCATGAAAAGCTATTTCAGAAGAGCTAATAAAGTTTAGAAATCAAAGTAGAGAAAAATACACTAAACGGCATTGGTGTGTTTTTTTTTTTACTCTAAAATTGAAGAACACAGAGCACAATTAAAGCTTTTTTTTTTCTTTTGAAACTGGTCCACTACATAAATCAAACAACGCTATATCCTACAATGTCATGTTGTAAATCATGTTTCCCCCTATACCTGTCCTTTTCCACAGCCCAAATCACCTAAAAAACCGAGATTCTAGTCCCTTTCTCCGACCCACAACCTCATTTTTTCCCATTTCAGCAACATTAAATTTTTTTTTTCAACTTTGAATTTTACTCTACCATCGCTCAGCATTCAGCTTCATGCACAAAAATGAGATGCCAAAGAACAAAAAAAAAATGAAGAGAAAGAGAGAGAGGTGAGTGTATGAAGAATGTGAGAAAGCACCTCAAGAAAACTTATCTCTCTTTCGAGCATCTGAACTCTGCTCATTTCACGGCGCTTGCCATACAAATCAGGGAACCCAGGTGGAGCCTTAGGGGAAGGAAGGGGCAGTGTGAGAGCTTTAGGGGATGATCCTCCCCTTGTGGTGGAAATGGCCATAACACACACTAGTCTACTCAATAATGCTTCTGCTTCTTCTTCCTCCTCCTCCTCAATTTGATGAATAAAGTATGAAGCTTTTTTTACAAAAATGGCACCCCAAAAAGAAAAAAATGAAAAAGAGAGAGGGGGGAGTAAGAAAGAGGAAGTAACAGAAGCGGTGATATTGAAGAAGTAAGGATTGAAAGGAGTGGTCAAATAATTGTTGTTGTGGTAAGTGATGACAAAGGAGAGGAGAGGAGAGGAGAGGAGGGAGGCAAATGAGGTTAGGTGTGAATGGGCACATGAAAAGACTGTGCCCTGAAGCAGTAAATAGCCCCCTCTCTCTGACAAGGGATAGTTATGAAAGACCCAGAAACCAGCAACCAAGAGAAATTCATTTTTTTGAAGAAAAAAAAAGAAAAGTTCACAATGAAATAATAATAATAATAATAATAATCTCTTTATTTTAAAATATAAGTTACTTTTAATTTTTACGCTTATTAAAATAATAATTGATTTATATTAGTATTTTAAAAATTAAGAATGAATAATAATTTATCAATATTCATAAGTTACACAATATTAAACATATAAATTAAAATTTATAAAGGATAAGATAAAAAAAATAAAATAAATATGTACTGAAAATTAAAAAGTAACTTATATTTTGAAATGAAAGAGAAAAACTAAAAAACTTATATTTTAAAATAGATGAAGTAGAGTTTTATTAATAAATGCTCTCAAAATAAATAAAAAATATTCATTTTAAAATATATACTTTATATTTTTTATACAAAAAATTTATCACTATATTTTAAATTTATTATTTTAAGTATTTTATCCTGTATTTTTAGAATATTCATTAGTCAAATTGATAATAATAATAATAATAATAATAAAAATGTGAGCAATAGAAAAATAGTGAAAACAATTGATGGATCTATTTGGTAATATTTTGACAAAAAAAACTCGTTGTAAAAAGTTAGTTTTTAATAGGTTGAATAATTATGATCTAAAATCTTCATATTAATTAATTTTGACTAATTTTTTATTATGCAAATATAAGGCTCTAATAATAATAATAATAATGGTAACAAAATGACGTAGAGAAAAGGTTTATGTAATGAGAAACAACAATAAAACCGTCTAAGATTGTAGTAATAAAAAATGAGGGTGTTCAACTTAAAAGGAAAGGAAGAGTAAAGGGTCATGATGAGGCTAGAAAGAGAGTCATTATTGCAAGCTGAGGAAGAGGAATTGAAGTGGCAATATATATGTGGAAAAATGCATAGTTCACATTGTCCTTGACTCAAATGAATTTCTTTTGGTAATGCCATGACTCCTATGTATCCTAACATTATGAATATATATATATATATATATATATGATGTAAAATATATGATGTAATTTTAGGATATAGTTATATGAAGAATAAAATAAAGCAAATTACAATTAATAATTGAAATTATATGGATATTATGTACACCAATTAATGTTCCCGAGTCAAAAGACTATGTGCATTAATGTAAATTTAATGTAAGATTTAGTAGTATTTTTTATGAGTACTAAAAAAATAATTTTTTCACAATTATTTAATCATATTTTAATAAATTTATGAATTAAATTTCAATTCAGTAAAATATTTTATTTTTTAAATAATAAAAAAAAGTTAATCATATTTATCAATATGATTATACATCATAGGAAAATGTATGGTGAATAATGGATAATCAGTCAAACTAGTCAATAGATCTATTGGACAATATTTTAGCCCAAAAGAAATTATCTCTAAGTAGTTAGTTTTTAGTGGACTGAAATATTTGTGGCCCAAAATTTCTATATGAACTTATTTTAACTGATTTTTTATCATGCAAATAGCAACACTTTAAACACTCTATATAATAAGATAATAAGATAGCTATCTGAAATTAAATCCTAATTGTGAAATGTGTCTAAATTAAAATTTAAAATATATTTTTGTGCATGGTAATAAACAAAACAATAACAATAACAATATGAATAATGGTAAAGGGTGGGAATGTAATTATCATAAATGGTAAGGACGGCTGAGAAAAAGGCTGCAAGTGCAAGAGAGTGTGTGTACGAACCCATTTAGCAAAGTTGATGGGAAACTCTTTGATTGAGATTTGAGGTTTAATTTGTTTATAGAGTAATGACTGAGGAAAGAAACTCTCTGACTGTCTTTATGTTTTTTGAGAAATTTTTGTATTTATATGCAACTCCATAAATAATTATACACTTTAATTATAGTGCACAAATGTTATAAAAAAAAATTACATTATTTTCTGATTACACCTTTTTTTCATGATTTTTAAGCAGTAGCGTAAAAAGTAACTATATATGCTGATAGTTATATATGATTAAATGATAGTATAAATTTGTTTATATTAATAATATATCATAATTAAATTAAAAAATATACTGATCTTCTTATATACTTTATTTGTTGACCTTCATAATCCATTGTACCTAAGAAAAACTACTTTTACTTGTTGTGATAATATTTTTTACATGTTAGTATAAACTATTTTATATTGACAACATACATAAATTAAACTCAAAATTTTATTATATATTTCATTAATTTAAATATTAATATTGATCAAAACTATAATTAAGTCATATCCGTTTACTATTCAATAGAGTATACATATTCGAATCCTTTAGATTAATATTAAAAAAATAAATTAAAAACTTAAAATAAAGTATAATTATAATATAAGAAATAGTAAGTACATATTTATTAGCAGTATTATTATAGTTTGTATAGTGGAGTATCTAATAAAATTTAGAAGAGATATGCTACGCGTACACCTTAAATCAGCCACCAATCAGTCATTATGACTAAAATACGTATTTTGTATAATTTAACTTTAAAACATCTACTTTCACATTTGAAAGAGTGAAATTCACGCGCCTGAATAATCCAACATAATTTTAGGAGTGAATATGAACTCTAAATAAAAATAAGATTCAATCCAACATAATAAAGACCACAATCTAACATAAATAAAGACTACAATCTAACATAATAAAGACCACAATATAATATAATAAATATCACAATCCAATATAAATAAATACCAACATAATAAAGATCACAATCCAACATAAATAAAGACCACAATATAACATAATAAAGAACACAATCCAACATAAATAAAGACCACAATAACATAAATAAATATCACAATTCAACATAGATAAAAATCACAATTCAACGTAATAACGACCACAATTCAACGTAAATAAAGAGGATAAATAACCAAATCTCATTGTTCTTCCCATCGAGAATAACCAAGTTGCCTTCACTGTTGATTGTTATGGCACCTCCTCTGCCTTGGACTGGTTTCTCTCTGTTCGCAACCCATATATATGCTGGGACAGGAACGTTGTGGTACCAAATCCCGACGTATCTTGAGGAGTAGTTTCCAAAACTGAAGAAACCCATTTCGAAGGTGAGGCCATCGGAGACCAGAGTTTCTCCGTCATGATGAGTTATGTACTCTGTATGGTGGAATTGGCTGCGTGTGAAAACAGAGGACGTAGAAGAATAGAAACAGAGCAAGCACAATCCCGCAACTGATGAAAACGGCCATGTATATCCTTGAGATTGCAGGGAAAATGGATGCGACAGTTACATTACAAAACCAAAGTAATTAATAATAGTTGAGGAGAAATAAAGATTACAATTCAACATAAATAAAGACCACAATCTAACATAAATAAAGACCACAATCCAACATAATAAAGATTACAATCTAACATAATAAAGACCACAATCCAACATAAATAAAGACCACATCCAACATAAATAAAAACCACAATCTAACATAGTAAAGACCACAATCCAGTTATATCAACAAGTGCTCCAATAGCATCAGCTCTGTTTTTTCTTTCACCACCATGGAAGCTGAAGCATTAGTTTTGGGATGAGAAGGCACGAGTCATGTGACCATCTTGATTGTTATGGGGTTTTTGGAGGATCTTAAAATGAACAAGCGAGTGAACGGAGAAAATTAAAATGAACAAGCGAGTGGGCAAAACTAATCATACTTTTAAATTTATACGCTAATATATACGTATTTTGTATAAAATACATTGGTGGCTGATTTGTGGCTGATTTGGAGTGTACAAGAATCATTTCTCAATTTAGAATTATGATATTTGTACATACTTTTTTATATGTAAGATAAACACATATACAAATCCAAGGATAGAAAATAAAATTTAAGGTGTTAAAATGAGATCACATTAAAATTAGATAATAAAATAAGTGGAGAAAGATATGCAAGAGAAAATGTATTAAGTATCATAAAATTTATTGTTTGTATGTAAGAATGAGTTTTGATTTTGTGCACTAGTGAGTGTGCGTGAGTGGCCTGGGACTGGGAGGGGTTTTCAGAGCGGGGAAGCGAAAAGCACGATGGAAATGTCTCAGACACCGCACGTGACTACTGCGCACAAGAGAAAAACCCTTTTTTTTTAACATTATTTCATTATTTAAATATTAATTTTACTCCCCTTACAACACTTATACATATTCAACTCATTCAAAATATAAAAATATAGATTTGACTAATAATTGTCCTAAAAATACTTATAAAGAATACTAAAAAGATAAATTTTTTAAAAATTCAAAAAATTATAATCAATTTATTACATAAAAAATATTAAAATATATATTTTTAAGATGAATATCTTTTCTTTTATTATTTTAATAAGTGTAGTAAGGACACTCATCATAAAATCCTAAAAAATATTGATCCCGGATCTACTAATTCCTCACAACAGTAACCACTGATGTCTCATTCCCGTTCCCAACTAAAAATTTATATAAGTTCGATATACATTTGATGTATATTTATTTATTTATAAATTTAATTTTTATTCATTAATTAATTGTGTATAATTTTTTATATAATTATTCAATCATATTGTCATTATTTTCACTTTTCTCTCTTCTATTATCTTCAAAATTATATAAACGGAATATTTTTATTAAAGAATGATACTTGTATCAAAATTAAAGTGTTTATTTATTTAGTATTTTAAATATTGGGTAGCAGCATTCCGCGACGAATTTGCCCTGATTTTGAGGGGAAAACTAAAGTAAATTACAACGCCAACGTTCAACTGGTTTTTGTTACGTTCAACACTTTTTCAGTTTCCACTTTCCACCCTCTTAATTAATTAATTAATTAATACCAGTATGTTGCAGAAAATTATTTTTTTAATTTGAAGTATAAGGATTTATTAAATTGCAATGCACACATCATCGTGTACTTAACAGTTTTATTTTAAGGACACGTAAGCAAATCGATTTAAGAATAGTTTACGTGATGATAGGAGATGCTTATCTTTTAATTAAAGAAATCAATTAATTTTGAGATATAAAAATAAAAAATATTTTTTATATTATAAATCAGTCATCATATACAATGATTTAATTTTTTAAAATGATTAAAATTAAATTTTTAATATTATATATATATATATATTAATTTAATATTTTAAAATTTTAATTAATAATTTTTAAAATTAAATTATTATACATAAAATTAATGATGGATAATTTTTTAGTATACATATAATATTCATATAAGAATACTGATTTTTAAGACTCCTACACACACACACACATATATATATATATATATATATATATATATATAATGCTTTAGGATAAAGAAATGTATTTCATATTGATTATCACTTTTAATATTCTAATACACATATTTAATAATAGTATATTAATTTTATTTTTAATATAATTTATTTAAAAATATGTTAAAAGTAATAGGGTATTTTAGTATTTTTTAATTTTTTTTAATAATTATACATAAATCTCAAAAGACTAATATAATGGAGTGAAATAAGTATTTTATTGAAAGAATGCTTTATTCATTGTATATATAGGAATATGCCATTTAGTAACTAAAATTATTTTAGATTAAATTTACAAGAGAATGAATACAATATATACAACCGCAGATCATACTCTTGTGAAAAAGTGTTTGTTTTGGTTCTGAAAAAATCATAAGAAAAGACAAGACGAGAGATCAGAGAAAAAAATGGGAGTATTGTGAAATTTGTTTTTTCAGTATGAGGAAGTGAAGCGGAAGCGAAATACAATAATGTAATGGAGCCCACACATAAAACTTTTCTCTATCAGCATGAGTAGAAAATTTGACTTTCTAAAGTTTTTATGCAAATATATAGATTTTTGATTTGGTACCATATATTTATTATAGAATTAATAATTGTGATTTGATGATGATTTAATTAGTGGTATAAGTGGTTCCAATTTACCCGATGAAATTGATAAATTTGAACTGATTTGAAGGGTTTGAATTAGATTGAATAAGATCATCAGGTCCATTCAGGTAAAATCTAAATAATCCGATCATTTAGTGGTCCTGATATCGGAATTTAAAAATTCAAACTTGATGGACCGAACCACCTGATTGATCCGATTAAAAATTTAAAAAATATATAGCTAAATATTTCATTTGTGACTTTGTGTGATTATATCACTGTGGAATGTAAACTTACACATCACATATACAAGGTTTAAATTTATAATTTGAGATTTTGTGACTTTTTATTTATTTATACAGGTTTCTATTGATCTTTTAGGAATTTTTTGTATTTTTGACAATTTTTTTTGCAATTTTTTGTTTTTTTTGAATTTTTTTAAAATTATTTTGTTTAATCGGACATCCAATTATCCGAACCGAACCAACCAAATTTTATGGATTCATGAGTTTGAATTTATTCATGTAAAAGTGATCCATCTGATTCAATCTGAACCAAACTCAAATTGATCGGATCATATTTATTTTTCTTGAAATTCAAATCAATTTGACCCAATTACACCTATAGATTTAATGTATATTGAAAATGAACATGTAACTTTTCTATAATCATATGATAATTAACGGTTATCTCGATATTCATAAATTTTATTGGTACTGAACATCAAACGTATATATAATTCTATTTTTAGTTTTTCCATCATAAAAATACTTATTATATCAAAGCAATTTAGAGATTTTTTTTTCTTCTATTCAACTCAATAACAGATAGGGATTATATTGAGCCTAATTTATCGAATCAACCTGCTTAGACAGTCAAATTTAACAAACTGAAATGGGATTTTAAATCCATCAAATTTTCAAAACCAGTTTAATTCGCCCTCTAGCTCCGCTAATTATTTTTAATTACTTGTTAATTTGTTATGTAAGATATTTGGTATATATTGATATTTGATAGTCATAATTCATGTACCTAAAAAAAAATCTAGTTTATGTGATGTAAACATATTTTTATTAATATATTTGTGAAAAATAAAAATAGAAAAACCAATTTGTTTAATTAAAAATAAAAACAATTTTTTTAAAAACATTTTTGACATGCTATCCCACAATAAAATGGAGTAATGGACTAGATCAGACTTGATTTTTCACCCCATGTAGGTTTTTGACGGGATAAGTCTAAATAAGAAGGGTTTGCCCATTTTGCCATCTTTTATAACAAAGAAAAAATATATATTTTTTTTAATTCTTTCCTCTAATATTCTTTTTAATATAAATATTATTATAGTCTTAATAAAAATAGGCAAAAATATCATTTTGGTCCTGTAACTTTTATTTGATTTTGATTTTGATCTGGTATCTTTTATTTTTTTGATTTTGGTCCTGTAACTTTGCAAATGTTAATTATTTTGGTCCTCCGTCTAAACTCCGTTAATTAGTGAGGTGCTGATGTGGCACTAACAGTGCTGACATGGATGACACGTGGCGCTGTCATGGAAACAATACCAAATTCACTTTGTTTAAAAAAGAAACATGACCAAATTCAAAATCGGATAAAAGTTACAGGACCAAATTCAACTAACTAAAAAAGTTACAGGACCAAATTTAACTAACTAAAAAAGAAACAGGACCAAAATGAGCTTACTAAAAAATAAAATATGACCTACATAAAATTGGACGTAACAAATAATCTGTCTAATCTAGACAATAGATAATGTTATTCAAATATGCTTTTAATTTGTTTGAACACATAATTTGCTTAATTGCTATAACAATATTAATATATAACATGACTAATAAGTTCAACAAAAGTTATCTAAGATTCGACCACATCCAAAAATTAACTGGTGTGCACATAAACATTAACTAATTATATTAAAAAAATTATTAATAAGTTCATATATATAACAAGAAGTGTGCAAGCTAAAACCATATTGGAAGTACTTGTATTTAACTTTTTTATATCTCGTATTGAGGTACTCGTATTATATTTGCACACTATTTAGTTTTATTTTGCACTATTCTTGTTATCATGTATGAATTTATTAGTAACTTTTTGGATGTGTTTAGTTGGTATTCATACTTCACGTGCACAATATTCAATTTTTTATTTTTAATTTTTCAATGTAATCAAATCTTACATAACATTTGGTGAACTTATTAGTCACATTATGAATAGATATTGTTATAGCAATTAAGTAAATTATGTGTTTCAAGCAAATTAAAAACATTACTTTTGAGTAACATTATATATTATCAAGATTAGACAAGTTATTTGTTACATCCAATTTTACGCAGGACCTATTTCATTTTTTTATTAAGCTCATTTTGGTCCCTTTTTCTTTTTTAGTTATTTGAATTTAGTCATGTAACTTTTATCCAATTTTGAATTTGGTCCTGTTTCTTTTTCTAGGAAGGTGAATTTGGTCCTATTTCCATGTCAGCGCCACGTGGCGTCCATGTCAGCACCATGTGACATCCATGTCAGCGCCATGTGGCATCCATGTCAGCACCGTTAGTGCCACGTCAGCACCTCACTAACAGAGTGTAGACGGAGGACCAAAATGGTTGACGTTTGCAAAAATACAGGACCAAAATAAAAAAAAAAAATACCAGACCGAAATCAAAATCGGGTAAAAGTTACATGACTAAAATGATATTTTTGCCATATACGTATATAGAAAAAAATTAATTTTAGTAATTTTTGTCCAAAGAGATTATGGACTAAAATATAAATATTTGAAAGTTTTCTTTTCAAAGTGCTAGTAAACAATTTTGTTAGACCCATAACTAATCACCGATTGTGTCCACTTACTCCACTATGCTATAACACAACTCTCTCTCTCTCTCTCCCCCTTTTTTGGATTATAACACAAGTTTTTGGGACAAATGAAACCAAATATAAGTTGTCCAAAAATCAAAATTCAATGGTGTAGGTCTAAACTTCCTATGAGAGCTTATGCTTTGAAAACGAATATATGTAACTTGCATTGAATGAACTCCGATGGTATATAGGAATTAGGATATGGTATTCAAACAAAGTTGTGGTCCAACTACAGGTGAACTTATGGTTATAAAATATATTTAATATGTTGAGATATTTTAATTTATGATTTTAAAAATTTAAATAAAAACTTATAATATATGGTTATACAATTTTTTGTAACATACATGAAATACTTTATAATTTTTTGTTAAAATTTCTTCTAATTATAATTATTATTATTATTTATATCCATAGGGGGCCTAAAGGCCCAACAATGAACCAACAAACAAAACTAAACAGCAACATGCATGCCTAAACACAATTATGGTGTGTTTGTGTAGAAATAAAAATAGGATTTAATTTTTTATGAATGAGTTCTATAGGTTAAATTATACATGAATCTCATTCATTAAAAAATTATTACCTCTAATTTTACTTCTTAACCAAACATAGTGTTATTGTACAATTTGTCTATACATTCATATAATAATGATGTATTTTCAAATAATTAAGCGAATTGAAGATGATTAATTTTAATACTTATTTTTTAAAAAATTATACAAATAATGAGAGAGTTTGATTAAATTACCATACTTATTAATTTCACAGGAATTTGAGTATGAGAAAGAAACGGTTGTTCCCATATTTGATTCTAAGTTTAAAAATATGTTCTCGAATAAGAAATGCATCTAATTTTTATTCTCATCTCTCACACTATAATATTAGATAACCCAGATTAGATGACACAAAAATATATTAGATTCCCTTAAATGAAATGTTCAATTTCATGGGCATGTTGGCTTATACTCGGTCCGCCAGCCTATCACTCGTGCTCGTTAGCTTATCACTGTGAGGTATCAGGCCAAAAAGATAAGAAAGTGTAAAACAAAGATAGAAAACTGAAAAGTAATGAATACAATCTGAAAAGTAAGTTAGAGTGCAAATAATAGAGTCACACCCCTTATATAACCAAAGGATAAAGACCTACACCAATACAGCTGTAAAAGTAGAGACTTATCTAAACTCAAGAAAAGCCTAAAGAATATAAAACCAATCTTTACTAAAACTAACTAATATACTAACATCCCCCCTCAAACTCAGCATCACATAAGTTGATTTGTGATTCTGAGTTTGCTGCGAAAAAGATCAAACATAGAGGCAGGTAAGGGTTTTGTTAGTATATCTGCAATTTGAGCAGATGAAGGTATGTGAGTTACAAAGGCTTTCTTCTTTTGAACTAAGTCTCTTACAAAAAATAAATCAAGTTCAAAATGTTTTGAACGACCATGAAGAACTGGATTTGCTGCTAATAGACAAGTACTGAGATTATCACAGCACACTACTGGTGGTGTAGAGCAAGAAATTTGCAGTTCCTGAAGTAATGACTGTAGCCACAAAATTTCTGACATAGTGGATGCTAACGATCTATACTCTGCTTCTGTGCTTGACCTGCTCACAGTAGCTTGTTTCCTACTGCTCCAAGAGATTAAGTTGTCTCCCAAGTAGACACAGAATCCTGTAGTAGATTTCCTATCATCCAAATCGTTTACCCAATCAGAATCACAAAAAGCAATAAGTCTCAAATATGTACTTTTAGCAAATTGTAAACCATAATGTTTTACTCCAGCTAAATACCTAAGGATTCTTTTAATAGCTATCCAGTGAGATTGAAGAGGTTAATGCATATATTGGCAAATTTTATTGACAGAAAAGGCAATCTCATGATGAGTAATAGTGGCATATTGAAGGCCACCAGCTATAGATCTATAGAGGGTAGGATCCTCAAAAAGATCTGACCCTTCAACAGTAAGTTTAGTAGAAGTAACCATAGGGGTTGGAACAGATTTAGCATTTAGCATACCAGCCCTATTTAATAGGTCAGTAATGTACTTGGATTGAGACAATACTATGTGTTTGGGAGACTTAAAAGTTGCCTCAATGCCTAGAAAGTAGTGTAACAAACCTAAATCCTTTAAGGGAAATTTTTGGTTTAATTGACTAATAATATGGTTTATTTCAGTGGGATTGGTTCCAGTAATCAGAAAATCATCAACATAAACCAAGATGTATATAGCAGAAGAAGAATTGATTTTAACAAATAAAGAATGATCAAATTTGGTGTGAGTAAATCTTAATTGTTTTAAAGTGTTATTTAAGGTATCAAACCAAGCTCTAGGAGCTTGTTTGAGGCCATAAATAGCCTTATTCAATTTACAGACATCAGCAGTAGAAGTTGTGAAACCAGGAGGCTGTTCCATGAAGACAGTCTCATTTAGTTTTTCGTTTAAGAAAGCATTATTAAAATCACATTGTTTAATGGTCCAGCCTTTTGACAAGGCAAGAGTTAGTAAAACTTTAATGGATGCAGGTTTAACAACAGGACTAAAGACTTCTAGAAAGTCTAAGCCTTCTTTTTGATGAAACCCTTTGGCCACAAGATGGGCCTTGTATTTATTTATATTGCCATCAGGATTGTATTTGATAGTGAATATCCATCTACAGCCAACTACAGTGGTATTGGCAGATGGTTTAGGTACAAGATTCCAAGTTTGGTTTCTTGTTAAGGCCTGATACTCATCAAGCATTGCTTTTCTCCAATGTGGAGATTGTAAAGCTTGAGAGACAAAATTTGGGGTAGAAGTAGTAAGATCTAAAGTATTTTTAACAACAGTAGCATAAGATTTGAGTTTGGAAATACCTGATTTTGATCGAGTGTGCATGGGATGAGCATTTATTGATGTATTGTCAATGAGATTAGAGGGCAGAGGAACAATAATACATGTTCATGGTTCAGGGGTTGGAGGTGTGGAAGGTCCAGAGTGATTGTGTTGAGACAATGTAGGTGCACATTGTGTTTTATGCTGATCTACCAAGGTAATAATGATGAAGCAGTAGAGGTACACAAAGGTATAGATGGCAAGGAAATGACAGGATTATGTTTAGCAGTGATAACATCCATAGTGAATAAATTCGAATAAGGGAATATATTTTCATCAAATTGAACATTTCTAGAGATGAAAATTTTATCATTGGGTGAGAGACACTTATATCCTTTATGATTATGAGCGTAACCCAAAAATAAGCATGCATGTGTTTTAAAATCAAAATTTTTGTGTATTATAATCTTTTAAATGAGGATAACATAAACAACCAAACACTTTGAAAACTTTATAATCAAGATGTGTATGATACAATCTAAAGGAAGGTGATTGATTAGACAAAGTTAAAGAAGGAAGTCTATTTATAATATGAACAGCAGCCAAAAAGGCATCATCCCAATAGGAAAGAGGGAGAGAGGCATTAGCTAACATAGCAAGACCCATCTCTGTAATATGCCTATGTTTTCTTTCTACTCTACCATTTTGTTGGTGGGAGTAAGGACAAGTTAGGCGATGTTGAATACCATTGGTAGTAAGGAATTGTTTAAACAGATTAGAGTTAAACTCCCCCCATTGTCAGTTTGAAGGCTTTTGATATATCTTCCAGTAAGCTTTTCAATCATCACTTTATATTGTTTGAAAGCAAGAAAAGTTTGGGATTTAGTTTCAAGAAGATACACACATGTGTATCCGGAATAAGCATCAATAAAGGAAACATAGTACTTATGCCCTAATCTTGATGATACAGGGGTCGGGCCCAAACATCAGCCATAACTAAATCTAAGGGAAACTCATATTGAGTAGAAGTTAAAGCATATCGTAGAGTGTGACTCTTGGCTTTACAACAAGAGTCACATAATTGTGGAGGTGTTTGTTTAGAGAAAGAGATAGGTTGTTGTTTTAAAACAAGTTCTATTACTGCCATGGTAGCATGGCCGAGTCTTTTATGCCATAGATTTATCAAAGATACAGTTGATGTTAGTGCTTGTGGTGATGTGTTTTTCTTGGTAGGCAAAGATATATAAGAAAACTTATAAATACTATTAGTTTCACTCCCTTGAATTAAAATATCCTTGGTAACAAGGTCTTTAACACAACAATTATGAGGATGAAATTCAAAGAACACTTGATTATCATCAGCAAATTTTTGTACACTCACAAGATTTTTAGCAATATCAGGCACATGAAATAAATCTCGTAAGTGAAAAACTAGATTTGAGTGTTTTGAGAGAATACACGAATTACCAACGTGTTGTATTGGAATACCTGTTCCATCTCCCATTGAAACTTGTTCTGTGCCATGATATTCTGAGCTTTGGAGTAGATTTTGCTTGTCATGCATGAGGTGGTGCGAAGCGCCAGAATCTGGGTACGAATTGGGGTCCGACACAGTGGATGATGTAGCCAGCATCGCTCTCGGGTTGTGAAAGGTAGAGGGTGGTGGAGGGGGTAGTTCAAAGTTAGGGTTGGGACCAAGAAAATTAGGGTTCTTGGATTGGGGAAAATTTGGGAAAATTTGTGGTGAGGCTAAAGGGGGTTGAAGGGTTTGATCATACCTGAAATAGCAATTCCAAGCCATGTGCCCGAATCTTCCACATAGTTGACATTGAACCCGATTGGAGGATTGTCAGTTGCTTCGCCCTCTGTAGCGACCTCCACGACCTCGATTTCTTCCGCCTTGAAAACGACCGTAAGTTCCAAATCGAGACGGTGGAGAGGGATTGTATGGTGCTTGGGCTAGATTTGCTTGTACGAGTGGAGTGTTGTCCTTCTTGTAGCGATCGAGCATCTCTTCTTGAGACATGAGAAAGGCTTCCAGTTCGGTGAGAGTCCACGGTTCCTTTCTGTCGAGGACGAAGGTGCTAAAAGCTTGGTAGTCTTCGTTTAGTCCATCCAATATCACTTCGATGTGCTCTTCGGTGGTCAGCGGTGACCCAACGACAGCAAGGGCATCTGTGATTTGTTTGATGGTGAGCAGGTATTCTGAAGCCGAGGTAGCATGCTTCTTGATCGCTTTAAGCTGATTCTTGAGTTGCTTTACTTTCGATTTTGTGTGGGATGCAAAGTAGGTTTCTACAATCTCCCAAATCTGGTATGCAAAATCACAGCCTACAACTCTGTTTTTGAAGGCCATATCCATAGAACATAACAGTCAAGTAACTAAGGCACAATCTTGCAAGATCCACTCCTTGTATGTGGAAGATTCTCTCTTTTCTTTCTTTTCTGCATTTGAGGAATATTGTGGTGGTATTTTGCTTTTATCTAGATGATCCATTAGCTCGTGTGAGCGCATGGTGGAGATAACAACTTGTCTCCATGGTAAGTATGATTTTTCATCAAGTTTGTCAGAAATAGGAACGAGTTGGTTCTTTGTGTTTGTTGTGTTTGGGGACGCCATTTGCGGAAGCAAGTGGGAGCTCAGAAAAAAATCAAGGATCTCTCTCTGAGCTCTGATACCATGTGAGGTATCAGGCCAGAAAGATAAGAAAGTGTAAAACAAATATAGAAAACTGAAAAGTAATGAATACAATCTAAAAAGTAAGTCAGAGTGCAAATAATAGAGTCACACCCCTTATATAACCAAAGGGTAAAGACCTACACCAATACAGCTGTAAAAGTAGAGACTTATCTAAACTCAAGAAAAACCTAAAGAATATAAAACCAATCTTTACTAAAACTAACTAATATACTAACAATCACTAGGGCCCGCGGACTATGATTTTTTTTTTTTAAAAATATATTCTCAAGAATGTTACTACACGAGAAACAAACATCATATTTTATATTTCCGGAAATAACTTTTTTGGAAATGCTATTCTCAAGAATAAAATCTCATTCAACAAATCAAACACTCCATTAATTAATATGACATTATTGAGTTAATAAAGTTTTGATGTATTTCATCAATCAATTAAATAATTGTAATGTTCAATAACATATTACTTTATTAGTTGAAGTTTATGCATTACTTATGCAGGAATCTTTGCTTTAAGATTGTTGGCTAACATTTTTTCTTCATGTTAGGAAATGAAATAATGATTTTGGAGGACATATCCCTAGTGGTTCTCTCTAGATACCCGACGTGCTTAATTATTATTATTTTTCTCTCTATATCCAAACACATAATGAGTATTGTTAATATTAATATAAATTCAGATTTATGGTTAATTTCAGTAATATATCAATTATTTAAAGTACATTTAAAAATTATAATTATATTAATGTTATAAATTTTTTTATTAATATATTATCACGTATAAGATTCATCACCATAGATTTGAGTTAAATATAAAATATATACTTGTATACATGTATATAATTCAACGATTCTTCTTTAAAGTAGGTTTGATTAGCTATACCGAATTTCAAAAGGTATCAAACAATTTATTGAAAACACCACTAAATACATAGTTTTTGTTTTTGCTTTTTTTCTCCCCAATAATGTTTCACGTACAACAGAAATACGTCCAGCTTGTATCCAACATGTATTATTCATATTATAGTATGTGTGCTATACGTATATCATATATACGTATAACACACATCATGTAACATGGATATACGTATAGCACACATCCTGTAACATGGATAGTACACGTTAGATACAAATTGGACGTATTTATGTTGTAACATTATTGTTTTTCTCCCACACTTTGATATACTATCATTGAAAGCACTTTGATTTTTGGACTTTGAACACAGCTAAAACCACATATGGTATCTTCGAACAAACATTAACTACATAAACCTGTCTAACACGCCCACGAATATAAATCATCAAATCGGGCTAATTAATTAATTAGGAAGAAAAATAGAAGGAGCAAAGCAATATACATATATGTCATATGTAAATTTAACACACACACAACCTTTATAAACAGAATTTTTGGATCAAACACTTATCATTCAATTGCATGGTTGAGTGATAAAATCATTTTTCCTTAATCAAGTGTTAAAGATTTAATTCTTATTTTGAATATGAAAAAATTATTAAAATTGACTGATTATTTCACCCATTAGTGCTCATAAGTTAATAAGAAATTAATATCACGATGCTTGATGCTACATACCCGGCCCCTATCATTAAGAAAAAGTTACGGTAATTATGACTCATGACATGATTTTATCTTGTTGAGATTTTTTAGTATTGCATTTAATTTGTGAGGTTTCATCCATTCACTACAAAAATATTAGTCATTTTCAACACTCAATTGTAAAATGTTAATAAAAGTATCATAAAAAAAAGTTATATCAATATTTATTGACGGTTGAAAATAAGTATAAACTCTTTTTTGATAATTCTTGACCGTAAAAAATACTTATAAATAATTTATAAATATTTTTTACAAATATTATTAATTGTCAATATTATATTTATTAACAATATTTTTATTTGATACATTTAATATTTTAATTGTTAAAAATATGTACCACATTATTATTTTTATATCTTAAAAGACTATTTTATCCATAATAATAGTCTTAAGGTATACTCTCAATAAAAAAAAAGGACACAAGGTGACTTTGTCTACACCACATCCAAAACCGGGTAACAGTATATCTATAACAAGAATATCATCTAACAATTATTCAATATATGTTATATATAATATGTGTTATACATGTGTAAAATTCATTGAGAAAAATATAAA
This sequence comes from Aeschynomene evenia, assembly GCA_013621005.1. NCBI lineage: Eukaryota > Viridiplantae > Streptophyta > Magnoliopsida > Fabales > Fabaceae > Aeschynomene > Aeschynomene evenia. The sequence goes on from CM024266.1 coordinate 15,821,430, forward strand.
ATAACATAAAAAAATATATGTGTATCATTACTAAAATACATAATACATATCATTTTTTTATTTATAATATGTACTGAATATTAAATAGAAATATTAATATTGTATATCAAACATTTCCGTATCCCAAACTCTATACAAACCCATACTTCTATGATCTGTTCCACAAGCAACCCCAATCAATGCCACATAAGATTCTTCCAAAGCCTACTCACGTCAAACCTTACCAAACCCTATAGAGTATAGCATACAATACAATACAAGCAAGTCACATAAGGTAGAAAAATCAAAACCCATTTTCTCTTTTTTTTTTACTTAATATATAGTTCCTTCCTTCCAATAAATAGTTATAGGCCCCAATGTTGTGTGTATAAAACTAGCTAATAATTGGTGCAGAGATAGTGTGAGAAGCAAGTTAATAAGTTTGCAGTTCCAAAACTACAAGTACAGAACATATATAGGGGAAAATATAATATGGTACCTATAGTTAGCAAATTGTACTGCAATTCTTCTCAGACGGTGCTTGTGGTTAGGAAGAGGCCACATGTAGTGAATGGAGGGGGTTTTGTGGTCACTGATTGTAGTGTGAATAGAGTTGTTTTCAGGGTTGATGGTTGTGGGGTTCATGGCACAAAGGGAGAGTTGCTTCTAAGAAATGGGGATGGAGATCCCCTGCTTCTCATACGTAGAAAGGTATTACCATTTACATTTAATTTTATATGAAATGCCAATAATATAAAAAAAGTTTTACTTGTTAGCTAAATCGGTAATGTTGTCTAATAATATTGTTCGTGGAAAGAATTTCGACCTGAATTAGTATTACTCGTTAAATTGAGTGTGTGAGTCCTACTTGAATAGGGGCTCACATTCTATTTAATTATTAATATAAAATTGTCAGTACAAATGTGATGTCAAAATATTTTTCATACACTAATATCTTTTATATAATATCATATTAATTATGCTATTTTTATATACATGAGAATCTCATACACCCGAATACTCCACTCATAAAAAAATATGATTTCCGTCAATTACTTTAACTTTCAATTTATTATCTCTTCGTATTTTTCTTATACAAGATATATACATATTAATATGTAAAATTATCGTTTCTCAAACTACATTTACTTGATTAATTTTCACCTAACCACTACTTCAGCAAGCAAATGAAAAGATTTGATTTGATAACATTGTAAATTTATTGAAAATGAAGTTGGGAAATTAGTCTATGTATATTGAGGCACATTTTTAATTGTTTTTGCTATATCATGGGAGTTATATTTCTACACAATAAACTTGATATTATTATGTGGATAGGATCTGAGGTAAGACTTATATAGATGAATTTTACAACTTGGCTTAAACCAACCTTTTGGAAATGTGCAGGGTGGAATGGTTGAGGCACTAAGCATATACAACAAATGGAAAGGTTACAGCCTAGACTATGAAGGATTATTACAGAGCCTTGTTTTCAGCATAAAAGAACCAAATTCTTGTTTTGTTAAGAACAATGGGATCAGAATCTCAACTCAACCCAGGGCTGTTAGTAACAAAAGCTGGGACTTTGAGATGACAGGATATTTCCCTGATAAGAATTGCACCATTCTTGACACTAGAGGCAACATAGTGGCACAGGTACATATTTGCTGTCAATTAAATTTTAGATTTATTTTCTTTTGTTCCCACGGTATCCTTAGACTGACAAGTCAATGGGTTGTTACATACACAAATAAGCGGGGTTCGAATCTCGATTCCTGTTTAAGGGGACGAATGAGCAGACCACTCAATCGACCATATTGATTTATTATTACTAAATTGTTGAATATGTGTGTGGAATTTGCAACATTTATTATACAGGTTGGGGTGAATAAGGAAGTGGAGAAATTGATGGAAAGCAAGGATGTGTACCATGTTGTGGTGCAACCTGGAATGGATCAAGCTTTTGTTTTTGGAGTAGTTGCCATCCTTGACTACATTTATGGTGAATCCACTCGCTGCTAATAAATCTTAGATACTATATCTTCTTATGTGCAAAGTACATAGGAGATAGTTATGTTTATTTTGAGGAATGTTTGTCAATACAACGGAATACGTTTAACGAGTATCCAACGTGTGCTATATATAAGATGTAATGTGTATTATACGTACGTGTGCTATACATATAGTACACATTACTTCTTATATATAACACACATTGAATACTCGTTAGACATATTTCTGTTGTACAACAAACATTATTTATTTATTTTCATCCTCATCGTCATACTTAATCTTCTTATCTTATAAAGATGAAAAGTACATGTGTAAAAAAAATTTAGAATGGAGACAAGCATATACAGAACTTTTTCATATGTATTTTGTATATGAGAGGATAGTCTCTCATTAGATTCACAAGTAGTATTTAGTGAATTTCTTGCAAGTTAACTGTATTATTATGTAAAATCTAAGAATAAATATCTATTCTATAGTCCTATTGAAAGGCAAATTAATATCTCAAAATTTTAAAATTGTATAGATCCATTCAACTAGAAAAGTTACTGTATGAGTAATGAGTATATATGAAAGGGTAAATTTCTCCCCTTAATGTGAATGGCGTTTATGAGATCTTCAAATTATGATGATGAGCTAATAGTTTGTCTAGATTTCCGATGGAGATTACTTTTTATACTTACTTGTATATTACAAAATCAGTAATTATCTGCAACTATCTATATATAATAATTTAACTTTTCATATAATATTAAAAGTTGAATTAATAGTTTAAAAAAATTAAATTATTATATATGATAGATAATTGTGGCTGATTTTTAAATATACAAAAATCATTTCTCTTAAATTATGATTTACTCCTAGCACAATTTAGAAAGAACAATGCTTAACGTACAATAGAAATATGTCCTACTTGTATCCAACGTGTGCTATCGATGTTACAACACATATATATATAGCACACATCATGTAACATGGATAATACAAGTTAGATACAAGTTGGACGTATTTCTGTTGTACGTCAAATATTACTGATTTAGAAAGGTGCATATTTATGAAGCTTACAGCAAAATGAGCAAGACGAGTTTTGAAGAAAGGCAGATATTCGTAGTTCTTTGCCTAGTATGTATTGAAAAGGAAATTTGGGCAATAACTTTTTTTTGGGTACAGTTTGAGCAAAGTAAATGTCTAATGTACAAGAAAAAAAAATAGTGAAAGCAGTAAATATATTATATATAATATACTAATTATTTTGATTGATTTTTTATTTTAGATATAACACTGTTCTCCTAGCAATATTACTTTGTGTTAAGAGAATTCTAATTTGTCCTTGAATTAGATAATGTGCCTTGTTTTCTAAAGATAGAGTGGTTTAATTTTTTCCTACTTCACATTATGTTTTCATTTAACATTATCTTAAAATATGGAGAAACATAATGTTGCAAAATTCAAAATGTGTCAAAACACATATTGTAAAATGAATTTTTCGTAATTTTACCGAGCTTAAAAAGCAAATTAGGGGATCTACAGAAGAGATAATTAAATTATAAAAAATAATTGATACTAACTAATATTAGTTCAAATGATATAAAATTTTTAAATTTATATAAGAAGATTTTTTCTTAAAAACTAAATTTCACCATAAGTTTTATTTAGGAAAATTAAATTCCAGAGAAAACTTATACTTCACATGGCACCACTAAAAAATACCATCATGGTGAAGATTATCTTCATCTTCATCATACATTTAATTCACAATTAAAAAAATAAAAAAAATCCTCAACCATAAGAAAAAATTGAAAATATAGAACAACTATTTTAAAATTATCGTTCTTATAAAAGTTCTGAAGGAAAAAAACATATAGTAACCATGATTCAGAATCAAATTAATTAAATATCATACCACCACTAAAACTATGCGTATTGATGAGAAAAGAATAGAATACTCAATCAAATAATAATGATTAAAAATGAAGAAAATGACATCATTTTCAAAGTAAGTGAGAACCAATATTATATATATTCTGAAATAGAAAATAAGGATGCAATCCTAGATTATGGACCGTACAACATGAATACATCTAACTAGTATCTAATATATAGCATATATTATAAATAAAGAAGTGATATACATTACGTATTTTAGTAATGAAACACATGTATAATATCATTTTACGTGCTATTTTAACAATTTTACACATGTGTACAACACACATTATATATGAAACATATATATATATATATATAATATGAAATAATTATTAGATGATATTTCTGTTATATAATAAACATAACTGTATAATATGATTAAGAAGAAGAGCAAGTAAATCCTACCCATATAAAATCATAATATGATTTTGGCGAAGCACATTCAAAAAATTAGAGAAAATAAAGTAAATAGGCATCAAATATACAAATACGATTGTTCGTAAATGACTTTGATTTTAATTTGTTTTTATATATTGATGATATATTATTATTTACTAAATAAGATAAAAAGGGTCACCTCTAAAAACTATTGTAGTTTTTGAACTAATTTTTTTGGGCTGAGAAAGTTAAAATTGTAGTAAAATGTTCTTGAAAAAGTCTAGGAATTAGGATATAATAATTACATCTCTAGTCGAAGTTTTCTAAAAAATATATTAAAGGAAACAAAGAAACTTTTTCCTAAAGTACATACGTGCGAAAAAAATTATGCAGATACAAAAAATAAAAGAACTCTACAAAACTATACTAGATTTTTTGTTCCAAAAGAAGAAGTTAGCGTAAAAAAAATGGTTATTTCATGGTCAAGTTTAAGAACCAAGAAAATAATCGATACAAATTTATCATGGGAGGATTGTTGATGGTGTATGATCATTACCCTGTGGTGAAGCAATGGACTCCAAAGTCTAATAAAAATGAGAGCTATTTTAGTACTACTATGGTATGGACTAAGTTTCCAAAATTTAAGTATGATGTACTATGAGAAATGCATAATATGGGCGATTGAATATGAGATTGGGAAATCAGTCATGGTAGAGATGATAATAAGGAGGATGGAAAAGCGTGGTGTGCATTGAAATTAATTAATTTAACACAACCATTGAAGGAGAATATATGGATTAGGGAGGGATCACTAACGTAACACCCTGTTGAATATGAAAGCCTACTTCATCTTATTTGTTGGAAGTGTCATTGTTTTGGACATTTTGTAAGGGTTTGTGATATTGCCGAGTTCGTCAATGGTGAGAACATCGAAGTTGAGCCAATTGTGAAGCCAAGGGTGGAAAAGGAAGGTATTTTAGAGATGTTTCATGGTCAGTTGGAGGAGTTTAATTTGTCGATAAAAAAAGATGGGTTCTCAAATTTGAATGTTATAAATAATACAAATCCTCGATTGCTTGAAACAAATATCATGCATAGAACGAACAATATGGGAAACATTAAAGAGGAGAAGGAATTTGAGCAAAAGTGTTACAAATTTATCACTGTAATATTGCTAAGACCATTGAATGCATATGCCTGCTCCAATGCTCATTTTTTAAAAATCGAAGGTGTATCGAGGACACTCTGACGATTAAGTTAGCAAATGTTAAAGATATGAATATGGTCAAACTGGGATTGGAATTTGTTACCAATTCATCTTCTTCGGGATTCTTAAATAGATGAGTTCCATAACCGCTCTTCCCTCCAATGTAATAGAAGCTCTTCTCATGATGTCCACCACTCTCATCCCTTGTCTAGAATATCGTAGTTTTTTTTTGGTTGCCCACAGTGTCTGGAGCTTCGTCCCGACTATTCCGTTGTCCCAAGTCGCGTACCTGGGAATGACAGGTAAGACTCCCAGCAAGAATTTTTTTTATCCACAAGGCTCGAACCCGAGACCTTGCTTAAGGGACAACAAGCCGCTTACCACTTGTGTCAATCCTTGTTGGTGTCTAGAATATCGAAGTTTTTTTTTTTTTTTGGTAATGGAAAGGGGCTTTTAGCCCAAAGAAAAGATTACATCATGCACTTTCGGGGCACACTAACCCCTCTAACATCATCTAATAGTAATGGTTCCATCTGCTGAGGCGGGTGATTTAGAATAATCAGCCTAGGGGGAAGAAGCAGCGCTGCCTTAGCAAGGAAATCTGCACACCGGTTAGCTTCTCTATAAATATGAAGGACGCAAACCCTCCAGTCCTTCTCAATCCAGGTCATAATGCATCTGATTAATCGCAAGGGGTGATGCCTTGCTTTGTCTCTGTTATTGATAATCTGAACCACACTCAGCGAATCACATTCGACAATAACATTTCTGCACCCTTTTGTCCAAGCCATTTTTAGACCATCAAGTATTCCCCAGAGCTCAGCTTGCAAGGCGGAGCATTTGCCAATCCTATGTTGGAAGCCAACGATCCATTCTCCAGTACTGTCCCGAGTGAGCCCTACACAACTAGCTTCTCCAGATTCGGTATTCATGGCGCCATCAATATTGAGTTTCCAGATTCCCATCTCAGGGCGGGACCAGTTTACTTGGATGAGACTCATCGATTTATCATTGATTCCTTTCTGATTGATCCGGGCAGTAGCAATGTCATCAACTTGTTGAAAGATGATTTGATGACGGGCGAAGGGAGGCCTTGTATAGTTCTCTTCATGAGTTTCCTTGTTTCGCCACATTCAGAGCATGTCACAAGTGACAAAGAAAATATCCTGCCAGTTTTTATCCTTGTAACAACTCAAGTCATTAGTAAGGTTGAACTCGATCCAGTCTTTAGTGGTTTTTGAAAATAATTCACCAACTTGGTTAGACTTCAGAACACGAAGCCATGCTCTGGTGGCTAGGGGACAATCCCTTAATGTGTGCATAATAGTTTCTACATAATTCTTGCAGAGATCACATATAGGATTTGATCCAAACATTCTGAATTTGCGTTCATTAGTCACTAACTTGGAGTGAGAGATTAGCCACATGAGGATCTGAGAGTGGAAAGGGCCCTTCCAGTCCCATATTTTCTTCCAAACAACTTCATTCTCAACCTCTATTCCTGCACGAAAAAAATAAGCACTTGAAATCGAAAAATCCCCATCCTTGGAAAGACCCCAAGTGAATCTGTGCTCACAAGCCGACTCTGTTGGAGGAGGAATGGCTAGAATTTGTTGTGTAACATCAAATTCCAACCAATACTGCAGTTTTTGGACGTCCCAACTTCCATCATGAAGAACAAAGTCCTTAAAACCAAGACTTGGATCTATTTGCCCCCCTCTAGATAGGATTTTGTTCTTAAGATTTATTGACTGTGCAACCCATTTATCCTCCCAGAAGGATGTTTGAGGGTTATTTATATCAGCTACAATATTATCCTTAAAGTAAGGTCAGAGTTTGACTAATTCTTTCCAAAGACTGGAATCAGTAGCTGCCACATGAATTTCTTGAGCAATGTTGCAATCTCTGCCATATTTCGTTAGGAGAACTTGAGCCCACAAGCTTTCTGGATTATTAAGGAGTCCCCATAGAAGTTTTATCAGGAAAGCATCATTCATGGTCGCCAGTTTCCTGAATCCCAAACCACCTTCGAGAGTTCTTCGACAAAGTTTGTCCCATCCTAAGTGATGGATTCTTCTTTTCTGGTTAGTGTCGCCCCAAATGAAACTTCTTTGGGCTTTTTCAATCTCTAGACAGACGCCGGTCGGGATCCTACCGTGTTGCATGTGGTAGTTAGCAATGGGGCTAATCACTGATTTCGCCAAAGTAATTCTCCCAGCAAGAGAGAGGCATTGCGATTTCCAACCTTTGAGTTTATTTCGCATCCTCTCTAGCACTTCTTTAAAGTTTGCCTTGCCTTTGTCCCTATTGTTGATCAAGGCTCCTAGGTACTTACCCAGGTGGGGGGCTTCCTTAAAACCGCTCATATCTGCTATCTCTTTTTTCAGTTTGGAATCAACATTTTTGGAGAAAGTCACATAAGTTTTTGCTTCACTGACCTTATGATCGGATGCATCACAGAAAGTCTTAAGAATCCCTTTAATCATCCTCATTTGATCCCTAGTAGCCTCGGCAATAAGCAAGAGATCATCAGCAAACAACAAATGAGAAATGCTTGGACCATTCCTTCCAACCGAGATAGGTTTCCATTTACCCTCACAACATTTATCTTCAATGAGATGGGAGAGTTTGTTCATGCAGATTACAAAAAGGTAAGGGGATATGGGATCTCCTTGTCTTATCCCCCTAGAGGGAGAGAAATCCCCTGTCTTTGCACCATTCCATAAAACATTATAGGAAGCAGATGTAACACAGCTCATTATTATATCAGATAACTTCTGAGGGATGCCAAACTCTTTTATGCACTCATGGATGAAAGGCCACCTCAATTTGTCATAAGCTTTTTCTAAATCAATTTTAATCGCCATAAAGCCTCTTCTCCCACGTATCTTCCTCATAGTATGTGCTAGCTCTTTTGCCACTATGATGTTATCTTGTATGTTCCTTCCAGGGACAAAACTGGACTGGTTGGGGGCTATACGATCAGCAAGATGCGGTTTAATTCTTTCCACCACCATTTTTGAGATACATTTGTATGTCACATTGCATAGGGCAATAGGACGGAATTGAGATATAAATTCAGGATTTTTCACTTTGGGAATGAAGGCTAGAAGGGTTGAGTTGATTAAACGAATTAGGCTTGGATCATTCCACATGATTTTGGTTTGGGCCACAAGACTATCTGCAATAAGCTCCCAATTTCTTTTAAAGAAAATGGCTGAGAAACCATCATAGCCAAGGGCTTTATAAGAACCTATGCTGAACAGGGATTTCCTTATCTCCTCCCTAGATGGCAGGCTAGTAAGGTTGCTGTGTTGATCCAGAGATATCGGTTGAAAGGATCTCTCGGTGTACAACTTAGCACTGCCCCAATTGTCTTCCTGGTAAAGGAGTTGGAAGAAGTCAATCGCGAGCTTTTTTATCTGAACAGGATCATCAATCCACTCCCCATTATGACCCCTCAATGCTACAACCTTATTTCTCCTCCTTCTGATGATGGTTTTTGTGTGGTAGAATCTGGTGTTCCTATCCCCATCCATGAGCTTGATATTTCTAGATTTCTGGAACCAGAAAGTCTCTTCCGAGTCCAAAACCCCTTTCAGTTGGTTTTGGAGTTCCCCTTCAAGCTTGTCAAGGAAGGGGTTTCTCCCATAACTTCTAGACTTTTGGATGCCCTCCAATCTGTTAAGGATAGAGCGCTTCCTTTGGAAAACGTTTCCAAAAACATTCTTGTTCCAGTCTTTTAGTTTTGGAATGAGAGAGGTGAGTTGCACCTGGCAAAGCGAGCTGTTCATCCAGTTTGTTTCCATGAACTCACGGAAACTTGGATGGTTGAGCCACATGACTTCAAATCTGAACGGTCGGTTTCCCTGGGAAGAAAGAAAAGGTTCAGTGTCAAGTAGAAGAGGATGGTGATCAGACATAATTCTTGGGAGCACTCTGATGATGGCTTCACAAAAAGTTCTTCTCCAATCAGCATTGGCCAGCCCCCTATCCAGCCTTTTGAACACTCTTTCTCGCCCTTCAAATAGAGGTCCCTTCCATGTAAACTTGGATCCTACATAGTCAAGATCCAGCAGATTGCAGGAATTGATCCAGGATGTAAAACGGTTGCAAGCATTTATATCACAAGGAGCTCCACCCTTCTTTTCAGCAGCTGTAGATATCTCATTGAAGTCTCCAATCAAACACCACTCTTTACCAATGTTCTTCGCCATATCCTGAATTAGCCGCCAAAGATTTCTTCGAAGCCTATCTTGGGGACTCGCATATATGCAGGTTAAGAGAAAAGAGGTGTTCTTGTGACTAATATTCGTATGAATGAATTGTTTTTGCTGAGCAATTACATCCACTGATATGGGTTTTGGGTCCATGACCTGGACCTTTCCTTTTCTGTGGACCATTGTCATTGGGGTGCGCTAAGTGATTTCTATTTGGGCCCATGTGCCCATATTAGAATCTTATACAATTCTTTTCGAAATCTTCATAGAAAGGATGTTAATCCTTCTATAGTGGGGCCCTCTAGACTCTATCAAAATAATAGTGGGTCTATAAGCCACATGTGGGAAATAAAAATTCTATTTCCTCAATTGAGCTAAAGTTAAATGTTCAACTGAACGTGTAGAATGAGAAAGGAAAAAGAGTCGCAAGTAATGGAAAATAAAGGAATTTCTCCAACAAATCATGTGGATCAATATGTGTTTAATGCACCGACATGACTTGAGTTTGAATCTTATAATTTTCATGTTGGTAGGTAATGTATAAGAACTCGATTAATGAAAAATTTATTTAGAATATTATTATTTGAACATCACATATTTCCAAACATCTAAATATCTTTTAATCAAATTCATATTGTTTCCTAGTACTTTATTATTTATTTTTTTAACTCAACTCATTATCTTTCAATCTCTTGTCTTCTATATTTGGAATATGTATATCCATTTGAAAAGTTACAGGTCATTTTCCAGTTATTTTTATCCATGAGATAATCCATTCCAATCCTATCGTATCATTGTTTTTGGTAAGCTGAACAGATAAAGGAAAAAATTAACAACCAAAATCCTATCGTATCATAATTGTTCAATAATATTTCATGAATTCAAACCAACATTGCCACGATAGAAGATAACCCAATAGCAATAATACACAATAGTTCCGTGATAAGCCACGCCACGCAAGTTCTTACAACAAGCGTGGAAAGTAGCATTGTCTCCTTCCTCATCTACTCACTCTTTACTCTCTCCAAAACCTTCGCTTTTATCCCAACCTACCTCACTATCAATCTATATCCACCCTTCACTCTGACTTGCTATGCAGTAATCATCAATCCATCGAACACCCATTATTATTTAGCTGTTTAATCTTCTCTTCTGCTCTTTCTCTCGAGCTCCGATCACAGTTTTCGTCGTTGAAAATGGGTTCAGATGACAAAGGATTGGGGTTTTTCAAGGAGATCGGTTTGGGTTTAAACAATATCGGATGCTACATTAATGGCCAATGGAAGGCCAGTGGTTCTTCAATCTCTTCTGTCAACCCTTCCAACAATCAGGTTCCCCCCTTCTCACCACAGCCACCCAAAAAGAAAAAAAATAATCAATTTTTTCATTTGTGTAATATGAAAAAAAAAATGATCTTGGAATTTTTTACATGCATGATAAGTTTTTGAAGGCAAGTTTAATATACAAACTTAAAGAGTCAAAGGAAGTAAATAAATAAATGAAAATTGTAATTTTGATGTGATGGAGAAGGGAAAGGATTGTTTTTGCTATAATCTGTGATGCACTGATACTCCAAAATTATTGGGTGAGGTGAAAGTTGGACGAGTTCGAGTTTGATTGCAAAATTGTTTTCGTGGTTTCTGGGATTTTCGGCTTTCACCGTATTTTTGCATGTAATTTACTGTGTATTTGAAATTAGGTTATTGCTCAAGTTACCGAAGCAACTTTGCAAGATTATGAGGAGGGGTTGGAGGCTTGCACTGAAGCAGCTAAGATATGGATGGCAGTGAGTGCTTTAGTTATTTTTTATTTCTTTGATAATTCCCCTTTTTGTATTTTTTTTAAATTATTTTTCCTGAGTTTAAGTTATATAGTTTGTGCTTTGGTAGAATTGTGGTAGCTGAGAACTGAGTTAAGATACTATTGGAAACTTTATGAGGATGTGATTGTTATCTTGCAGGTTCCGGCACCGAAAAGAGGCGAGATTGTTAGACAGATTGGTGAAGCATTAAGGGCCAAACTAGACCAGCTTGGTAGATTGGTGTCGCTTGAGATGGGAAAAATTCTTGCAGAAGGAATTGGGGAAGTTCAGGTATCATGAATCTCTACTCTGCAATATTTTTTAAGATATTTGTGGGTTAGACGACATAAGTGGTTGGAACGCATATAATAGCACTTCTGTGGTTCCAACTTTATCAAGATAGTGAAGACTTAGCTGTTTATAGATTAGAAATTGTAATGTCTTCATATAATAGCATATAATAGCACTTCCCAAGTACTTCATAAGTGGTTGGAACGCATATAATAGCATATAATAGCACTTCAGGGGCACGTAAATTGTAGTGGAAACATAGGAGGTTCCAATGCCTCTTAAGACAATTCTGTAGTGCCAATTCCGAATCCAGATTAGAAGTTGTACTGTCTTCAACGGCTCACAAATATATACAGTTTGTGATGAAATTTTGTTCCCTGTATCTAGTTATCTTGTGATTAACATTAAAATGTTCTTGGAATTGTAAAAGGGTTTGATGTTTTGTCAAATGATTATTTTTTATACTTCTTTGCATGAGTCTGTCCAGAGCAGTTACATCTCCATTTTTGCCTATGCTCTGTATTCTGCACTCTTAGGATTGGTCTCATTCAAAGTTGCTTTATCCTCTCTTCAGAGCATCCCGTTAATGTTTAGTGTGTATACAGGCTAACTACACCATAGTATTTTCTCCAGATTATGCATAGAACTAACAAATCATACACGTTTTGTGGAAGAGAAAGTCACTTTTTGAAATATTTATTATTTGCACTTAGCATTTATAGATGACAAAATTTGTTTTCTTGCTATCTTTGCAGGAAATTATTGACATGTGTGATTATGCTGTTGGGCTAAGCCGACAATTGAGTGGATCAATTATTCCATCAGAACGTAAGCTTGTTTGCAAATATTAATTGCTGAGCTTTCTGTTGTAATCTTTTGGGTTAGGTAGTTCAATACATAGTTTGTAGTTAGAAGCATACTTGTGTTTAGATAGTTAATTTTTCCATTCTAAGTTAATGTTTTCTTCTACTTTCTCATTACAGGTCCAGATCATATGATGTTTGAGGTACGATATTTAAACCACAATTGTTTGCTGACTTCTGTACCATTTTATTGTGGGGGATACAATCATTAACTGTTGTTACACCACAGGTATGGAATCCGCTAGGAGTAGTTGGTGTAATAACTGCTTTCAACTTCCCATGCGCTGTTTTAGGTATGCTTTTCATCAGCTTGTGTCAATTCACATAGTAATAAATTCCCTGGAACCTTATTATCATTTCAACATTGCTTATTATTAGTTTGAGAGTGTTGATTTATTCACTAGCATCTGGTCATCTGATTTGAGGCCTGTATCCTAAACTTCACCCAAAAGTCTGATACATATATGTAGAGACAGTTGTCTCTCAAATTTTCCATCTTTTGGTTGACTGCATTCTTCATCATATGATGCACTTCCAATACTCAAAATTTTCTGATGATTGTTTTGTCATTAAAACTTGTTCATTTACTTTGTGCCTCAGGGTGGAATGCTTGCATTGCATTAGTCTGTGGTAACTGTGTTGTGTGGTAAGTCTACATATCTGTCTTAAGATGCTTATTGAGATCAATCATCTATGTAAGCCAGGTCATGATAGTTTTTGTTAATATTCCGTGACCTGTACAATTTGTTTGCTTTGTTTTCATTTACAAATTTGTCGGACTAATGGTATATCATATATGTGTATATTTCAAATCAATTTTCTTAGTTTTATATTGTTCAACCATTTCATTTGACTTTGATGACAATTTAACTCATAATTCTGTATGGCCAATACTTATCCTTGATGGATTAGTGTATACTATGTGTATTTTATCAGCCTCAGTTATTTAAAGTGGGCATCTCCCGAGATGGATGGGAACAGCCTTTTCCACATTACCTTCACATGACATACACAACCATGCTTGTGCACTGACACAATACAAACACAAACGTAATAGCATAATCTGCAAGTAAAATTATTTTTTGCAGTTCTTTTATCATATTACGCAACCATGAAAGAATATCTATCAGAAAAACTATCTTTATAGATGGTGCTGATGATCTATAAAATCTGTGTGCAAATCTGTTTGAAATATATGTGATATTTGTCATTTTCTTCCTCTGGAATATATCAAGTTTTCAATGAAAGTTATTATCTTTTCAATGTGAGCTTTTCTGATTAATACGGTACGCACATTCAAGGAAGGGCGCTCCGACGACTCCATTGATTACTATTGCTGTGACAAAGCTAGTTGCTGAAGTTCTTGAGAAGAACAATTTGCCTGGTGCAATATTCACTTCTTTCTGTGGAGGTGCTGAAATTGGTCAAGCAATAGCAAAAGACACACGCATTCCCCTGGTTTCATTTACTGGAAGTACAAAGGTACTTTCTTTTCTGTACTTGGTCGCTGGACATTATGTTTTACATGAATAAACTAATTGAATGGTATGCATAGAATTCTGCTCTATGTTAAAATATTTAGGTGCCACCTCGATGATGCTCAGTTTAGTTGCCTATGTAGGTGATTATTTGTCTTATTATGGTAAATGTTTCTTAAGATATTTGATATATAATACCCTAAAATTTGATCTCCATAGTGATTAGGTTCACGCGTCATGCCCTGTGTAATCAAATAAGTTGTTCATGTCTCCTTAAAACATTCAGTATGATTTGAAGATTACGATCTATGCTGTTAAGTTGATAGTGATTCATTTCCTACTATAGGTGGGCTTGATGGTCCAGAAATCAGTTCATGATAGATTTGGCAAATGCTTGCTCGAGTTGAGCGGCAACAATGCAATTATAGTCATGGATGACGCAGACACCAAACTGGCTGTGCGCTCCATTTTGTTTGCAGCTGTAGGTACTGCTGGTCAGCGTTGCACAACATGTCGTAGACTGGTATTGAAACCACTTTAAAAATTTTAATTTCATTCTTCTGATGCAATTATATGTATCTTTTTAGGCTATATTTCTTTTTTAACTTCGCTGCATTTTGCTCGTGCTGCAGTTTCTGCATGAGACTATTTACAAAGATGTGCTAGATCAACTTGTTGATCTCTACAAACAAGTTAAAATTGGGGACCCCCTGGAGAAAGGTACTCTAGTTGGGCCATTGCATACTCGTTCTTCAGTCGAAAACTTTCAGAAGGGTATTTCAGCCATAAAATCTCAGGTACGTACCGTGTCATGCTCTTCTACTTAAGTTATATATTGTAGGTGTTGATTAATCTATACTTTCTCTCAGTACTATATAGCAATCTTCCTATCTTTTGCTCAAAGATGATTGGTGCTTTTATTCTTTGTGTGAAGATGGTTTACTAATACTCTGATTATCAGGGAGGGAAGATCTTAACAGGGGGATCTATAATAGAGTCAGAAGGGAATTTTGTACAACCAACAATTGTCGAAATTTCTCCAGATGCTGCTGTAGTTAAAGAAGAATTGTTTGGTCCAGTTCTATATGTTATGAAATTTAAGGTATCGTATCGATTATTTATTTATTTATTTATTTTTTAATGGATTTGTTTCAACTGGACTTTAGTCTTTAGAGTTTGATTGAGCTTCACAATTTTTCTACTTAGACTCTAGAAGAAGCAATTGCCTTGAACAATTCTGTACCTCAAGGATTAAGCAGTTCAATCTTTTCAAAAAGACCTGAAGTTATATTCAAATGGATCGGGTAAGTACTTGTCAATGCCTGATTTTTTTTATTTATTTTTATTTTATTTTTTAATGGTGATTTGATTTTATAAGCAATATATTTTGGCTATTCATGGGTATGATACTTTGCAGGCCGCACGGTAGCGATTGTGGTATAGTGAATGTAAACATACCAACAAATGGAGCTGAGATTGGTGGTGCCTTTGGTGGGGAAAAGGCAACCGGCGGTGGTCGTGAAGCAGGAAGCGACTCGTGGAAGCAATATATGCGACGTTCTACATGGTAAGAGTCTTAGCTCAATTCAAGATGTTGCATTGGCCCTTTATGATAAACTCTGTTAATAATAAATAAATCTTCTTTCCTCATGTTTGTAATGACATTACAATTGTTGTTCTTGACAGTACCATCAATTATGGAAGTGAACTACCATTAGCTCAGGGAATAAACTTCGGCTAGAAAGCTACTGCAATTTTCAGGAAGAAAAGAGAAAATCATATTCCAAAATCAAGTTTGGCTAATGAGAGCAATGATGTGTTGTTTTAGCAAAAGATATGATGTAAGGATGGAACCTTGATAGTTCCATTGTATGAGATATTATGAACAAATATCCAATAAAATAGGTGCTGATGAGAAAACCTTATTTGCAGTCTAAGGATTTGATAGTTGAATATGCTTGTCAAATGTGGCTCTTTGTGCTTTGTTAGGGTGTGTGATTGCTTCCAGTTTTAGACTACGCAGCGCACCAAATTCAGAATAATCCTGATCTGATTTAATTTTCAACTCCCTTATAGTATTATCTAACACTTTTAAAAACTGAAAAAATTCTAGTGTCATACCATACATACTTTTACCATGTGAGCCTATTTTTCCGCCTCTTGCGTACTTTTTGGCGAGCACCAGGTTAATCATATGCAAGGTATGACAAGAACAATAAGGACCGGAGAATGGATCAACAGTCAGATGAAGTTCTGATGTGCAGGTTCCTCTATAAAGGCAAGCACAGAGCATACTGATCATCTCTATATTCATACTGATCATCTCTATATTCATGCTACCTTATTTTCTTCAGAAACTAACCTCAGCAGGTCATATTATAAGTTAGAATTAGAACTTTTGGAGAAAAGGAGATTTAGAAAGCCATGGAAGAAATAAACTTCAAAGATGGTTATATTTTGCCGATGATTTTAAAAAGGAAAACCCTTCCTTATATAGACACGGGAAGGGTCAGAAAGCAACACAATAATTACACAATTTAAAAATAAGATTCTTTCTTTTCCTCTAGACACCATAATTATACAGCTAGTGATGTGACTCATCACCTGACACATCACCTGACACTTGGAAGAGATAAGATTCCTTTTGGATAGGGTTCTTATCTTTATTAAAAACTTAATTCATTACAGGTCACCATCTTCCTTTCTTTATTGGTTCTTGGTCCCATGAGAGATTTGATTTGATTTTCTCTTGCCTCTTTCTGTTCTTTTCCAGCGCAAGTTGTTCTAGTTGGGCCAGCTTTATGTTTTCATCACTTTGTGGGTCTTCAGTTTCTAGATAGGGATTTTGAGCTAAGGGCCCTCCCCATGGATCTTCATGTCTCCAAGAGGTTCCTTCTTGGATAAAACGACTTTGGAATTCCTCTAAGGTTTCAGGATGAACGTCTATTGGTAAGGCTTCATAATCACTGGGTGCTGCAAAACTTGAACAGGGCTTTTGGGAGAGCAGATAAGATAGACCATTTATAAAAACTTTTTCATCTCTTAGGCCATTCTGTAGAGAATCCTACGAGTCTGACTTGGGTTTTTGCTCTGAATGATTCATCCTCTTCAAAACCATACCCAATATGGAGGGTAAAGAAACAGTAAAACTCTTTTTGTCCTTTTGTTGGGAGGTTCTATACTTTTTCTTCATCCATAAGCTGGTACAGCTTCCTCTCCAGAAGGATATTGGTGCGAACATTTTTAGGCATTGGGTAAGCTGAGAACTTTCATGGGACTGATCACGGAGGAGATGATATATCTTGAGTGTTGGCATGATAATGGCACATGGACCAATAGTGGCTAAAGTCCATAGGTACCAAAACAGTTCTTCAGGAACGAGTCCTCTGATGATAGGAATAGTGTTATATGGTGAGTCTGCCTCAAAGTATTTCAGCTGGGGATGGATTTGTGTTTTCACTAAGAGTAAATGGAGCCAATAGAAAACGCATTGTCTAGCTAGATCAAAGGCTTTTAGAGGTGTCTGAATTCTCTTAGAGAAAGGAAAATAAGGGTGGCGGGAGAAGGTATGTGGTTCCGAGTGGATTCCTGGAAGTGGTAGGGAGTAGATGGCTCGACTCATGGTGTGGATGAGGATGTGTTCCCTTTGGTTTGGAGGTAATGTACTTTTGAGTGCATGGTGGGTTTCTCTAGTGGTGCTTTTATAATAGTATTCAAGACGGTCTCTTTTTTCTTCTTCTGTAGGCTTACTGTCTTGGTACATAAGGATAAGAGGGAAGAAATGTGTGGAGGTAATAATGCTGACAGGTTTTGGTAAAGCAGGTCTAGATAAGAAGTCAGGGATTAGGTTCTGGGTTCCTTTTATGTGCTTGACAGTGAAATTGTACCTTGAGAACCATTCTTTTAACCGAAGGATTTGTGGATCGGGGGGAATTTTATTTTTAAATTCCAGAATTTTTGGGAAAGCTGAATTATCCATCTGGACTTCAAATTGATACCCCTTGAGATGGAAGTCGAACTTCTGGATTCCATATTTTACTGTAAGAGTTTCTTTGTAGGTGGTGTGATAATGTGTTTCTGCTGGTTTGAATTTTCCACTGGCATGTCCACAATATAGTTTTTTCTGCTCTACTTCTTCAATTAGGACTGCTCCCCAATACTCGTCACTTGCATCTGTTTGTAGAATTCTCCTCCCATTTCCTGGTATCTTCAATGGAGGAGGTTTCTTTGCTGCTTCTTTTAAGAATTTTACAGCTTCAGTTTGTTTTTGTCCCCATGGTGGAACATTCTTTTTCAACAGCTTTGACAATTCTGAGGTGTGTTTGGCAATGTTGGGAATAAAGTCTCTAATATAGTTGAGGATTCCAAGAAACTGTTGGATCAGCTTCACACTCATTTTTTCATTTGGGAACTTTGGAAGTTCCTCTACAAGGTGAGGTTGAGGCTGAAACATTCCTTCTGAGAAGTTCATTCCCAAAAAATTGACTTCTTTTGTAGCAATTTGGGACTTCCTTGCTGAGATCATTATTCCATGTTGGTTACAAAGCTCATGAAACTTCTATAACAGTTTTCTGTGGCTGTTTTCTTCTGGCGAGAATATAAGGATGTCATCAATGTAGACCAGTGCTGTACGAAGGATTGGTTCAAAGATTCTTGTCATAGCCTTTTGAAACAGTGATGGCGCCACTTTCAGCCCAAATGGCAAAACAGTCCATTGGTAATGGACATTTGGGATGCAAAATGCGGTTTTGGGCCTATCTTCTGGGCTGAGGCCTATCTGCCAAAATCCTGACTTTAAGTCGAATTTGGAGAAAATATAAGCGTTCTTTATATATGGATAAAGGGCGTATATTTTTGGCAGTGGGAACTTGTCATTCTTTAAAAAACTATTGAGAGGCCTATAGTCAATTACTAGTCTCTTTTTTCCTCGGGCTTGTTCGGATCTTTTATTGACGTAGAAGGCTTGGCAAGCCCATTCAGACTTTGTTGGTTCAATGAGCCCTTGTTTAATTAATTGCTGGCATTCTTCAAAAGCGGCGGCTCTGTCTGAAGGAGTCATTCTAGGGTGTACTGCCTTAGTTGGGTTAATGTCCTCATTTAGTTTGAACGGCAGCTTCACAAAGAATTCTTCATTTTTCCATAAAGGCTTTGGAGTGAGAAAACAAGTCATGACTTTCAGCACTTAGTTTGAGCAGTTTATTTTTTATTTCAGAGAATTCTGGCGGAGCATCTGCCAGTGCAAAAAGCCTTGGGACTTCTGTGTATGACTTAAAATATCTTTTGAACTTTATTCCTTCTTGAAGAACTCGCAGTTGCTTACACTGGTGGTAGACATCCATCCCTATTACAATATCCTTTTCAAGGAGATCTATGCCAATGACTTAGGTCCAGACGATACAATCAGTAAAGAATTTTATTCCAATCTTCTTTTTTGTAATTAGTCCTGTTGTAAATGTCTGTTTGTCAGCGGCTCTGAAATGGCACGTCTTTGATTCCCATGCTGAGGATGGGAGAACTGCCGAATTCATCAGTGTTCTTTGAGCTCTAGTATCCATGTAGGCAATGACTTTCTTTGGATGTCATATTTGCCTTGTAGAATGTGGGCTTCAACATTTGGTAGTGGAGGAGTCTGTTCCAGCGAGTTTATTTCTTCTGCTCTTTGCACTTGGGTTGTGATAAGAACAGGTACTGTGTCATCAGACTCTTCTGAGCCTGAACTTTCCTCATCGTTGGAATCTGTGAATCCAATTCCAAACAAAGTTTGCTCGTTTGGAATACTCTGCTCCTCTTGCTCTTCATACCAGGATTCAGCATCTTCATCGTCTTCTAGCATTAGAGTTTGAATCAATTCTGCAGCTTTTTCCTTTTTGTTAGGACATGTTTTGGAGAAGTGACCCTTCTTTCCGCTGATGAAGCATCGCTTTCCGTCTTTTCCTCGGAACGTTTTTCTTTTAAAATAATTTTTTTCTCCATTTTTCTTTTCTTTAAAAATTTCTTTTGGGCCTTGGATGATCTATCTGGGCAATGACAATCTTTGTTTTTGCACTTAATTTGCAAGTGGCTCCTTTTGCAAGCTTTGGCATATTTTTTCTTTTCTCTCATCATGTCATCAAAGAATTTTTGTTGGCTACAGATTTTGTCCAGAGCTGCCAGGCAGGCTTGATGGATTTCTCCAAGAGTCATGCTCACTACATCTTTCTTTAGTAGATTGAACATTTTGTCCATTTCTTCATGTAGATCTTCTGGTAGGGAGTTGACATAAGTAATTTTCAGGTTTGGGTCATTGTATCCATTCAGCTGGTAAAACCTTTGGGCCATCCTCTGGTAATGCCTTTCGATATCTGAGGGTTTTAAAGAACAACATTTCATACTGTAGAATTCCTTTCTGATTTCTGTATCAGCGAGGCTTTGGTCTCCCAGGAATTCTTGATGGATAACTGCAATTATTGCTTCAGACCCTCCAAGCTTGTAATGTTCATCTTGCCTTACGGTTCCTAGGCTGTTATGCCATTCTTGTAGGATCCCAGTGGTATGTGCCCAGAACTCTCGAATGACTGAGTACGTGTCCGCTCCCATGGATTCAAGCATCTTTGCATCCATCCAGGACTTGAAATCAAGGAGCGAAATCAAGGAGCCTTTTCCTCCACTTTGATGGATGTATATCATCTAGTGTGAACAGTGGGCTTCCTCTAGGAGCAGGAGTGTTTGTCTCCTGATGAAAAGAAGCATTTCCCCCATTCTCATCCTTAATTCTGGTGGCCATTAGTACTATGGTGATATCTGCATAATCATCTGTATTTTTTCCAGAGTTGCTTGCTTCTTCATGGGACTCTGTTTCTGAGCTATCATCAGTCATGCCATCTTTGTATGAGACCATTAGAGCCTGGGTGAATGGTTGGGTTTCTGCACTGGTTTCTACTTCTTCGGCATGTTTTCTTTTTGGACTGGATGATGCGGATGTATCTTCCGTCTTTTCTTTTTCTTTTTCTAGCAAGGGTTTTTGTGGGGAGAGAAGTGGTGTATAGCTAGGAGGTGGTCTATAGCCAGGAGGTAGAAGAGGAGGAGGTCTATATGGTTCTCTGGATATCAGGCCAGAGAAAGGCTTATATGGAGTAACAAATGCTTCTTTAAGAGCTTGCTTTTCTATATATTCATATAATTCTTTTACCTGTCGCCTTAGTTTCTGAAGTTCTCTCTCTCTTTGATCAAAAGCTGGATCATGTATCCATCTCGAAGGAAGTTGTTGGATTTCTCCTTCAACTACTTCAATCCTTGCTTTGGTGGCCTTATAGTGCGCTTGAAGTTGGTCTGAGAGAGTATCAAGCTTGATTTCTACCCGATGCATCAGATCGCTCATGTGCTGGCTCATTTTCTGGAGAAAACGGTTTTGGTGAACATAGTTTTCTGTCTGCCAGTTTAATACTTCTTCAACTTAGGATAAAGGCTTAGTTCTTCCATCTGGTAGGACTTCAGTGGGCTGGACAAATGGTTTTGTGGTGATATGGGTGGATGGGTTTGTAACCCTTTCAAGAGGTGGAAAACTAGAATCATATTCTGGAGAGGTTTGGGAAAACATCATGCAGGGAATTTCTGACTTAGGCCTAGTTTTTTCTGTTTTATAAGAGAAAGTGTTTGGTTTGTCTGGGATAGGTGGCCAAGTAATAAGGTTAGGGTCTTGAGGAGGAAGAGGATACTCGTTCTGGATTCTTTTTAGCATTGGCCTATAGAAAGGTAATGGTTCTCTTTTCCTTATTCCTATCCAAGGGCCGTTTTCTGGGTCAGATTTCTTCTGTGGTGGAGGAGAAGACTTACATCCTTTCTTTTTCTGCTGCTTCCCAGTGAGTTCTTCTTCTTCTCCATCTGTTCCTGACTCGTCTAGGTGGCAATCACAATCAGAGTCACACATTCCTGATCTTGGGGCGTCCCACATGAAATGTCCATTGATTTTGTCTGAATAGATGACCTCACCGTTGACTTTGAAAGAATGAACTGGGATATTCCTTTCTCTCTCCCCTAGTGTGATCATCATGGTGTGAAAGACTGGAGTCTTCTCATCTTTCTTCTGGTCATCAGGCCTTTGGTAGACTGTTGTAACCATACCATCAACAGACTTTTTGAAGTTGGCTTTTGTGATTGTGGTAGGAGTGCTACCCTGTTTGTAGTTCTCATAGTTGGTTATCCATTCAAGTGGCATAAGCTTAATCAGCTCATTTCTAGAAATCTGTTTTGGCACTTGGATGATGGAAGGTATTTCTTCTGCTGCTTGGTCAGCAATAACCATTAGAGTACTGTTTTGAGTTCCTTTGAAGGTGGGAAGGTCTATACAATGGTCCTGCAGTCTATACACCAGTTGATGCATCAGGGTTGCTGATAGAGCACTCTCATCTTGGGGGGCTCCTACTATCTGCACCTGAACTTTGAACCTTGTGGGTAGTGTTGGATCTCTCAGATGGACATTAAAGTTTGGAAACATTGTAAGAACAATACTTCCAGCATTGAGAGTTGTTAGGACAGTGCCAATGACTGCATGTTCGTAATGTTTGAAAGTGGAGTCCAAGAGGGTGACTCATGCAGTTACTGGAAGGCCTTTTCTTCCATGTAGAGATAGAATAAGCCTGACTGCTCCAAGGTGAAGGCTAATGTATCCTTCCCTTTGCCAGAGTTTGATTAACTCTGGGTTGACCTCCAAATCTACATATTGTTCCTTGCTAGTGGCTTCGAGGGCACATTTGTCAAGCTTTGTTGTCTGGACATATTCTTTTACGTCTAGTCTCGATGTTGATACTAGTTTTTTGACGGACCATCGGTAACTACTCTTTTTTCTGAAGACATTATAAGGACTTAAAAGTGGTGATACAGTGTCTTCTATCTGGGCTCCGTCAGGAACATATGAATATTCTACTAAGTTTTCTAACTTATTAGAGAGGGTCCTTGTGCAGGATTTTGGGATGGAGATTTTTGAGGTTATTGTTTTATAAGGTTGAACTGCAGTGAAAGTTGTGGTGGGTTGTGAATTCATCGTTATAATAATTCTCCTACTCGTCCTTCTTCATACATATAATATGGCCTCTGGGTTTTGAGAAAGAAGGCCATATTATATGTATGAAGAAGGACGAGTAGGAGAATTATTATAACCATGAACTCTGGCCAGGAGCCCTATTATTCCTGCCATACCATGCATACTTTTACCGTGCGAGCCTATTTTTCCGCCTCTTGCGTACTTTTTAGCGAGCACCAGGCTAATCATATGCACGTTATAACAAAAATAATAAGGACCGGAGAATGGATCATCAGTCGGATGGAATTCTGATGTGCAGGTTCCTCTATAGAGGCAAGCACATAACATACTAATCATCTCTGAATTTATGCTACCTTATTTTCTTCAGAAACTAACCTCAGCAGGTCATATTAAAAGTTAGAATTAGAACTTTTGGAGAAGAGAAAATTTAGAAAGTCATAGAAGATAACATATGAATATTCTACTAAGTTTTTTAACTTATTAGAGAGGGTCCTTGTGCAGGATTCTGGGATGGAGATTTTTGATGTTATTGTTTTATAAGGCTGAACTGCAGTGGAAGTTGTGGTGGGTTGTGAATTCATGGTTATAATAATTCTCCTACTCGTCCTTCTTCATACATATAATAAAGATGATCAATATGCTCTGTGTTTGCCTCTATAGAGGAACCTGCACATCAGAACTTCATCTGACTTTTGATCCATTCTCCGGTCCTTATTGTTCTTGTCATACCTTGCATATGATTAACCTGATGCTCGCCAAAAAGTACGCAAGAAGCGGAAAAATAGGCTCGCATGGTAAAAGTATGTATGGTATGGCAGGAATGATAAGGCTCCTGGTATGAGTGATTTCATCCAAGAAGGAACCTCTTGGAGATATGAAGATCCATGGGGAGGACCCTTAGCTCATAATCCCTATCCAGAAACTGAAGACCCACAAAGTGATGAAGACATAAAGCTGGCCCAACTAGAACAACTTACGCTGAAAAAGAACAGAAAGAGACAAGAGAAAATCGAATCAAATCTCTCATGGGACCAAGAACCAATAAAGAAAGGAGGATGGTGACCTGTAATAAATTAAGCTTTTAATAAAGATAAGAACCCTATCCAAAAGGAATCTTATCTCTTCCAAGTGTCAGGTGATGAGTCACATCACTAGCTGTATAATTATGGTGTCTAGAGGATGAGAAAGAATCTTATTTTTAAGCTGTGTAATTATTGTGTTGGTTTCCACATAGCATACTGATTATCTATATATTCATGCCACCTTATTTTCTTCAGAAACTAACCGCAGGTTATATTATAAGTTAGAATTAGAAAACTTTAAATATATCAATTCTTTTATATATATATATATATATATATATATATATATATATATATATTTAAAATTAATTATTATCAGTAATAATTTAATTTTTTAAAATTATTAATTTAATTATTAATATTATATATTAATTTAACATTTTATAAGTTGGTTAATAGTTTAGTGTACATATAGCGTTATATATATTAGTGTTATATATATATATATATATATATATTTACATTCAGTTATTATCAGTCATCATATATAGTAATTTAATTTTTTAAAATTATTAATTCAACTTTTAAAATTTTAATAATTTTAAAAAGTTGAACTATTATACAAATAACTGATTTTGTAGTGTACATGTAGGGTGCATGTTTACATGGTGTATGTTTGACACTAATAGGTGGACATGGCCCAAAATAATTGGCAAGCTAATTAAGTAGACTAACTGGCTCATGCCATTCCAGACCCGTGGACTAAACGAGAAGGACTAATGTCTTTTAATGGTACAAAATTTTTGTTTAGTATGCTAAACTTGATGGGCTAAAGCAGGGAGCGATTGGACCATTGTCATCTCTATCACAAATTGTGCTCTTTAGTGAGGTAAGGACTATTACTAATCCTAGTTTCTATTTTGTGTTCTGAATCCTTTTGTAAAGGTTGAATTAAATCGCCAAGCTCAAACGGTACCTCCCTTGGTCCAAGTGACTAAAGGGTTTGTTGGTCAAGGGTCAGGGTTCTATCCCCATATGCTCATTTCTTTCCTCATTTTCCCTAGCTCCACTAGGCTCCTAGTGGAGCTCCTTGTAAAAAAAAAAAAGAAAGAAAAAAGGTTGAAATAAATCTTATATTTACAGTGGTCACCGGCATACTTCAGTAGCTATGATTAGTGGATGAGTGGGAATGATGGAGGAAGAAACTGTAGTAATCAAGTTGATGTTGCTCCCTAAGAAAGTCACGTGCTTAGACCTCAATAATTACGTTAAGAGCCTAGGAAATCTAGACCAGTCATGAAGGTTTTATTTTGTCTTTGCGGTGATGTTGATTATCATGAGTTTAGACCAATGCTATACCATACAATAAAATACTATCGGATACTTATTCAATATTCATGTTTAGAGTAAATACATTATTTAATCTCTTAAAATTAATGTAAGATATAAAATAGTTTCTCAAAATATAAAAATAACAATATAATATTCAAAATTTGACACAGTGAATAAAATAGTCTATCAAAATATGAAAGTGACAATATGATTCTTTAAGATTTAAATTTAGGACAACATAATCATTTTCCCTTAAAAATTTAGGACAATATGGTCCCTTAAAATTTTATGAATCACGTTAAATCTTAAAAAGATAACATTATTATTTTTATAACTTAAGATTATTTTATATCGCATATCAATCTTGAGAACCAAATCAAATATATTCTCTCATATTTATTATTGGATCTTAAGGTGTACCTATTTTATAGCTAAAACAACTAGTCTAAATCATATAATATGTAATATGCACAACGCATATTACATATTGTGCACAACATATATTATATGTGATAATATTATTTTTTCTTACAACTTGTAATATATGTTTTGGACAATATGTGATATATGTTTAGCATACCATATTAGCTATTTTGACTATTTTTTTTTATTGTGCTTATATTCAGACTCTTAAAATCTAGCATTAGAGATGAATATAGGATAAATGTTGTATAATTTTTTATTGCATGAAATATATTTTAATGTTAATTGACCCTTATGTCAACGTGGGGTCATAGAAATCACGTAAAAGAAAACCCCATAATGGATAGCACGTTTATTTTCTGTTCATTTGCAGGGTACTAGTAGAAAAATTGGGAAAAGACATTGGTAATGCTCTGAAAAGGTTCACACTTCTCACTTTTATAGGATTAAATTGGCCTATATATTTTCTTTGAGCGTAGACTTGCACTACAATTAGAATATATTGCAGCTTGATATCATAAGCACGATATGAGGGATTAGGTCCCTAAAGTTTATTGCTACTTTTTTGTATCAAAAACGAATGATTGAGAGTTGTAGTGACCCTTGAAATGATGAATTCCCATAAGTCAAACAGAAAAGATGGTATTCTGCGGGACACAAACAATGAGGAACCAAACATAAAACGCCAAATTTGTTATGAATAATTCCAAAACCAATAATGATTGTCATACAACAGAAATACGTCCAAGAAGCATCCAATGTGTGCTATACATAAGACGTAATGTGTGCTATATGTATAGCACAGTATGTATAACACACATTACGTCTTATATATAGTACACGTTGAATAATCGTTTGATGTATTTCTGTTATACGACAAACTTCTTAAACACGATGTTCATTCACACATGGAGAAAGATACAGGTACAACTTAGTAATTCTAATGTTCAATATTAGGCTATTAAATTTATCCCAAAAAAAGCTGTTATCTTACACTTCGAATTAGAGAAAAGTTGATGTATTAAAAATTTAAAAATTCAATATATGAATACAATTATGCTAACTAGTCATAGAAGGACATGGGTAGATTCAGAAAAGTCCCAAAATGAGGGTCCAAAATGTGTGATGTAAAGTATGAGAATGCACTGAATCAGAGTGGGAAAATTGCACAAAAAGTGGGAATGAGCTAATTGTAGCTTCACTTCAACGAATTCTTATGATGACTCAAATTTAGACTTTTGCTTATACAAAAATAGTTTAGATCATAGTTTGTTCAACCGAAAAATCGATGATTCGACTAACTAGTTCAGTTTTTTATTAGGACGGGTTATACAATTGACTCAATAGATTTGGTCAAAATGTAGATTGAACATGTTGATCCGTCCTTAAATCGGTATGGATCAAATCATATAAACTTGGATCAGAGTTGACTTGTTGACTTCATTTGAACCATAAACAACACAAAAATTCTTTTCCTAGAAGTAAAATCCAGTCCACAAACTTGTTAGAAAATTCATATCAATCAGTTGGATCACTGACCCACCGATTGAATTAATGATCCAATGATTTGAAGATGTGAGCGAGTGTTTAGTTTAATAACTATGGTTTACACAGTTTGGGTCAATGGGGAATTTTCTTTGCACTTTCATCCTGTGCCATCTTTGCCTTTTCTATTCTAAGAAAATAAATAAATAAACAAAATCCTGTAATCAAGTTAATTATGGTAAATGAATATTCTGAAAATTGATAAAAAAAACAGCTAAGCTCACGCGGAAATAATATTTAGGAAAAATCTAAATTCCTTATGAAACACATTCCTTATATTATCCAAACGTCTATAATCAATAAATGCAAAATTGTGATATTTAGGAGTAGTACTTTACCCACCAACCATCACAATGGCAAAGCGAATATCCTCAAAATCTCTGTTCTGATTCAATTGTTAGAAGAGTGGTAAGTGGTAACTTAATTTCCTTAAGCAAAATTTCCTTAAATAACCCCAAACTAAAAAGAAAATAATGTAAAAGAAAGATTACTTTCCTTAACAACATATGCCAATACTTTGAACCGGAATGAGGAATGCTAGATGTACAAAAATAATCCCAACCAAATAATGTACAACTCATATGATTCAATGGTGGAGATAAGCGTTATACAAGTCGTAGTCATTTTTGAACTAGAATGCAACCACGGAGAAGCAGAAAAAAATAACTAGAAAGATAATTAAGCATGTTCTTGTGTTTCAATTCTATTTTGCAGATAACAATGAGAAAGAAAATCAGAACAATAAAACTAAACAAGTTAACTATTTAGAAAGCTCTCTCCAACATATGTTCTATATACAATGATAAAGAAAAAGAGAACAACAGAAAAAAAAATGAACAACTAACAGGTAAGTCATCACATCAATTTGAGGCAAACCTCATCAAATTTCCAACACTTAATTGGAATTCCCAATGTTCATAAGACCCATCACAGAAAAAAAAAAAGCAGAGCTCCTCTGTTTTTACCTCCTCTGTTTTCCCCTGAATCTGTTAGCCAGAAAGACTAGGGAAGCAACTTCCTGATCGAACCAGAGACGATTTTGTTGCTCGAATGGAATCAACACGAGGAAGAGACCCAATTGAGTTTGCCCTCAGAGGCCTCCGGGGAGAGTCTAAGCCGCGGCGAAGGACACGGCCGAGGGCCGAAATTGGGTGCTCTGTTTCTTGCAGAGAAGGGAATGAAGACGATGTTCTAAACTCTGTGCAGAACCTGATATGGCGGTTAAGTGCTTCTTCGGTTGTGATAAGCCTCTGTGACCTATGAACCTCGTCTTTCACTGCTTCAGAGCAGAGACCACAGAGCCATCGGCCATGGAACCTGTGGCGAAGGCGAGAGATGTATGCTGGGGTGCATTCCTCTGTGAATCCGCATGAGTCGCATTTCACAGATTCTATCTCTGATTGTGGTGTTGGGATTGGTTGAGAAGTGGGTTTTGGTGTGTGAGATTCTGTTAGTGATGATGTGATTGCCATGGATTAGAGGACAAAAAGAAATATATGACACAATTACACAAACACTTCTTTCTCTATCACACTCTGTTTTTTTAGTGCAATCATACACTAATAATATTAATAATAATATGGGAGGCAGGGGATAGAGATTTATGTTCTCATGTGTTGATAAAGTGAGATTTAATTTTAATACACTCGTCCAATCAAAATGTTCCATTTATATGACTTTTTAGGTAATGGGGAGAGGGAACACAAGCATGACTAACGTGACAATATATGATTGGATGATGTGTAAAAATGGTACACTGTCAGTGAATAAAAATTAAATTCTTAATCTTAAATGTAATTAATTTATGAAATAATTATTTTCAACAAGTGATAAATATAGTTAAATGATAATGTCAAAAGATTATACATGTATAATATGTTAAAGTTGAAGGATAAAAATATCTTTGATTTTTTATAGCTATGTTATTACTGTTATTTTACTAATAATCCAATTTGTTATTTATGTTTTTATTTTTAAGAATAAAATAAATATAGTTAAATGCTATGTAAAATGCAAAACCAACGGCGCCATTGTTTTGTAAATGGTTTCGTACATATTACTCTCACACCATTTAATATTTCCTAATTAATAGAATTAAATTTATTCCTACTTTCTAATGATAAAAGGAATTTATTTTCTTAATAACAATTAATACTTTTCAAAATATCTTTTGCAATAGATATAGTATTTTGTGTGTGTTAGGGGGAAAAGGTAATAATTATTACATAATTACTATTATTTACTAGTTAAAAAGAATTAGAAAATCAATAAAGTTGTGTGTGTATCGCAAATACTATCCTCTGTATATTCTTCGTATAAAAAACAGACGTAACACGAAAATCAATGTGCGTATTTTTAATGCGGAAACACTATTCACTATGCACTTTTGCAGATTTTTGGTGTGTGCATTTCTATATGTTTTGATGTGTGCAATTATGAATGTTTGATGTGTGCATTTTGTATGTTTTAGTGTGTGCAATTGTATACATTTGGTGTGTTCATTTCTTTATGTTTGGTGTGTGCAAAACTATAATTTTTTTTAATTAAAGAGATAGCTAATTATTAACCTTTCAAATCATTTTTTCTTTTAATTTTGAAGTATTTAATATCACAAAGAGAGAATGTATTGAAAAATATATAATGAAATCAAATTAAATAGAAAAAAAAATCGCGGGTTACATTAAAAGACTTATGAATTAGAATGAAGGTGAAGGATTTCATGGATGACTTCAATATAGATCTCCATATAATTATAAAGTTAAATGAAATAAAATATATATATATATATATATATATATATATATATTGCATATATAGTCATTTTATTTTGTTTTTGTAAAAACATTTCACCTCCTTTATTTTAGTGACGCAGTAGGGAGTGTCAGCAAGGCAAATAGTCTGACGCAACAAGTCTAGTTGGTTGTCGACTTAAGGCGTCAATGCCGCTCTTGTTGGTGCCATCGGTTTCAACTCAGATGTCATGACCCAAACTAGACTATGACCGGCGCATAGGGGCATGTCCCCTAGCAAGCTTTTCTTAGACTAAATTTCCAGAAAATTTGACAGACTTTTCTCTATTTTTAGAACATTTCCCAATTTTATACACTTGTCAAACACTCAATTTCCAACCCACATAATATATAATCACATATCATAGATTAGTAACATGAGTTCAACATAAATCCAAAGCAATTTCATACCTTAATTCAGATACAACCTAGAACATAAAGTATTCTTATGCACCACCCAACACAATAGATTCAAGTACCTTGTCTATGGCAATATGGAGCGCTAAACACGATGAAACGAGTTCCAATTACAAAACATATGTGGCCCTTGAACAAAAAGGGCTCACCAAAAGCAGAGAGATCCTAATGTGAGGATGGAGGGATAGAACCCGGGTCAGCACGTGTATTTGAAAAAG
Organism: Aeschynomene evenia; assembly: GCA_013621005.1. Taxonomy (NCBI): domain Eukaryota; kingdom Viridiplantae; phylum Streptophyta; class Magnoliopsida; order Fabales; family Fabaceae; genus Aeschynomene; species Aeschynomene evenia. The sequence continues at coordinate 15,852,351 of CM024266.1, forward strand.
TATAAACAACCACGGGATGAGTTTTGCAACTCAGTGAGTAGACAAATGTCCATAACCCACACATACTAGTATAATTATATCAAATAAAGTAATAATAATATCTCAAGTTTATGAATCAGGTTCCAACATCTATTTATCAACATAAATTTCATAACTCTCAAGAATAAACTATTTTCATATTTATCATAACTTTTATATAAAATATAATTACACGAGAATCGCCGATTCCAGGATGTAACTTGAGAATTCATACTCAGGGGGCTAAACTTTCGTATGGTTCTAAAGCAGAATGGTCCTACCTCATCTCATGAGTGTAGCCATAAAATAGGTGGATCAACAGTGTGGTGCTAATCATAAAGTCAAGGTGCATCAAGGCTCTCCCGCAAAGATTATTCCAAAACATATACTAAAATACTTCCACTTTTAATATCTAAATTTACTAATAATTAAGAGCAAAATATCATAACTTTATTTATATAAAATATGCATATTTCACAAAACATATTGTCTCAAAGCTAATATGCAAAATAAATTTCAATAATAAATATAACATGCAATAAGATGATCACATACACAATATCTACTCACAGGATGGTTCCAAAGAACCGAGGACAAGCTTTAAACACGTCAAAACACCTCCAATCGATGTCCAACAGCTCTACAACTCTAGAATCAAAATAATATTGATAAATATGAGCTAATTGTCTCATAAAATTTGAAAAAATTAACCAAAAATCCCTAAAGTCCCAATTTCTAAGGTTCCTAAATATACTAATTCTACTCTAAACTTAAATAGACTTAAATAGAGACTTGATAAATTAAATACGAGGGATTCTCATGTACAGACAATTTGATTTGTGTATAGGGTATAGAAAAAATCTGTCATTTATTGATTGGTTAGAATCACTGTTGTTCTGACACATTGTTAGGTGAGGTTTAAATTAGTTACTTTTGGTTAATAGAAAGATAGAGTTGATCTTTCTCAATTGAATTAAGGAAAAGCCCTTAGTTCATAATGAAATAAGGAAAAGAGGGTTAATGTGTTTACATTCTGTGATTATACTAGATCTGTTTTCGTTTTTTCATCTCCCTTCTGTGCTTAATGAAAATTGAATATACGAAAGTCTCTCTACAAGAAATACGCGAATTATCGAGGGAATCACTGAGAGATCAACCATTTCTGTGGGATTTATTGTGGGAAAACAGCCCCCGATAACGACATCCTTGGAAACTATTTCTCTCGATAACGATTTTGAGGGGTTAACCGAGGGATTTTTCAACAAATTTCTCTCAGTACACTGTGGGTCAACATTTTCCTCAGGAAATTCCTCACTAGAATTATTTACCGAGGGAAAATCTCACGAAAAATTTTCGAGGGAATATCCCTCGATAAGTGTAGAATTTTCGTGTTGAGTTTTATCGAGGGAAATTCCCTCGATAAATTTTTTGTGAGATTTTCCCTCGGTAATCTGTTTATTTTCGAAATTTTTTTGTGAGGGATTTTCCCTCAGTAAAAGGATAAATGTTGAACTTGACCTGCTGTTTTAGTTTTATACTAACTATCTGTTATTCAACATATTTATCACGCATATAAAAGTCGTTAAAGATCTAGATTATAGATATCGTTTTTCTCAAATTAACTACAAACATTAATATTACTTATCAAATCTTGTCAATAACATAACACGTTATATAGCTAAATACGATTACAAATCAAGAAAATTAAAAGATTCCTAATACGATTACATAACAGTCATTGCAAGAACATACAATAACATAACAATCATCACAAGTACTTTAACTAACAATTAACATATACAATATTAATCATGAGTACTCAACATCATCACTATCACCATTGCCATCAGTGTCGTCATCACCACCACCATCGCCAACGTCATCCATAACTGGAGGAATAAGATTTTTCCGCATATCAAACAATAAACAAAACTTCAACTTTCCAAATTAAAACACAAATATTAATTAGCAAATGCAAAGTTTATCCAATTGTGTAGACATAGTGTTGGCCAATGTTATGTAGAGTTGAAAGAGAGTCACCCAAAAGTACTTTGTCAACCACTGCAGAAGCATCATAAGCATTGTTTCCTTCCCACGCTGCAATATTATAATAATGTCAATATATAATTTAATAAAAATATAGGGGAACAAATTGACTAGAACAATGTTATATTGAACGTACCTTCTCACATCCTAGAACCGGGATGGATAAATCATCACAACTATCATTAGGCATGTCACAATCATCATCATAAATCGGGAGTTGCTGCTACATATCGTTGGACACGTCTTTTTTGTATGGCCAAACTTGTTACAATTAAAGAACCCACACTTTCTAGAATTCTCTTTCTTGCCTCGAGGAGAACCCTTAAACCTAACAACATCGGGATTACCAACTTTTTTATCAATATCAAACATTGAACCAACATCGGAACAACAACAATTCTTCTCTAAGTCTTCTTAAATCCTGCAAACTTAATCCAATGTTTCTCTAAAGTACGAGAACCATTTCGAGCCAAGGTACGACATCCATTGGCTTACAAGTGATAAAAATCTATATTGTATTAACACATTTTTGTCATAATCCTCGTCCCCTTCAAAAATCATATTCGCATCATATGTCTTGACATCTTTACACAACCTCTTCAAAACAAGTGAATTGGGAAATTCTAACACATGCTCGTGTTTCATAACACCAAAAGGTGGCCGCATGGAATTCCATAATCATTTCACATCTAGAATCTACATTCATACTTCTTTAAAATCTTGTAAAAGAGAACAGTGTACTCACGTCCAGGCCTACCACACCTTGCCACTTTGTATATTATGGTCGTTCCAATTCTTTTTATATCAATCACAATTAAAGCAATTACTTCTTGAATTTGTTTCTTCACATCTAAGAATATCTCCCATGTGTATAGCCTTGATGTCGAGCGCTCAACGCCCTCTAGTCTTGTTGTCAATATGAGATCACCGTAGATTGACTTGAATTGAGATTCAAACGAATTATTCTTGTACGTAGCAACTGCACAATCAAGATTATGCATTACTTCATCAATGCTTTGTTTTGAGTCTGCACAGTGCTTAATGAATGAATTAATGCCCTCAGACCTAGATGTTGTTCTTAAACCAGAACAAAATTTATCATGAAGATATGTTGTGGCCCACATCTCCTTCATTTCATACAAGTTATTCACTCATTCATGTTCTTCCATACCAAACAAACTTACGTTGTGTTCTCACTTCTCCTCAAAAACCTCCACATCAAGATTACCATATATCAATGTCTTCAATCCCTCACAGAAGCCACTACTCTTCAAGTTAGTCTTTGTATTTTTCTGCAAGTGCGATCCGCACAACCTATAGGCTGCATTTGGGAAGACAACCCTAATTGCTTCCCTCATGGCTTTGTCCCCTTCAATCACCACTACACTTGGTTCCTTGCCCAACATTATAACCAAGAAATTCTGAAGCAGACATGTGTATGTGCTCGTGCATTCATCCCCTATTAATGCGAAACCAAATATACAAGTTTGTCTGTGGTGATTCGTCCCAAAAAATATCACCAAAGGCCTATAGTACTTGTTTTTCTTGTAGGTCGAGTAAAAAACAACGACATCACCAAAATGATGATAGTTAGCATGACTCAACGAATCAACCCAAAACAAGTTACCAAGCTTGTCATCATCTGTTAAGTTGTACTTCGCAACTGACATGGGTTGTGCAACAACCTTGCCCTACAAATAACTTAGCACAACATTAGCGTCCCTATCCAATATCCTCGCTTGCCTAGACCTATCAATGTAATCATACACAAGTCCTTATTAGAAAATCCTACTCTTTCGTAACCCCCTGTTTGTAGCAAAAAAAAAAAAAAAACAACCCATAATTTGCGAAGTTGCGATACCGCTACAATGCATAGTATTGATTTGTGCCTTGTTAAAAGGCTTAATTCGCCGGTGTGTAGGAATTAGATGAACATATGGAAACAGAGTGAGGTCATGATTGTGATATTCAAACAATTTCCTTATCTTCAATTTTTCAGTAGACTTGTCCAAATAAACCGAGAGCTTTGCTTGGCAGTTAGTCCGAGTTTTTGGCTTGTGCTCCCTCTTACGATTACCTATATAGCACCTTTCATGCCTCCAATTCAACAAGTTATATTGCTAAAAAAATCTACGGTGTGTGAAGTTCCCATTTTCATCCTAGTGTACATCACTCTTCCTCACACCAAACCCAACACAATTAGCATACATACAAAACATTTCATACCACTCGTCGTCGCTATTAAGCTCTTTATCATAAAAATCTTGTACCTTTATGGGAACATAATTTTGAACTTTGTAAGGTATAAGTCACGGTTTTTTTATTTATTAAAACTATAGTCACATTAAATAACCGTGACATTTGATAAAAAAACTGTGACAAATAATATATTAAAAGAGTCACCATTTTAAACCGTGACATCTAATATCTATTGTCACGTTTTTAAAAAAATTCGTGACTATAAGTATAGATTAAAAGTCATGGTTGAAAACCGTGACTATAGACGGTTTTAGGTCACAGTTTTCAAACGTGACATAAAAAATCGTGACTATAGACGGTTTTAGGTCACAGTTTTCAAACGTGACATAAAAAACCGTGACTTAAAGCCTAAAATGTTGTAGTGTATATTTCATTCGTTAACATCCCCAACGACTTCATTTCCCTCGTCGGAATCCATGCTGCTATCTCAAATCGAAGTAGTGTCAAAACTATATATTCACTGCAATCCATAACATAAACGCATACAAGCTTGTCCAACAACAATATACTCCTACTATACTATTTCAGCCAGTACCAATCCTACAAAGAGAACTGAACCATCTTTATAAACAAAGCTACTTCAGAAAAAACATAATAAGCAAATTCAGATTTTCTTTGAATTCAAAACTTAAACAAAAATAATATTAAAAAAAACAGTACAAACGATACTTTTATCAAACCACGACTTAAAAACTACATCACAAAACTTGAATTCGATCCAATTAGAACAATACAACCAAGCATGACACAAACTCTTCCACCAAAAGTTTCTTCCCAAAATAAAAGAAATAAAAACTACAGCTACACAATTTTTAAGAATGACAACTAACTGAAATTTGCAACACCATATTGTCATATCTATAAAAATTAACATTCATGGGACATTATCACGGATTAAAGGCCTTTTACCAGTATAACAATTACAAATAATAAACATCGTACACCAAAGAAACACAAGATAATTGATTAGAAAAACAATCCAATACACACAATCAAAAAATGGCAATTTAATTAACGAAATCATCAGAACGAGACTACGTTTTTTTAGCGAATACTGTTAAAGCATGGTCTCTTAACCATGAAATGATTAAACCAACAACAATACATTAGTGTTGAAATCTACCAATGGACATGAAAAACTAACAATGAAGTAGCTGTTAACTTCGAAACATGTAACTAAACCAAAAACATATTCTTTTACAAGGACAAATAAACAACTACCCCTTCGAAAATTTGTGAATTAAAATTTTTATTAGATGAAATTGACACATACCTAGTTATACATTGTTAGTCCTCATTTCAGCTCAAACACACAAAAAGGAGGTGAAATTAGAGAATTCCAAAGAAAAGCAAAGATCAATCAACTGGCTATCCATAGGGATCGTCAGAGAAGACACCGTTTGAGTAGAAAAGCGAGACAATTAATTAGGAGAAGAAAATCCTACATCCCCAAAAGGTGTTTGCACATGTACCAATCTCACAAAGGTATTTTAGACAATAGACACAAATAGGTATGGCAACTTTAGTTGCTAAACTTTAATTGAAATTCGAATCAATACAAAAAGCTAACTTTAACTTACTACAGTACAAAGAACAAACAATATGGTCAATACTTACAAATGTATACGTGTCACTATCCTCACCCTTAAAACCTTATCTGCACCAACTAGGAAAACCACATTGTCTGTTGGTGAGAACGCACCATTAAATATAGTAGATTAGAATTATCATTACCACTAGATAAGTAGAAATGATGATGAAAATTTCTCTAATCCCTTCCAGAGCTCCAAAACCTCTCTAATGGAGTTTAGAGAGAAAAATGGAGTTGTTGGTGATGATGTAGATGATGAGGAAGATATGAAGGTGATGGTTAATTAAATGAATGAAGAAAAGAAAATGAAAAGGTGGGTGTAGTGTAGGGGACGAGAGAACATAGAGGAGAGAAAGAAAGAAGGTAATAAAGAAGAAATGAGAAAAGTGAAGGAAGAAAGAAAGAAGAAAAAGGAACAGAGAAAAGAAGAGAAAATAAGATATTTTAAAGGGGTGTGGTGCCATTTCAGGCACTACGTCGGATCTAATCATACCTACACAACATGGTGATGACAAGACAAGTGCGGTGGAGAAACGAAAGTCAACGTGACATGGAACGATGGTGACATGAGCGGAAACACGGAAGTGTGGTGATGACAGAGCAAGTTCTCCTAGGCATCAAGTTTCAACAAGAAAGAGAGGATGAGATGGTGCTCAGAGATGGCTGAAACAAAATTTTTTATTTTAAGCTAATCACATTTCTAAAAATATGGTTAAAAGTGTCTTCACATTGTCTCCATTGTAGAACGTACTGATATGAACTAAATCAACTAATTTAGAATCGGACCTATTAATCACTAACAAACTTACTTAACTAATAGCAAATCTAAGAAAAATTTTATCCTTATCATCCCTGAACTTGAACTTAGAATTATTAGATCGAACCGATCAAAATCGTTCAAGTTTGTACAAAATCGTTGACCAATCCAACCATTAAAACCGGTCAAAAATTATATTTACTTCAAAAAATTTTAAGTTAAAAAGAAATCAACATGCCTCATAGTTCAAAATCCATTAAAGGCCTTTTGATTGGGCCCGAGGACTTATACAACCTTACAAGTTATTATTGAGTTACTCTTTGCCTTTTATAACTGAAATAATTGTTTTCTACATGATCAATCAACCAATGTGGGACTAACATCAAATACAGAAGTGAGCTCTGCACTCAGATATGTGCCTCACAAATTCACTGCAACTTAGTGAAAACAATTTAGGAATCACTTAGTGAAAACAATTTATGATGATTAATCTTATTGCATACATAAAGCATTTCTAAAAAAAAAATTGTATCTATTTGACATCCATGAAATCTAGGAACAAAGAATAAGAATGTACGAGGTTTAGCAGGAAGTAGAAACCACAAAATCATTCGAAAGTAAGATGACGAATGTGTACAAATGAATTAATATTATTAATATTAGGGTAAATTGCATAGAGTTCGTTTGAGGTTTAGTAAAATTCAACTTAACTTCTTCTATTGGTTCATGTGACAAAAATCTCTCCTAAATATATGTTTAGTTGAAGTTGGTATAATTTTTAGGAGAGAATTTGACTTTATCTATTTATTCATATGACATTGATATTTAGGGAAGTTAATATAATTTTGAGAAAATATCAATATAATAAACAAATTCAAAGAGACCTGCTAAATAAATTTTATAAATAGAAAGGGAAATGTTTATAGTCTAAAATTGATCCAACCAGCATCCAACTTATTAAACACAATTGTAGGATTTGTTTGTTACTGAATCTCATCAACATATAATTACAAGTTGGATGGAAGTCGAATAATTTTATGTTGTACCTATACTATTACTGTAAATAAAAATACTGTAAATAAAAATAATATGAAATTAGTTTTATCAAATCTCAAGAAAGATGAGTATAATTAACCTTATTTTTATTGTATAATTAACCTTATTTTTATTGTATAAATATTAATTTTCCTTACTCATATTAATCAACAGGGAACTTTGAAATATTAGTGTACCATTTAAATTTGGTGGTCTTAATGAGCTTATCCAAACTCTCAATTTTAACTAAATGGTGCCACATAATAAAAAGGATTAATTCTCAAAACTTCAGTATTTTCTTTGGAACAGAGCACCTAGTTCTTCATATTTCATGGCTTCTTGTATAACAATAAGCTCAAGCTTGGTTCTAGCAGTTTTAGTTGCTCTCATTCTTCAAATCTTCTACTTCTCACCCATAGATCCTGTCTTATTGAAGATTCCACCTGTATCTTCTGATTCTCATTTTGCAGGAAAAGACCAGTTAAAGGTGAACAAAGTGCTAACAAATCATAATATTTTCCTCTTTCTCTTGTGGCCTTAAAGAATTAGTATTTACAATTTACATCTTCTAGTTTCCTTAGCAGAACATTATTAAACTTGGACAAGGACTTCTGAAATATCCAGAGGATGTTTGTGTTGATAAAGAAGGGACTATTTATACTGCTACTCGTGATGGTTGGATCAAAAGGCTGCCCAGAAATAATGAAAATTGGGAGAATTGGAAGCATATTGATAGTAACACTCTGTTAGGAATTGCTACAGCAAAAGATGGTGGCATCATTGTTTGTGATACTATAAAGGTAAGATCAAATTACATACACACAACAAAACCTATAAACCATATCTCAGATAGAGTTTGATAGTAGAGACAAAAAGATATATATATAAAGTTATTTGATTTCAGAGATATGTATAAATTTATTTGTTTAGAGACATCAATTTTCTATATTATTTTTGTATGTTAAAGAAATGGAGACAATATAGATAGAATACTGAGATAAAAATTTCTTCCAATATTGCTTCTCTATTTCTGAATTTATATTTACGTTTCTATTATCTCAGTATTTATATATGAATAATGTTATATATACATCATAAAATCAACCATCATATATTATTATATGTAATAATTTAAGTTTTTAAAACTACTGATGTTAGATCAATGTATAATATTAAAAGTTAGATTAATATTTTTATAAAGTTTGATTATTATATATGATAGATGATAGTGACTTATTTTGTGATGTAAAAAAAATATTTCCCTTTATTTATGTTTTCTTTTTGTATGTGTTTGTGTAAGATTGAAGAAAATATGCACAAGTAGTTGCTAATCATAGTTATTAATTAATTATATGCAGGGTTTGCTCAAGGTTACAGAAGATCATGGTTTCAGTGTTCTGGCTTCACAAGTTAATGGTTCTCAGATAAGGTCAGAATCCCTCATACATAATTTATAATTAAGAAGGATTAGTTTGGTGTTTTGTTCATCTCTTTTTGCTCATAGTTACTGCTTTTAAAAATGTGAAAAATATGCAAAAAGAATAGCAAAAAGCCAAACAACAACCTAGAAGCTTAATAATAATCGGTACAAATTGGAAAAATCTTGGTGCACAATAAAATACCAATTAAAACAGTCAATATACTATGCACAACATATATTACATATTATATATTCACACAGGGGCGAAGCCACGTTATGGGGGAGGGGGGCAATGGCCCCCCTGATTTTTTTTAAAATAGTTTTAATTGTTTTATTTAAGCATTTTTTAAACATTTTATTTAATAATATTTATCAATTTTATATTCAATTAGTTATTTATATACTATAATAGATAATAGGCTATATATAAGTGTATAAATTTTTTTAATTTTCATAGTAAAATCTAGAGTAAATAATTACTTTAGTCCTAATATTTTTAATCTAATATCAATTTGATCTTAATATTTTTAATTTTGACATAAATTTAATTATTTTATAAAAAAAATCTAATAAAATAATTATATCAATATTAAAATAAAAATATTAAAATTCAGGTAATTTTTTGCCTCTCCTGGATAAAGTTTCTAGCTTCGCCCCTGTATGCACATCATATATAATATGTTACAACATTATTTTTCTTTATAACTTGATACATATTGTGCATAATATATGATATACGTTGTACACACCATAAAATATATGTTGTGTATATTACATAATATTTATTATGCATGAAATATTAACTATTTTGACTACTTTTTTTATTATACATTTAACCATGCTCGTCCAAATATGTAAGACTCTTGTTTTGATGATTATAGAGATCTTATTCTTCACTAAATCTGCTTCACCCAAATGCTTGCACCATAATGCCTGGAAGGAAAAAACAAAACTACAGAACCAAAAACACAAAAAAACAAAAACAAAAAGAAACCTTAATCAAGTTGTGCAATAAGTAGTTACATATGATCCGCATGATATAGATTAGGATTTAATTTTGATGCTCAATCGATATAATTATCTTACTAATTTTATAATTTAACACTCCTCCTTACATAAATATTATTTTAAGATAGAAGTATGAACAATTTTTATAAGAATGAAAAATTGAACTCCAACCTGTTTTATAATAGGGATTTTAATATTAAATGATGAAATAAGTTTCTTTACTTAAAGTTAAGTGAAGTATGTGAGGAGAGAGAGGTGAGGTGGGATTAAGTGAAGTAATGATTTTGAACATCAAAACGACGCGGTTTAGTTTATGGTGATGATGATGTGTTATTTAACGGTGACACATCATCAACGTTACTATCAGATCATCATCTCCGTTTGAGAAGATTAATAGAGGGACTAATAAATTCGACGTCTAACATGCACAGGGACTAATTTTTACTTTCTCATTCTGAAGGGACTATAATGTCCGATTAAAAATTCTGAAGAGACCAATTTGAGGAATTTTGCCTTTTATTTTATTTAACTTTTTGAATTTGAATGCATACAAATTAAATTCACAAACTCATTTTCCAAACGGAAAAAGAGAGACGCTGCAATAAAGGATATTTATGTAGACACGTTGAAGCTTACTATGTGCTCATTCTAGAAGGTTAATTACGGCTATCAATAATAAAGGAATCTTTTATTGTTGGGACCATTGAGTTGAGGTGACTAAAACCATGCATCAAATTATCAAAGAGTGGTGATAAGAAAAATGATTCTTATAAATCTAAATTATACTTATACATTTAAAAAGTGAGTAAAATAATTAAAAGAGAATGAATTAAATAAAATAAATTAATAATAAAATTTATAAAATTCATATATTTTATTAATAAAATATAAGTTTAATTTTGATGTACTTAGAGTATAAAAGTATTTTACATTGTCATTCAATTAAGATATTCTGTTTGTATGAATTTTTTATGTAATGGAAGAAAAAAATATAATTATAATTAATGTGACAGTATATGATTGAATAACGGTATAAAAAATTAAAGTTGTACAATATTAATAAATAAAAATTAAATTTATAAAATATTTAAATATTTAAAAAATTCAAACCTATAATAAATAGCACCACTCTTTAGATAAGGCTAAGAGTGACTACCGACTAGTATTTTCAAGTCCTTTTCCTTCTTAACCTAACTGCACCTACAAAATATCTTAACAAGAGACCAAATTTTAAACTGTGGTGCATCCAAAAGATAAAAACGAGTATTTTGACATCTTGTGTCTTATGGTTCAGGTAAACATAGGAGTGTTTAATTTGTGTCGGTGAATCACAAATAATATCAATGATAATAACAATTTATAGACAAAGATATAGAGAGATAAATGACTTAATCTCTCTGTCACTGCTCTCTTCACTTCTCTTCTATTGCTCTTTCTTTATCAAGTTTGCAATAAAAATAAACACAATATTTTGCAATAAATACCAAAAACTTAATTTGCTACAGTTTTGTTTTTGGAATGATGTATTATGATTATAAGCCATCATCTTTAAAAAAAGTCATATCATTTTATTTCAACTAAATAATCACCACAAATTTATCGAAACGTTTTCTTTTTTCATTATATGTAATCTATGAATTACTTACTAATTTTATCGAGGAATTTCATCCGTTTACATTATCGATGAATTTTATCAAGAAAAATGTTATTTTTCTTTTTAAACTTTTTCACGAAAATCACTATCTACCTACGAATATTTTACGGATAATTTGTGCACGATAATTACAGATGAATTTTTTTGACGAATTTGTATTTTTTTAAAGAAATTAAAATGAATCATCTACAAATTTGTTATTTTTTCTTACAAAATCCATCAGTAAATTCGTCAATAATAAACAAATAAAAACTCGTCGGTAATACAATAATCTCTGGTAGTGCTTTAGATGTTTAAAATCGGTTACAACATAAAATCATCCAAACAAACAAATCTTACCATTGTATTTAATAAGTTAGATGTTAATTGGATCAATTTTAGTTGTACGATAAATATTTTCTCTTTAAAATTGCTCCTTTCAATATCACAACATTGCAGCCACCACTAGTAAAATCATACATATATAGTTCATTGCCATGACTAGGAATGAGTTTTGATGAAATGGTTGAAACAGTTTGGCAGATGATGTGATAGAAGCATCAGATGGAAATATATATTTCAGTGTTGCTAGCACCAAATTTAATCTCCACAATTGGCATCTGGATTTTCTAGAGGGAAGACCAAATGGAAAACTTGTCATGTACAATCCAACATCAAATCAGGTTTCTATTGTCATAGATAACATGTTCTTTGCCAATGGAGTTGCTCTCTCTAAACTTGAAGATTATGTTGTGGTCTGTGAATCCTGGAAGTAAGTACATTATTATTATTTAATTTCTTGTGATAGGGTTCTCACTTCTTAGCCAATTGACTATATATTGTGTTATCTTTAAAAACAATTAATTTGTTTGATGGTCCAAGCTTGTTTTATGCCTTTTCTACACCTATAACATGTCCATAACTTACTCTCACAGTTTCATAATAATAGTTATTTTGACTTTTTTAATACAATGAAAAATTAATGTATCTAGATATATTTTATGTTTAAAATTCAATATATAAAAAAGTCAAAATAATTATTATTATAAAATTAAGAGAGTATATAATATTTCTCATCATTTTCCATATTTCTTATATTATTATTACTTATATAATATTTTATAACCTTACCATTTATTCCCTTCGATTTTTTTATTTGTCCAGTTTTTGATTGTACACGCGAAGATTTTTATAATGTCTCAATTTTATAAAAATTTAAGCATATTTTATAATATTATTATTAACACTCATTATTTTTCTTTTTAATTATTCATAATATTTATTCTCTCTTCTATTAATTGTAAGGGTATACTTGAAAAAAATTAATAAAAAGATACATAAAATTTCTAAATGGACAACAATAAAAAAAGTTAATTTTTCAGATTGGACAAATAAAAAAATAAATAGAGTATAATGAACAAATTCTCATATTTCATAAAAATTAGATCAACCTAGTTTTGTCTAATTATTTCTTTATTTTTTTTGGTAAAGGTCTAATTATTTCTTAGATCATTATTAAATTGAGTGCTGGTTTCATGATTAAAAAAAAACTTGTTGGGTTCAGGTTTTGTCCAGCCCAAACCGACCATATACACCTTTCATTTTGTGTGCAACTCTATTATTACACATTAATTGGTAACAGAATAATATGAGTAGTGATATTTAATTTGTACATAACAAATATTATGTACAATATATGTATATTTATATCTAATAATAAAGAATAAAAATTTAAGTGTTGAAGTGATATTATATAAAAATTTGAAGATGATAAAATAGGTAAATAATATATGTAAGAAAAAATTCATTATTCCAAATCCAATAACATTTTCTTTTGTGTTTCTTTTCTAAACCAGATATAGATGCCTGAGGCATTGGCTAAAAGGAGAAAATAAAGGCAAGACAGATATTTTCATTGAGAACCTTCCTGGTGCACCTGACAATATTAATCTTGCTCCTGATGGGTCTTTTTGGATTGCTTTGATTCAGGTAATATTGAATTTTTAATTTTTGCCTTCATAAAATGAAAGATTAATTATAACAGAACTAACCACACCAAAAAAAATTATAACAGAACTAACAATAATTATAAGTCAATCACTTTAAAAACTGATTAAATTGGACTCTCTTACATATTACAAAAGTTGAGCCAATTTAGTCTTTGATCCCACTTTTATTAAAAAATTTGTCAATTGGATGATGATATGTAACCTGAAGTGATACATTGAAATAACATATGTCATTTGAAATATAATAAATTTTAAAATAACTCATTTTGGTGTCTTAAATTATGTAAAATGAGTAATTATTAAAGTCATCATCCTAAGTCATCAATGACTTATTTTGTTTAATTTTATATATTAAAATGAGTTACCTAAATTTATATTATATTTTTTATTTTGCTAACGAGTGTCGTAACTACATTCTTTAAAAATCTAGATGTGGAAAGATATTAAAATATTTTAATATATTTAGTGCATTGATCAGTACATTAAAAACTTAAACACTTTTACTTTTCTATGTAAAAATATCCATTTTTAGTTCCTTATAGAGTGTTTTATAATACTTATTAGCAAAGGAGTTTGGTAATAATCTTATTATACTCTAAGTTTGTATATTGTTGAGGAAACTACAAGAATAAGTATTATAATAAAGAGTAACATTTGAAACTCATTCATATAATTTTTATCCTTATTTTTATCTCGAATCCAAAGATATATCCCTTGAATGTCAAATCTTACGAACTTCTAATCTTACCGTATAAAAACGAGTTTAACGACTTTATAATTTGGTGGATGATAAACTCATGCATGATGGCACAGCTAGTGAATGAAGGAATGGAGTTTGTGCACACATCCAAGGTATCTAAGCACATTCTTGCTTCATCTCCAAGGCTATTTGAGCTTATCAATGGTTCAAAGAAGAAGGCAACGGTTGTGAATGTGGCAACTGATGGAAATATAATCAGAAAGTTTGATGATAGTGATGGGAAGGTGATTAGTTTTGTGACTTCAGCTATAGAGTTTGAGGGCCATCTTTACCTTGGAAGTCTTAATTCCAACTTTGTTGGAAAATTTCCTTTGCATAGTGATTATAATTTGTGAGTAGCAAAATAAAGTTTAGCTCTCATTGAATAAAATGTGACAGACACAAATTTGCATGAAGCAATAGAAGCAGCTTCTAATTGTATGATTCTGGCAAAACAAATGTAATGTGTATTATTCAGGCTACATTTGTCTCCATTAAGGACTTTGTGCACACTTCTAAGGCATCTAAGTACTAAGGCAACAGTGGTGAAAGTGACAACAGACAATGAGATAATATTATTTATGATTTTTTATATAAATTTTTTTATGTAACTTTTAACTTTTAAAAAGTTATTTTAAGTATTTTTTAAAAAGTTAAAATATTTAACTTCTTTAAAAATATCTTACACAACTTTATAAAAACTATCACTATAAACTAAAATAAGCAATTATATTGATCGCTCCAAAATGGAGTGACACTAGCAAGTGCACTAGGTCGTCAAGTAATTAAGTATACAACAAGTTGGACAATCCAAATATGATGAAAATTTAGTGAATTAAAGAATTGCATAAAACCACTATAAGAAATATAAATTGAGAATGCAAAATATGAATAATGAAATATGTATAAAGGTGCTAGGGTGATTTACTTCCTCTATGTGTAGATAAAATGCAATATAAACTTAAATATGTCTTATTCAAAATAGATAAATTGATGGTAGAATCTCTATATTCATCACTTGCCTTTCTCAAGGACAACTAATGCTACTAAATTAGATTTAACACCTAATCTCTTAGCATGTTAAAATCTAACTAGAGTGATTATGTGTACAAGTTCTATATACCACATGAATCATATTTTCCTATCTCTAGGTTTCATTTAATTCATGGCATTACATTCATAGGCATGGTTCATACACATTTTCTCAAACTAGCATAAACCCCTAAAGTCCTAAATTGGTGATCAAGCAATTCAAGATAAATAAACACAAATGTAATACTCAATATCAATTAAGAACAAACATACTTTCATTCACACTAGCATTTCATCAAACACATAGAGTGCATAAACCACCCATAGCAAATTGAGTTAGCTACACATAGTAGAAAATCCAAAATCCAACAAGAATAATATAAGAAACAAGATAATGAAACTGAACCATTACAAAATGATAATAACAAGAATAGTGAACAAAGATTACAAACTCTACTTGAATCTCCAAGGAGTTGTTCCAAAATTCTCCTCCAAGGTTTTCCTTCTTTTCTCTCTTTGATGCCGTCCAGATGAAAAGGTCCCCTGAATGATGGAATAATCTCCCAATATATGGTTGTTGTCCTTCAAAAGATAGTGCAACATCCCCAAATAGTTTTTGAGTCATTCCATCAATGAATGATTGAGCTCCTTTGTGCTCTATGAGTTGGATCCTCCTTATCTTTTCCAAGTGCCCATCATGTTCCTTGTTTGTTCCCATGTTCTATGCAGAAAAGTTCTATTATTTGCTTGATTTTCGGCCAAAATATTAGTGTGGAGGGCCCAAAATTCATATCATATTCGCATATCCATGCTCTAGCATAAGTTTGGCTACGCTGGAGCGTAGCTATATTGAACTTTCATATTTTGACAGCATTTCCATGCTAAAGCATAGCAACCCACGCTGGAGCATACTGCAACTTCCACGCTGGAGCATAGACATGTTTCAGCACTTTGATTTTTAGCACACTTTGAGCTCCAATTCTTGGTCCAATGCATATCTATCTCAATTGTTTCATGAAATGATTTTGAAAGTCTATAAACCACACTCAAAACACAACTAAAATCATAGATTAAATTAGAATACACACAATGAAAACACACAATCAATTAAACTAAATTAAACCAAGAAAAACTAAAACTAACAAATAAAGAGCAAATATTCTTAAAAAGAACAACAAACACAATAACTCCTAAGGGAGTTATCATATATTATTCTATTTCTAAACATAAAATATTTTTTTTCAAAATTATTTAAAAAATTCTTTAAATATAAGTACTTTTTTTTTGTTGCCCACGGTGTCCGGAGCTTCGTCCCAGGTCGCGTACTTGAGAATGACAGGTGAGGCTCCCAGCAAGGATTTTTTCCATCCACAAGGCTCGAACCCGAGACCTTGCTTAAGGGACAACAAGTCGCTTACCACTTGTGTCAATCTTTGTTGGTAATATAAGTACTTAATTAATTAAGCTCTTTATCTAAATAGTCCCTAAAAATGGAGCATTGCTCCTTGTACTCCAACAGTACATATATTGGGCTTACTTCCACTAAAAGATAGAAAAGGAGGAGAAGAAGCAAAAAACAAAAAGAAAAAGGAAGAAGAATACTTAATTAATTAGTTAACTACTTACCCATGTATGTATGGAGTACATGAAAATAAGTATTTTTAGTGTACATAGATAAAAAAGTTTGAATATAGTGATGGGAAAGTGATTAATTTTGTGACTTTGGCTACAGAGTTTGAGGTCTATCTTTACCTTGGTACTTGGTAGTCGCAATTCCAAATTTGTTGAAAATTACCTCTGCAACGTATCTTCTAATCTGTACGATTCTGATCAAACACATCAAATCCCTCTATGATTCAGGCTACATTTGTCCCTATTATCCAAACTTTTTGTTCCATTCTTACTGTTAATCTGTAATGCCTGGAACTAGTATTGCACATGTGCCTTTTTCACTTTTACACCAACAAACAAACAATGCATCAACAGTAATTTATACTAAAATGGAGTTTTAACATATCATTCTTATGAGAACAAAACATGAAGATAGATTAAAACCAGAGTTCTACTTAGCTTGCAAAAACCAAGGTTGGCACTTGATACATACATTGCAACTATAATTCAAGCACATTTAAGAGTAACTACAAGAGCCAATCTACTCTAGTCTCATCTTCTTTTCTACTCTTGAGTGTTTTTTTGTGTCGTTTAATTGGTCATCTTTTGTTTTCCTGCTATTAACAAATTCAGAGAAGGATGGTATCTGTGGCAACTTTGTACTAAAGGAAGAACTTTCAATTGGCAGAATACTGTCACCACATGGAGAATTTTCTGGTCTATCATTGCCTGAGAGTTCATTGATTGTATCTTCTTTTGCACAAGCATCTAAAGCATGTTTCGGGGTGAGGGGATGTTCAGCCTCTGACACGACCTTCATTGATGTGGATGCCTCCATTGCACCAAGTCGGTTCATCAGATCGACAGAATTTGCAGTTGTCAGCCACCTTACAGTGCTTGCCACTTGTGAATAATAGAATGATTTGCCCGCCTTGCTATATTTCTTGTAGCATTCATCTTCAAGGAAAGATACTGATGCTTCCATGTCAATCCTGAACCAATGTTTTAAACATAGAATAAGTAACAATGTTTTAAACATTCATACTTACTAATTTACGCGGATTTGGAACTTGAGAAGTTATGCTTTAGCAGTGATATAATTTAGTTGTGGTATAAATAGTATAGATATTACTATTTACTACTATGGTGAAAACTAAAAAGTTGTGGTATAAATAGTTTAACTGTGGGTGATCTTTGAAAGATGGTTTGGCATGTCAAGAAAGTTGCACACTTGATAGGGAAAGCAGAGGAGAGATTTGAGTGGGTGTTTTGTAGCAAAAAAGTGAAGGGTGAGATAATTTTTTTTTTTGAAAAAAAAACTTGAATAAGCAAGAAAAAAAAAATGCTAAGCATACTTTAAGTCATCAAGTCGTTGCTGAGCCTGTTTTAGAGCATTTTGTAATCTTTGTCTGCTTGTTCCTCGCATGGTATCAGAAATAGCATTCTTATCAGCTTTGCTCTGTAAAATGAATTAGATCAGTGGTTGTGCAAACAGGAAGGAGAAAGGGGATGGGAGAGAGTATTAACAAGTTCTGCTTGATCTTAACAGTGATGAGCTAAGAATAGAGATAAGCAAAGAAATAGAAAAGAACTGTCCTGTCTTTCCCAGTTCAGATAGAAAATCACAAGTGTTGTTATGTTAGTACCTAAAGGTACTTCTAACCATGGAGAAAATGCATGATACATAGGTGAAACAGAGAATGTTATTGAAGATAAACCTGTTTATCGGCATTCTCCTTTCGATAGAAGTTTTCTTCTGCACGTTGTAACACAGCAAGCTTTTCATTTACTCCCAATCTGGATTGAAGCTTTGACTTGGATAAGTTGTAGACTACCTCATTACCATCTGTGATGAAAACACATCAATGTGATTGAATAGGTTAATTACCATTCCTTCTGGCCTCCTTACCCAAAAGTATAGGACAAACTGAAATAAATTTGGTACCAACCATCTGAGTCAGATATATCTTCCTCTGGTCCACTTTCTTCATCACCACGATTCCAGAATTCAGATAACTGTTCTCTATCAATTGTGTCACTAGAACTGAAAAATGCAAGTTAGGAAAAGATCAGAAAACTAGGCATCTTATAACTGGATAGACCATCATCACCAAACTGGTTGAAGATAAACAGAAAATTGCCAACAAGAAAGAAGTCAGATTATACAATCATCAGGATGGAAAGAATTAATCACTTATTTTAGGTCCTATATATTCTTTTCTTTTTAACCTTCTTCACTATTGGGATTTGTCCATGAGAGAGGAAAGTAGGGGTGGCAAACGGGACGGGACGGGACAAAACGGGATATCCCGTTGCGGGATGTAGTAAAAACGGGACGGGACGGGATGTCCCGTTTTTGTAAAAGGGATGAAAACCCCATCCCGTCCCGTTTTACAACGGGATGGCGGGATGACGGGACATCCCGCTTAAAATTAAATTTTTAAATAAAAAAATAAAAAATTAAAGAACAACTCTAAAAAATTTAAAAATTCATTTAGCAAAATAAAATATAATCACAGATTTATTAAAACACAGATTTGTTAAAGCACAAGAAGAACAAATTAAAGAATAACTCTAAAAAAAATTAGAAATACATTTAACAAAATAAAATAGAATCACAGATTTCAGATTTGTTATGAACAACCAGAAAATACATTGGCAGAGTCGACGGCGGCTGGCGGAGGCGAGCCTTCAGGCGAGAGAGATGAGGCTTAGGGACGGAGGGAGGACGAGCTTAAGGGAGAGAGCCTTTAGGCGAGGCGAGGCCGAGGGAGGTGAGCCGCGAGAGGCCGGTGGAGACGAGGCGGCCGAGGCGAGGCGAGGCGCGACGAGGCCGAGGGAGGTGAGGCGAGGCCGATGCTGATGGAGGCGAGGTTTGAGGCGAGATCGGTGCTGCCATGCCAGTGATCGCAGCTGCAGGGTGTAGCAATGAGGCGCTGTTCATTGTGTGACTGAGTGTGTGTGTGTGACAGCGTGAGTGAGTGAGGGTAGAAAATGGGTTAGGTAGTGTAATAATTTTTAGGGTTAGGTTAGTTGTTTTGGGTTGGGCTTGTGGGTTATGGGTGGGCTGGCTGAGTAGTGTTTTAATTTTTCTCATCCCGACGGGACAGCCCGTCCCATCCCGTCACGGAATGGCGGGATGGCGGGATGTCCCGACTCATCCCGTATTTAATATTTGGGCTGGAAAACACATCCCGTCCCGTCACGGGACGGCGGGATAGCGGGACGTCCCGACGGGATGATCCCGTTTTGCCACCCCTAGAGGAAAGTAACATGGTAGGTCGAACAAAACCCCAAGTTAAATGACACAACCATTGAGCTAAAGGCTCCACTCCTAAACTTATATCTGAATACGATATCATGATGTCAAAGACCAAACAAACCAATCATGGTGGTCAGCCCTGTGATATTTATTACAGCACACAAAACTGTAGAGGGTAGACTATCCATACAAAATATGGTGTTTGTTTATAAACTATAAAGTCCAATTACTCATGCATAAGAGGGTTATTTTATACATGATTAAGCACCTGGTGATGAAAATGCGAGCAGAACCACCTTTATGGCGTATAGCAATGGCAGACACCAGGTCCTCCAAATATCTAGCGACTAAATTTGGATGTTTGCAGGCATCACACGTTTTCCCACATAGTGATGCAGGAACCTGCTAAGGTCAAAGACGACAAAACTTTCACTTGATTCAATATGAAGTGCACAACATATTACTGAGGTGAGGGCCACAAATTTCATTACCTGCTCCCCAAAGCTCTCGAGAATCCTTTTTCTACGACATCCAGATCCTTCACAATATTCAACCATCTACATGTTCCCATGTAGGCTCCATTATGTAAATAAATAATGGCATACTGCATTAAAAAAAGCCACCGGGATTTAGATGTCACCTGATTGAAGTCAGTCAGTGACCTTGATGATTCTTCTTGTGAACTTGATGACTGAACCTTCTTGCTTCCAGAGTTCCTTAATATGAATTCCTGAAACAGATCATAATTACAGAAAACAAATCAACAACAACAAAACCTTTCCCCACAAGATGGAGTTGGCTCGAATATTAAAAGATAGAGAGATAGAGGGGGGAGGGAGAAGTGTCAAGTGAGCCAACCATTCTTTTGCGATCATCTACCCCATAGTACAGAAGACTTTTACAGGATAGTTGATCACGACCAGCTCTGCCTGATTCTTGATAAAATGATTCCATTGACTTAGGAATATTGAAGTGGCATACAATTCTGACATCCTTTCTATCAATGCCCTGGTGAATTTGATCTTAAGCAATTACCAGCAAACCAGGTGTAATAAAGATTACAATACCAGAACTTTATATATATATTAGACTAATAGTAAATGTTCACTTACCATCCTGAATGAACACCAACGGCTCAGTAACCATGTGTAATACAACAGCTCCATGCAGAAGAAAGGAAGAAAAGAAAGCAATGCATCATGATCTCAAATAAATTACAAGTTCTTAACATCACGGTCAAAGTTAGAATTTTGAAACCATTGTGAATGAAAAACACCAAAAGCCCAGTTAATTTGTATGTGACAAAACAGCTCCATGTGGTGGATAGAAAGAAAGGAAAAAATATTCATCAAAATCTCAACAAATTACAAATTCTTATCATCACGCAGAAATTAGATAATGTTGTGAATATACTTGAACCCAAGTGATAAGTTTAGTGTTCGGCTCTGTCCTCTAACCCACTTTCTAATTTCTATTCATTACACTTTGACCATTGTGCCACAAACATTGTCTCAATAGAATGGCCTCTAGTATTCCATTAAATATTGACAGACAATCACCAGATTACATTAGCAGCACACAACAGCAGGCATTATAGAGCTACAGCTACCAGTACTCCAGTAGTGGCAGTTGCACCAGTACCATACTGTACCTGTAGCACCATGATTTCTAAATTGTTTACAAAGGACGCATGCTGTATTCACTATTTAAAGTTGCACTATTGCAGCAACTACTGTGGTCCCCATGTTTGTATAGCCTAAATCAATTCCTTAGGGCATGCATGCTTGTCATATGAGAATATCAGCATCTACTGGATGTTGATCAGAAGAATATGGATTCACTGGAAGCCATTGTGTTTCTTTGACAGCTTTGGACTGCCCTCAGGTAATATTTCTCTCTTCTCAGCCAAAGCCTTGTTTTTTTCTTATTCCTATCTTTAACCTTCTATAAGACACAGGCATAACTCCCGTTCACAAAGCAGTGGTGCAACGACTAACACTTCCAAGTTCCAAGTTCCACACCCTACATGCTCAATTGCTCAGTTTATTTTTCAGCCTTCTCTGTTTCTTCATTGTTTCTTCTCTTCTCCATTTCCTCACTTTTCTTTTCTCCGATTACTGACTAGGTTCCTCAGTTACAAAATGAGCTCAATTTCTAACAAAAATCAACCACCAAACACATTTTAGATTTTTAATTCTTGAGTTTTATGGTTAAAAATTAAAACCAGTTAAACTTTGGATGATTATGAGTTTCTGGATGATTATGAGTTGTCATAATCATATTTTCGATGTCAATTTAGTATTTCATACACATTAATGGTTGTATCACATATTTCACATGATTTAAATCACTGTAACATGTAATATTAACGCCACCCAGTAAGGGATATGCATCATGTAAACATGAATCAGGAAAAACATACCCAAAAGCAACAGTGGCAACAACAACTTGTATCTTAGAAGAAATCCAATCATCTAACACAGAGGTTCGGAGATTCTTATTCAATCCTGCATGATAAGCTGCAAACACCGCAAAGAATATAAATATCATATCAATTGAAAGTTGCAATCAATCAATTAACAAGGGCAGCCAAAAAACATATAAACAGTATTACCAGCACAGGAAATGCCATTTTGGGATAGATGAGCAGATAATTCATCACACATTGAACGCTCAAGGCAGTAAACTATTGCACAAACATCTCCCATAGAGTTGAGTGTAGTAGATAAATCAGAGTAAGGGTCATCCAAAAGATCTTTGTATCGAACTGCATCATGTAGAAATCTAGTTAGATTTGTTTTCAATTATAAAGGAGCTTCACCCATGCAAAATCGGAATATAGAGTATTTCAACATTAAAACTCATACAATAACTGGTATACTTAAATAGCCCTAAAATTACTGATTTGGAACTGAAAGGTATTCCTCAAATATGTGGATATTAACTGCCCAGGTACTTTAATGCAATTTCTTTAAAAGAATACAAATTCGTGAGGCATGCTTTTTCTTCTCACGTATACACAGACATTTATGCTGTAAGTTGATTTATTTGTTACTTATGTTCCAGTTACACTACATCAGATAGACAGTAGTGTTTGACATGTACCAACATGCTACTTCTAGCATTGAAGAAGGGTGAAAGCAAAAGCTGAATTAATTTCTAGCATTAATCACACAGAAAGCAGGACTCACCTTCATAATATATATTAGGACGATTAAAAGAAGATTTAAGTATTAATGGATTTTGCATATGCAAAGACTCTACCACATCCTTCTGAACCCTGCAGCAAAACGAATCTCCAAAACGTCAATGCCAAAATATTATTCTCATTTCTCAGCTCTTAATACATAAAAAAACATTGAGACCAGAAAGAAAGAGGTGCCTGCTCCAATAATATTACATAGTATGTGCAATAATATGATAAGCCGAGCATATTCTTTGCAAATGGATATACAAAAGCCCATATAGTAGAATAAAATAATTTGACAGTTCCATAATACAAATAAAACCATTTCATGATGATACAAAAAATACCATAAGTTGTAATAGATATATCGTCATCCATGGCACCTATAGCCTATAGGAGGTAACAATTGCAGAACTGCATGCTTATTGGCAAAATACATTTTCAGAAGTTAGAAAAGGTTGCAGAAATACCTGCTTGAATATCAGATGAATTGAAGCACAAAATTAAAAAAAATAGCAAAAAGAAAAAAGAGAGAGCTAATTCTATTTAACATGATGAAATAAAGAGGACTCACTTAGGAGCTGCAGTGGCAGTCAGAGCTAACATTGGTACATCTGGTAGGTGGCTTCTCAATGATGAGAGCTTCCGGTAGCTAGGTCTGTCCCAAAGTAAAGAAGCAAAGAATTATCTATCATACGAATAATAGGGAAAGTGGGAAACTAACAAGTATAGATGCACTGACAAACCCAATTTAACCTTTCATACTCTGGATAAAGAAAGCTCAAAAAGACAAACATAATAGATAAAGATTGAATGGAACTGGTTAAGTCCACTGGAGCACAATCTATTCTTACCAGAATTAATGTCTTAAGTTTTGCATTTGAAGAAAAATAAGTATAAAAGTACACATATATTCATATGAAATTATGAACAGAGTAAAACAGAGGACTGGATCTAACAAGGCACGCCACTACAGCATATAATTTCTCTGTTCAGTCTGTTGCCTTAACAGACTAAACATATAAATCCTACAAAACCATGAAGAAACATCAATTGCCTAAGTGCAGAAAGTATGACAAACCTGAAATCATGGCCCCAACTTGAGATGCAATGTGCCTGAAAATTTTGCATAATCGAACCATCAAGAAAACCATAAAACTTGAGCTGAAACATAATATGAAATGTAGAATACAGTTCACACCTCATCAATGGCAATGAGACTTAGCAAACCCCTAGCATAAATCTTTTTCAGCTTTGACATAAATCCTGCTGTTGCTATCAACTCTGGTGTCACGTATAGCAGCTTGGTAGAGGGTTTTCCAGAATCAAGATCCTCATGAATCTTAAAACGTAAAAGAGAAATTTCAGTTCCCTAAATTTACAAAAGACTGACAAATAAGTGAGAATTTGGTTGTGCATTCATATAATGAAATTTGAATTGATCCTACCCCCCCCTCAGGAACAAAACAACAGAAAAAGTTTATCATAGAAAACCAATGACGTAATGGAAAAATCCTTGAATTTAGGTGGTTCCACTAAGAAGCTAAAGAAGCTTGATATTACCAAACCCAATGTCTTTCTAAATCACTAAAAAAGCAAACCCACTCTAATGTAATTCCACGATCCGAAAAAATCGCATTGAGAGAGATTATTGCAATTATTATGTATACATCTACTTCATATCAATGAAGATTAAAACATCAGCATTATAATATTTAACCTTATTTTTTGCATCAGCAGTTATTGTTGAGGAGAGAAAATCCGCAGTAATGCCTTTCTCCTTTAGTGCCATTACTTGGTTTTCCTGACTTAATGAAAGAACAAATGAGCCAAATCCTCAACTCAGAAACTCAGCATGTCAAGAAAAACAGGAAGAAAAGGAGAGAGTGGAAAATGTTCCTACCATTAAGGCTGCCAGCAGAGAACAAAAAGTCAGAAATAACAATTGTTGTCCTAGCATGTGAAAAAACCAAGTTACTTATAATGCAGCATAAAGCTCGACCAAAGATGCAAAACTGTAGAAAACATTAACATGATTCACCTATTAAAGGACAAACAACAAGCACAATTCCTGCTTTGGCCAATGCAGGGATCTGATAACACATCGACTTGCCTCCTCCAGTTGGCATAAGACAAAAGCAATCTCTTCCTACATCAACACACAGAACCAAACAATAAAAAACAAAAACATTCCTCATATGCGTCTAAAGTGAGATTTGTAAAGTGAGGGGTTAATCATCCTTAGGTCAATAACTTCCATTGTTTGTAAGTCCCACTAAATAATCCAATAGTGATGAACTCTTCACTTACTCACTTTACAAACCTCTTCTAAAGGGAAAATCCACATCAATGATCAATGTACATGCAAATCCCAACTTCAAAATAACTATTGCTCAAGCAAATATCCAATTCTATTTTCCTACTGTAAAGAACACGAGTTCAAATAGTTACTTCAGGCTCAACCATATATATATAAGTCCAGTGTACCAATTACTACAAAATAATAAGTAAGATCCAAGAAGGTAAAAGTATAATATCAGAATTCAATTGTGCTATGTATTTTTTTATCAGCCTCCAAATTTTAGAGTGGCAAAATTGAAACTTTAACTGAATGGACCTGAGAGCACGGCCTGAATAGCAACCAACTGCTTGCCCCTAAAATCAGGGTACCCAAAATGCCATCTCAGAAGCTTCACCAATGCTTCCTTGCCGCACAGAAGCTTCTTCTTCTTGTTCGCATTTCCACTGTTTTCCTCGCTCAACGGTAACGGCGATTTCCTCTGCATTTTTCAGTTCCAACCTTTTGGAAAAATGAAGGATCGATCGAATTGCTCGAATCTGAAGGCAGAACTTTTTTCTTGTGTATCGAAGAATGAAGGAGAAAATTGCGCACCTTTGCGCGAAGGGTTTCGCGTGTTGCAGAGTGTAAAGGTGAGTTCGCGGGTTTTTCTTTTCTCTTTTTAATTTTTTGTTACTTCAATTTCCTCATATCAGCCTTTGCAATAAAGGAATTGGGTTGGGCTTTTACTTTCGGCCAATGAGTTGGGCTTTTGAATTATGGGCAAAATGCATATTAAGTGCTGAAGTGGCAAGTGACGTATATAGTGCAATGTAAACGTTAGCACAAGTGGTAGATATTTGGACTGCTTAAGCATTATGTCTTGGGTTCGATCCTTAGGGCCATGTATATACAGAAAATCTTGTGGCAGCTCCCTACCCATCGAAAGGTGATCTCTGCACGAGTTAGAGATTAGTCGTCAGCTACAGGCTGACAGATACCCCAAGGGAAACCCATAAAAAAATATAGTGCAATATAAATAACTGATAGGCCTCTCACTTTAGTGTTTTTAACTCAAAATAGTCCTTAATCACTTATTTTATAAAAATTCTCCAAAATTTTCTAAATCCTTAAATTAATAAAATCCTCAAATAAAATAAATTATGATTCTAATTAAAAATAAATAAAAATACTAAATCTTAGTTCTAATTCATCATTAACCCTTACATGTTGGGAGACAAGATAAGTATCTAGGCCTTCCATCTATTGTTAACAGGTCTAAGAAAGAAACTTTTAGTCTAATTACAGAAAAAGTAAGGAACAAGCTTCAAGGGTGGAAAAGACTATTATTATCTGCAGGAGGGAGGCATGTGTTAGTAAAGGCAATTGGTGAGGCAATTCCCATTTATTCCATGGTTTGTTTTAAGATCCCAAATTCGTTGTTGGAAGGCCTGCATAAACTTCTAACCCAGTTCTGGTGGGGACAAAAGGAGAATGAGAGGAAGATGTCATGGGTGAGTTGGTGTAATTAAAATGAGTAGATGTAAAAATGAGGGAGGGCTTGGTTTCAAGGATTTAAGGGCTATGAACATGGCAATGCTAACCAAGCAAGGATGGAGTTTTAACAGCTCAGTCCTCCTTATTCTTTAAGATTTTTAAGGGTAAATATTTTAGAAATGGAGATTTCATGGGGGCTGTGGCAGGTGCTAATCCATCTTGGGGTTGGAGAAGTTTGATGGAAGGAAGAAAAGTGCTCGGAAAGGGTTTGAAATGGAGGGTAGGGGATGGATTCTCAATTAAAACGTTCAAGGATCCATGGCTGAATTAGGAGTACCCGTACTTTTACAATGCCTAGCAATGTGATGGAGAGAGATGACTTACACCTAGTTCACAATTTAAAAGATCAGAAAGGGAACTGGAATGAAGATCTCATTAGAAGTGTTTTTCCTCAAGATATAGCATCTCAGATCCTAAGTTTGAATCGGCTAGATCAGTGTGATTCTCTCACAGGAATGTTAAACAAGAATGGAAGGTACTCAGTGGGATCGGGATACAAGGTTGCATATCAGTTCTATCATCCTCCAATATCAACTTATCCATCAAATATGCAGAACAAGGGTTTATGGAGAAGCATTTGGTCCTTGAAAATTTCCCATAAAATCAAAATTTTCATGTGGAAAGCCATGCATAAAGGTTGCCCAGTTAGATCAGAGTTGAAGAAGAGAATTCAAGGGATCAATGATTCATGCCCTCTTTGTATGTCAACAACCGAATCCTTAGCTCATTGTTTGGCTCAATGCCCCAAAGTAGAAGAAGTTTGGTCTATGCTTGGTCTAAGAAGCTTAAGAACATGTTTAATATCTGATGAAGTGGATGAATGGTGGCTGCATGTCCTGACCAAAATTCAATCCTGGCCAGAGGTCAAGAAGATCAAAATGCTGATAGCAATCACATGTTGGACAATTTGGAAGGCTAGAAATGGAACAGTGTTCGAAGGATTGGAATTTAATGCAGTTTAAGTTGTGCAGATTGCACAAAAGCTGTTGGAAGAATGCCTTCAAGTTCAATCCATTATGTAGTTTTCTTCTGTCTTTTCTTCTTTTTAGCAATTTTAGATGTTTTCACCTACCTTTGGTAGTGTTATTGGGTTTTCCCGTACTGGATCTCTTGCTTGTAGTCCTTTGGACCTTTCTTATTGGTTATTCAATCAATACAATCTTATTGTCTTTGGAAAAAAAATATATAAAGATTAGTGATGAATTAGGATTAAGATTTGGTGGTTTTATTTATTTTTAATTAAGATTATATTTTTTTTTATTTTGAGGGTTTTATTAATTCGGAGATTTGAGATTCAATGGTTTAATTTAAAAATTTTTGAAAAAAAAATTTATAAAATAAGTTATTAAGGATTATTTTGAGTTTAAAACACTAAATTTTATTTTGTTTTATGAGTATTGAGAGAGTCTCATAATAAACACATAAATAGAATTTAGTATTTTAAATTCGAAAGAAAAAGTCCTTCATGATTTATTTTATAAAATTATCTCAAAAGTTATCAAATTAAACATTAAATCTCAATTTTCCAAATTAATAAAACACTGAAATTAAAAAATTGTAATCATAATTAAAAATAATTAAAATCACCAAATCTTAATCCTAATTCATTACTTACCCTTATATACCTCTATTAGAATTTGGTGATGAGTGATTTTATTAGATGTGTAAGGGTTAGTGACAATTATAAATAGAATTATGTGATTTTGTTTATGTTTATTTAGTATTAGAATTTGTTTAATCTGAAAAATTAATTAATTTAGGGGTTTGGGATTTAAAGGTTTAATTTGAGTTTTTTTTATAAATTTTTATAAAATAAATCTTGGAGGATTATTTTGAGTTAAAAATACTAAAGTGAAGAACCTAAACGATCTGCATTATATTATACATTTCATTTGTCATGTAAGTACTTGACGGTACATCAATATTTACTTAATGGAATTATAACGGAATGACTAACTTGATTTATGAATGTAAGGACTGATTTGAAAAAAAAAATAGAAGATTAAATTGAAATATACATGTGATCAATTTGAAGTTTAATTTTTTTTTCTTTTTGGCCCCTCACGGCTCACTCCAGACACATCCTCTCAGTCTCTTCATCACCCTATTCTCACAAATGTTTGGGGCACAAAAAAAAAATCAGCTAAAACAGTTAACAAAGCTCATTTAACACTTTATGGCCCAAATATCACTTTTATATATTTTTAATTGACTTGGTGATTGTGGCCCAAATTCCTATTTGTGGGTTGTTTTGGCTGGTTTTTTTTTTTAGCCCCTAGCAATGCAATCCTCCCCTATTCCCTCTAACCAACCCGACACATTGACTCATCCGTCCCTCTCGCTCTCAACCCTCGGCCTTCACGTCGCTGGCGGCTCTGCTCCTCCCTTATCTCACCCTCGGTCTCCTTTCATCACAACCCAGACCCGCAGCTCCTCCATCTTCGACCTATTCTCTTCACCACCTGCAGCAGCGGATAGACCTCCTCCATCGCCACCTCCAACCTTCTCCGGCGAGACCACCGCAGCAGCGGAGGTCCTTGTCTGTCGCGGCCTGCAGCACCTGAACTTCTTCTCGTCGCGACCTGCAGCAGCGGATCCCTCACCGTCCGCAGCGGAGCCCTCAACGTCGCGGCCTGCGCAGCAGCTGAACTCCTTCCTCTGGTACGACTTGCTTCAAATTTTCCCCCAAACATGTTCTCTGCTATCTGTTCTATGTTCTGTTCTGGTATGATTTGGTGTGGTTGGAACGAATAAGAGAGACAACATATCTTGATTTAACCAATGTGTTCTATGTTCTTTTCTGTTCTCTGTTCTAATAACTAATCCAGTAAAAATGTTATGGAAATGGTTTATGCTGCATATTATCAAAATTGAGATTTCTTAGTATTGATTATCTGCTGCATATTATGGTTTATGCTGAAATATGACATGCTTCCAGATATTTGACAAAAGCGGTGGTCTATACTCTATTCTGCATATACTTGGGATAAGACATGTTCTGTGCTGCATATTTTGGTCTATACTCTATTTTGTAGTGTCATTATTTGACTATTAAATTCAGGATGAAGCCTGAGATTGCAATACTGATATAGTGATATACAAAAATTCTATTAAGAATTACTTAGAAAAATCCTCAAATTTGTAGCAGCATATCATATACTTGGGATTCTAATCTATCTCCTGATGGGAAAACATGAACTCTTTTGTAATATGTACATATGTCATTGATGAATACATATGAACCCTATTTTATTAATTTCTATTTGTACCTCATATGCACCTAATTTATTTATTTTGTACAATGCTTTTACATTATTGTATTATGGTATGATATTTGATGATGATGATAATGTTCCATTTTGTGGGGTTTTATTACAAAAGTAATTTAAATGTCAAATAATTTATGAACTGTACGTATGTCTTGCTATTAAATAAGTTTTTTATTCTTGGTTTATGCATAGGAAAAGGATTGTTCACGGTGAATCAAAATTTGTGTTGCCTATTATTTTATAAAGAGAATGCAACTTAATTATGCATGATTGTGATAATTGTATATGTTTAAAGCAGTACAAAAAATTATATTAATAATTGAATATGTTTGCATTAGAAAATTAAAATTGTGTTAAGTGTGTAAAATTTACAAATTTATATATATAATTGTATTAATATTTTAAAGATTTAATGAATAAGAATAATTTTAAATATGTTCAATCAGATTAAATGAAATAAATATAATTTAAATATTTAGTGAATATACTTAATTATATGAATTGTTAATAATATGATTATATTTTAAGCTTAAAATTTTTATTATTTTTTTAATATAAAAGGGTAATTTTGGTAAGAAATTAATTATTTTGACAGGGTGTTGTGAAGAATATCATACCTGCTATAGCTTCCACGAATGCAATTATATCAGCTGCATGTGCACTTGAAACACTGAATATTGCAACATAGTGCAACAAAACTTTGTCAAACTATTTAACGTGAGTCCTTCCCCCTTCTATGTTATTTTGCATTTATTATTCCCTGTATATGGTGCGATTTTTTATGCTCATAGTCATGTCATGCCACACCTGACAAAAGAAAGAAAGTGAAACATGAAGGAAGCATTTTTTGGCACATAGCCATGAACAAAGCATTGTTAACTTTAGATTTTAGAATTCATTTTTTGGGTTGAAAGAAATGTACATGCTCTATAACTTGTGTTGAAAAATTAATTTATGATATAGATTCACTATTATTTTTGAGTTCAACACTAAATGTATTGTATAGGCAATGCTTATTAATTCATGCATAATTTTTGCTGGTATAATGGATCAGAAGGCCTCCATACGAAAGTAGCAGAATTTGAGAGGGAAAAAGACAAGACTGTCTGTGGTCCCGGTGTACTCATTGAAATGGACCCTTCTATCACATTGCAAAAGGTTATCTCTAGATTACAACTCTGCAACATCTTATATATTACTTAGTAATGCAGTAAAGTTCTTGTCAGGTATCGTAATTTTATTTAACCCCCAATTCATCTAGAAGTTCATCGATAATAGGGATCGGAAACTTGTCAGGTATCGTAATTTTATTTAACCCCCGGTAGTCCACACAAAAACGCCAGCTGTCATCTTTCTTTTTCACTAAGATGACGGGGCTGGAGTAAGGGCTGGTACTAGCCCGTATAATCCCTGCAGTCAACATCTCTTTTATCATCCTTTCATTCTCATTCTTTTGTATATAAGGGTACCTGTAAAGTCTGCAACGTGGAATTGCAGCCTCCTCCTTCAAGTTGATGGCATGGTCATGGTCCCTACGAGGTGGCAACCCAGCTGAAGTTGAAGCTGTTATGCTGAAAATAATTAAGCCCTAACATTTTTTTTCTTTGGTTAATTTGGTGAACAATAATTTGGAAATTTTGGATTGTTGGAATCTTTTATGCTCATGGTTTTTTTTTGGGGTTTGGTTTTTGAAGGCAAAAGACAAAGAAAAAGAGGAGCTTACAGAGACTATGAACAAATTGCATCTTGAAGGATCAACGTCTGGGAATGGATCTAACTTCAAAAGAAAACCCGTCATCATCATAGTTGTGGGAATGGCAGGTATAGTTTTATTAAGCTTAGTGGTTCTTGCTTAATTGCTCTTTCTTATTCTAAGAGGAAGTGGTTTTACAACTTTAGAACTAGATACTGGCTTTTTTAAAAAAATGTTGTTGTTGTTTTGCTTTATAAATGATGACTCAAAGAATAAAATGTCATGTGTGTTTAGGGAGTGGGAAAACAACATTTCTTCATAGGTTGGTTTGCCATACACAAATGTCGAACATTCGGGGTTATGTGATGAATCTCGACCCAGCCGTCTTGACTCTGCCGTTTGGTGCTAATATTGATATTAGAGACACTGTTAAGTACAAGGAAGTCATGAAGCAGTTCAACCTTGGCCCTAATGGTGGGATTTTGACTTCCCTTAACTTGTTTGCTACCAAGTTTGATGAGGTAAAGATTGCTTATTACTCTCTGAAGTTTACTTTTGAATTTAGGGTTTCAATCATAAATCGTTATTCACTGATAATGGTAGTATCCTTGTGTTTATGAAGCGGTTTCCAGAAGGTTTAAAGGTTTATCGGAGAAAGAAATATAGGGACCACTTAGGAATAGTGGGCCCTCCGGGAAACTAATTAAATCCAAAAGGATTGCAGACTGAGCAATTAGATTAGATTAGGAAGTTGTTTTGATATTTGTTTTTTAAATTTCTGTTTTAGCAAATGTAGGGATTTTTTGTTATTCTGTTAGTAGGATTTAAATGGAATAAGCTCAGCAATTAGGGGTAGGCAGATTTTCAGAATTGGCTTAGGAGAGATAGGGCTGCTATAGTGCTCTAACCTTCTGTACTCAGTGTCTACTTCATTAATACACTCTCTTCATTATTCTACTCTTCTCTATCTTTGCTCTAACACCCTGCCTCATTAGTCATTTGTTATTCTTTAGTGAAATGTTTGAGATCATAATGTGTACCACTACTATGGTGCCATCAGCCATGAAACACTGACATTTTGTCAGTTGCCCATTGTTGGGTTCTTATTTGTTTTTGGGTTCTATTGTTCTTTTGTTAGTTGGTGTGTTTTTCTTCCCATTTCCAGCACTTTAATGCAGTTTAAGAAATGTATATGCCCCTTAATTTCAGGTGATTTCTGTTATTGAGAGACGTGCAGATCAACTTGATTATGTTCTTGTTGATACCCCTGGTCAGATTGAGATATTCACCTGGTCTGCTTCTGGTGCTATCATCACAGAAGCTTTTGCCTCCACATTTCCCACTGTGGTAACTTATGTAGTTGATACACCTCGTTCAGAAAATCCCACCACTTTCATGAGCAACATGCTTTATGCTTGTAGTATCCTTTACAAGACCAGGTTACCCCTTATCTTGGCATTCAACAAGGTTGATGTAGCTCGTCATGAATTTGCCTTGGAGGTATTGTTTATTTCTGATTAATATTTCTGCCTTTAGTTTGAATTATATATAATATAATGTGCTATGGAAATTAGCTACTTGAAGTTAGCAAAATGTTCGGATGTATTGATCCTCAAGCTCATTAACAACATATTAATTAACTTGTAGATCTATTTGTGCAATAGATTATCATATTACTGTGAGATACTTTAAAGCTCTTTGATAGTTTTTGCCTTGAAGTTGTTTAAACTTTAAACCACAAAATATTTTTGGTGTTTTAGAACTTGCTTTGTTAGCCTTGTGTTTTCAGTATAAGATGGAGAAATAATGGCATGTGGGTTGTATCTATAATGAGGTTGGGGGTTCTCAGTAGAAGATTTCCTAAGAGTAGAATAGCTAAGTTCAACTTGATGTAATTATTTTCCCTTA
The DNA here is from genome assembly GCA_013621005.1 of Aeschynomene evenia. NCBI lineage: Eukaryota > Viridiplantae > Streptophyta > Magnoliopsida > Fabales > Fabaceae > Aeschynomene > Aeschynomene evenia. Next base: position 15,886,663 of record CM024266.1, read on the forward strand.
AAGTGGGAGGGAGGTAGACAGAATTGCATATCCAGACTATATAACACTCATTGCATGTGTAACACTAATCAAGAGGCCTTATGCTTGGTGGAGTCGAGGAGAATAAGTAATTTCGATATTAACAGATTGGAGTTGAATGGAAAGAAATATTGATTGCTAAAATATTTGTTTCCCCTTTCATATTGTTGAATTCTATGTATAGACAGATTGAACACTTTCTTTTAATTCTAGTGTGTATGTGGTTCCTTCCTTTGCATCTTTGAGCTGAATCTCTTTGTTTCTGCTCTTGAAAGTACGAGACCTCTCCATGTGCTGCCCAATTCCCTCTCAGTTCAATGTTGGTTACTTGGTTTCATGTTGATACATTGTTTTACCTGTCTGTTGAACTTGCTTGTTCTATCTTGTATATTTTCATCCATAACTTCTGTTTGAATTCATTGTATGTAGTGGATGGAGGATTTTGAGGCATTCCAAGCAGCAGCAAGTTCAGATCAGTCTTACACATCAAATTTAACTCAGAGCCTCTGTCTTGCTTTGGATGAATTCTACAAGAATCTAAGATCCGTTGGGGTTTCCGCAGTTTCTGGTGTGGGAATGGAAGCCTTCTTCAAGGCTGTTGAAGCTAGTGCAGAGGAATACATGGAAAGCTATAAGTATTGTCTGCGCTCGATATAGCGTATCACTATTACCATTTGTTTCTGATTACTAATCTATTAACTCCAATGTATTGTGCTGTGTTTAGGGCTGATCTTGATAAAAGACGCGAGGAGAAGCAACGTCTTGAGGAAGACCGAAGGCGGGAAAACATGGATAAGTTGAGGAAAGACATGGAGAAAAGTGGGGGAGAAACTGTAGTATTGAGCACTGGCTTGAAAGACAAAGAAGCGAGTAAGAGTAAAAGTAAAAGCGTGATGGACGAGGAAGATGAAGACAATGAGGAAATGGATGATGATGATGACGACGACGACGACGTTGATTTGGGGATATATAGCGAAGAGGAAGATGCTATAGATGAGGATGAAGATGAGGAGGTTGATAGGTTTGCCTTCTAGTGTGATTCTCATCACTTGCTGGATTTTATCATGATGAGTTGATCTTTGTATGGGACCTTGACTTTCATTTTGGTACTCATCATATATGAGCTTTGAGAGTATAATTACTAACTAATCAACCTTTTGAGAGTATAATTTTGTGCTAATTATGTATGTTAATGTGTTCGATTTTGGTGCAACTTGTTTATGTAGTAGTAATCATTACAATATGGTGCGTTCTTGGGTGGAGACAACTTGTTAATATGTTTTGGGAAAATGGTTTGTTGTAACTTTTAAGAGTAGATCCAGAGTTTTCCGACTCACACTTTGTTCCTCCGCTCCGCACGCATAATCGGGTTTCATACAACTTTCTTTACTCTCATCCACCGCACCTATAGGTAGCGTTTGGTAGTTGTCTCGGGACACAAAAGACAAAGACTGAAAGAGACTAATCCTGTTTGATTCAAGAGACAGAAACACAGATTGACAAAAATTTGTATCCATGGACAGAAAAGACACAAAATTTGTGTCCACTCTAGAAGTGAAGGACTAAGATGGACTGATCATTTTAATGAAACTTTATGATCAGTATACCATTCATCACTTAACATAATTCTCATTATGTATGTCCAAGGTCATTTTTACATGTCTTTATATCATATCTACTATTATCAAACACAATATAAAAATATTTTTTTTGTCCTGTCTATTGTTACCAAACATCATATAGGTTGCGTTTGTTAGGAGTGACTCCGGGGGCGGAGGCACTGGCGCCACCGGGGGCAGTGACATTGGGGGCACAAATTTTGTGTCTAGTGTCTCTGTTAGGTGTTTGTTAAAAATTGGGGGACACTATCCAAAATATTTTAAGTTGACAAAATTACCCCTGATGGAGCGATGGAGATCGATGACGGTTGGACGGCGGCAGCAGCCGTCGCAAGTGGTCGGCGGCAGCGGCCGGCGGAGATGGCCACGGCGGCGGCCGGTGGAGGTGGTCGGCGATGGTGGCGGAGGCGGCGATGGAGTAGGGTGGTGGTCCATGGTGTAAGAGGGTATAGAATGTGATGGTCAAGAGGGGTAAATAGGTAAATATTTTGTGTCTCCGAGTAGTGTCTCCCGTGACTCCACTTTCAGAGTGAACACAAAATGAGAGGGGGGCACTGTGTCTCCGGCCCCCTCACCAAACAGGTCACATGCACTAATTTTCAGTGTCCCAGTGTCTCTGCCCCCGGAGACACTGAAAATAAACGCACCCATAGAGACACAGTTCCTTTTGTGTCTCTGTCCATTTATGTCTCTGTGTCTCTCCAAAAATCTTTTATTGATTCTACATCCCTCTCCTTTTTTCCTAGGTTTAATTTACGATTGATAAAACGCAAGCATTTATGTTGTTGACTGAATTGCAGAATCTCTGTTCTACACGTTTTTTATTGTGACCTAGCTTTGGGGATATTTTGGTAAGAGTAATTGAATCCTTTTTCATTTTTTCTCACACGCTTAATTAGTTTGTAACCTTGATTTTTCTACCTAACACAAACATAGCAAAGATCCAATCAGCTCATGCCATGTTATGCCATAAAGACATCAAAATTTGTCTGCATTTGAGGAAATCCCCTTGTAATTATCATTGAGAAAACTGATAACATATGATTTCCACTTTGATCAGCTGACGTCCCCAAAAATTCACAAAAGAACAGGACAATATCAAACATCTTGCAACATACATATATCTCCTTCAATATTACATAAAATATCTTGAGGTTTCTTTGCAATTTGTAGAACAAAACATATTCAAGGATTTCAAAGAAACCATACCATTCCATTTTCAGCATACAAGGTATGACACCCCACAATTTTTATTGACTTGTTTTATTGGCAAGGCCCTTATTTGTTTTATGGGACACTTGCATTGAACTAGCTGATCCTCCAGTCATTAAAATAAATAATTTTCAAATCTATGATAGATGTTACATATGTGAGAAAGAAAAATCTCACTACACCAACATGGCTCATCATTGGCACAAAGTCATTCACCTCTTTAACCTGTCTTCTGTATGAATGCTTTTATGTCGAAAGCATCAGCACCAGACTCTGTCTTTGTAATGACACCCTAAAACAGAGAAGATGAATTATTAGAGAACAAAATGCAACTAAGGGCCCATTTTGCTTCTGATTTTTTTTAACTTATGACTCACCAGAAGTTATATTTGTCCTGTTTGGCTATATAACTTATTACTTCTCTAGAAATTATTTCAATGATTTTGAAGAAGTCAAAATATTTAACTATTATAGAAATATTTTTTTAAAAAAATTGAAATAATTTTTTTTATTATTTTATGTACATTTATGCAAAATAACTTAGAATTTAATTATGATGCAGTGACAGTGTAGCCAATCACATCCATTTATTTATATGACTTTTTAGTTAGTGAATAGTTGAGTTATAAACTTTTGTTGATGTGTCAATCCATAATTGGATATTAGTGTAAAATTACTTCAATGACAGTGAATTGAAATTAAACTCAATAACTTATTCATAAGTTACTTTTTACCCAAAGTGGCCCTAAACCTAGATACAAATGAAGAGAGGGGGAGGTAAAGAGAAACCTTTTCAGTGATGATTCCAGATATTAGATTAGCAGGAGTAACATCGAAAGCCGGGTTCCACACAGAGATTCCTGAGGCGGCAACTTGCTCTCCAAGTCCTCCACGTGTGTTCAGCAATTCCTTGGGAGATCGCTCCTCAATGACAATTTCTTCCCCAGAAGAAAGTGATAGATCAATGGAAGTCAGGGGTGCAGCCACATAAAAAGGAACGTTATGAAACTTGGCACTCAAGGCGACACTATAGGTTCCAATTTTGTTGGCTGTGTCACCTGCATTGACATTTAAAAGAAGATAAATCTGATGATAGATTTCATGCTTTAGAAAACAAGCAAATTATGGAGTATTTTCATTGTGACTCTAAGTACCATTTGATGCAACACGATCTGCCCCGACAACAACAGCATCCACTCGTCCCGCTTTCATTAATGCAGCTGCTGCAGAATCTGCTATAAGAGTTGCTGGTATTTTGTCATGCACCAATTCATAGGCAGTAAGTCTAGATCCCTGCAAGTAACCATTATGATTAGTAAGCCCTAACTCCAAAATCATTTCAACTTGCTGAGGATTTGAAAGATACAGTTAATGCGAATGTGATTCTCATTATACATGTTGATAAAAATTTAAGGGGTTCCTGGACTTTTACCTTAATATATTCCTTTGATAAATTTAAGAAATTACTATCAGTACCATAGTCTTGAAATCCATTAAAAGTACAGAAACTTTGAAGATGGACCGAAAATGAAAGAGTAAATACCTTTATTTTAGTCCCTAAATATACGTGACATTAACTTGACTTTAAAGAAAATTGACATCAATTGAAGGCATGAAAATCATTACAATTTACAGTTCGGTTCTGATTTCAAGTCACGCTATTGGACCAAGTCAAGAACTTAATGCATCTTCTCTCATAAGATCTCTATGTATGACTAGACTCTGAACACACTTGGAAAAAATGAACTCACTTGATTGAATGGGCGTGTTTCTGTGCAATAAGCCCTTTCTAAAACTCCTCCACTGTGAAGTGCACGGATTACACCCAAAGCAGTACCATACCCAGCAGTAGCTAAACTGAGTACAAATCAGTAGAAAGTGACTTCAAACACCTTCTCACTTTATTTCTCCAACAAATGAAAAGTTGAAAACAACAAATCTCGGTGTATGCACATAATAACAATAATATGGGAAGTTGATATAACAGGTACCTTCCAGTGTTGCAATGGGTCAAAACAGAAAGTTTCTGTTTCTCTGTTTGTTGTTGCATAAACTTAGCTCCATAAGAACCAATTGCTTTGTTTGAGGCAACATCATCATCAAGCATAATTTCAGCAGCTTCTACATACGCCTAAAAAGTAATCCAGCACATTCAGGTTCAGAAGAACAACCCAAAACATGAGTGTAGACAGTACAAAATCTAACATCCTTTATTTGCAAGAATTCATTCATTATGAATCTTGGTAAAACCTGGAAAACACTCTTGGCTTCCGAAGTGGAAGCAGCTGCCTTAGATATGATTTCTTTTAGTTTTGTTGCGGCATCTGATAGGTTCACTGCAGTTGGCCGACTGAAGCATGAAGGAAGGAGCAAGTTAAAAGTCATAATCATATATGAAGAAAAGAATCATTTAAAACCCATGCTCAGAATCAACCTAATGAGATCTACCTCAAGTGCTTAGGAAGAGTGACAAAAGCAATATCCCAAGTGCTATTCAGCAGGCATACATGGATTCGTTAACTGAAGTAAGTAGATTACTGTCTCAGAAATACAAAGAATTGACAATACCTTGAGACAAGATATTCTAATTTCTTTAGCAAGAAGGAAGCAGCATCATCAGGTGACCCATTAAAAGCATCTAAATTGGACACCTCCACAGCCAACGAGAGTGCTGCTGCAATAGCAATAGCAGGTGCTCCTCGGACCACCATATCACGTATGGCATTCCTGAGAAACTTATTAATAATTAGAATGTTGAATCCACTGATAGAGAAAATCATGAAAATCATAATCCACATTCGACATTCCACAGGCCTTTATATTCATTTAATAGTCTACAAAATATATTTGACAGTTGAAAATGGTACTATGGTAACATGAGTACATGACAACTGACTGTTTGAGAAAATTATATAGTGAAAAACAAGGGTGAGCTGCTAAATAATTTATACAATTATTTATCAACCAGGAAATCCAGCCAGCATTACAAAACTCTAACCAGAAACTATATCTAGTTATCTACAACAATCACATTTTTTTTCTCCTAGTAGTACCTTACTCCTATCAGAGCGTAAGAATTTCAAAATCTGCAGTATCTTACCAGCCATCCGTAGAATCCCGAATGTCCAAGTAAATTGATTCTAGAGGAAGCTTTCTCTGCACAACAAGAATCTGTGGCAATAAGTAATGATTGAAAGAAACATTGACTGAGAAAGCTTCAGCCATCAGTACATATTACCAACCCAAAAATGAAAGGAGGATACTAATATGAATATAAACTTTTCAAGAAATAAAACATACATCTCACTTATCTTGCGTAGACATCTCAAATAATGTACCTTTTACCCAAGTCTATGGATTTAGACTCGATGAAGGAAGCAATTGAAGTTTGTTAGTTTGATATTGGCAGGACTACTCAGTTATTTTTGTTATTTTTCTATCTAGCTTCCAGAGTTGTTCATAATCAATTAGCTATGAGATAAGCTTCTAAGCCCTGTATATATCAGTTATCAGTAGATATCTTTGTTTCCATAGAAGCAATTCATTCTTTTGAGCTCTATCTCCTACATTCAGTTCGTCAGAGTTTATACCCTTTTTACAGTACCAAACACGTCATGGATGCTATTAATCTATTATAAAACTTTATGCAATCAGATATACCAAAATTAAATTCATAAAACATAAAAATTGCTCTTTTAAAATATTTCCTAATTTGATTCAAGCATGTCCCTTGCAATCCTATGACAACAGAGCTATAATCTAAAACACGCAATTCCATTTGCAAACAAAAGACAGAGACATAATCTAAAAACAGAAACCTTCATGCATGGCTATACATAACTGTAACTTTCTCAACATATGTGAGAATCAATTTGTGTTTCAACATTTTAGTTGAATAGTAATTTGAAGATAATTGGTTTTGATTTGGATTCTGAGAAAAAAGAGAATGCCGCTGCATGATAAATTACTAAAAAAGACATGAAATAATTGTGTATATTGTACACAATATTTGATACTTAGGTGAATTTGGTAAAACTATCGTGATTTTAAAACAATCCGTTTCTGCTAAAAATAAGAAGCTAAAAAAACTTGCTTACTCTCAGCTAAAAAAGTATTGTGTGTTGTTCATTTGGTTATTGTTTTCATTTTTTATATTATCCGTTTTCAGAGTTTTACGAAGAAAACACTAAAAATGATGAAAACAATAAAATCAACGGTTTTTTTTTTCTGTTTTTAATAAATTTTTTGGCAAATTCTAAAAATGAAAAATACACAAAATGAAAATAAAAATCAAACCGTAAATTAGTTTTTGCTTTGTCAAAAACTGTTTCATAATGTTACCGATCATCAAAACTTTCTGGAAAACAGCTTTTTTTATTGAGGAAAAAAAAAAACTGCAAGTGTTGAGTAATCATAAGGATTCGGAATGCAGCTTTTTCTCTTACTGAAAAAGCTGCTCCACAATGATTCCAAAAGATGTTTACAATTATTATTAAAACAAAAATTAGGACATGAGATTATAGAGAGCGTGAAATGAATGAAAAAGTAGAGACCTGATCGAGAAGCTGAAGGGAACCGCGCTTGTAAGAGATGGACTGAAGCGTGTTGGAGGCTTCGACTCCGTTGGGACCAGACGCCATAGGTTGAGTTCAGAAACTGCGAAGTGATTTAGGGTTCGAATTCCCTGACAGGAAGAAATAGAAGAAGCACGCGAAACGCGACACTATAACGAACCCGAAGCAGCTTCTGTGGTTTTACACTACAGTTGCCACTGGAAGCAACAGAGGCTTGGAAAGAGGCGTGCAATGAACCTGGCCACCATGCGTTTCTCTTTGTTGGCAAAACACTCAAATTATACACTCAATTCCTACATAATTTGAATTGAATTCCAATTTTAAAAGAAAGAAAATTATTTAAGATAAAATAAATTTCACTTGCAGCGTGTGTTTTTCAGGTTTTTTTTCTTTTCTTTTTTTTTTTAAATTAGACAAAACTCAATCAAATAAATAAAAAAACTTAATGAATAATAAAAAATTACTTTTTTGACAGATGAAAATTGATCAAATAATAAAAAAATTCAATTGAATAATAAAAAATTCATTTAAACAAATAAAGAAAACTCATTCTAAATAATAAAAAAAATTCATTAAGCATCAATTAAAAAACATGTTCAATATGTACTATAAATGACGAAAAACCTCTAAATATAACATATTTATCACTATAGTCATGATAAAATAAAAAAACAGCATAAAAATACATTATTTTTTCATAAAGGTAGCACCTTTATCACTAAAGATAACACATTTATCATTAAAAAAAACACAAATTATCAATAAAATAGACAAAATATATTTTTTTTTCTAAAAATAACACATTTTTCAATAAAAAAAATCAACCTAATAATGACTAAAACACAATTAAATCTAAAAAAGAAAAAACCCAAACTAATAACAAATGAAACTCAATCAAACAACCCAAAAGATCCACCTAAAATAGTTAAAAAAAAACTCACCTGAAACAGTAATCAGATGTGTTTTGTCTGTGCGTGCTCTGCTCCACAGCCGGAGAGGAAATAGATGAGGAAGCACTTGGATTTTTTAATCGAATGTGTGTTGCCTGCGCAAGCTCCTCGTTCACGCGCTGGAGAAGAATCAGTAGAAGTCGCGGGCTCTCGCCTGCGTCGGAGAAAAATGCCTCATAGTCGTTTTGTGTGTAGCGCGTCATCTGATTTTTGGTTGCTGGGTTCCTACTTTTTTTTAAGCGTCGTGTGCCTTTTTTTATTTTAAAGGTTTCTTCAGTTTTTTTTTAAATGAACGAAATGCACGATTTCTGGAGAGGAGGAGAGGGAGATAGTTTCGGTGGAAGGAGATTTTTTTCTCGATGTGTGCCACTGCATCGCCTGTGCCCATGAGAGGAATGGCCCGTGGAGAGTGTTTCCGCGTCTTTCCACTTTTTTATGGTATCGGGTACCACAACCGTATATATACTAGTTGGATGCAAATTGGATGTGTATTGATTGTACCAATAGTAATATTGGCATAAAATTGCACGTACTGTTACAATTTATGTAAACCTGCACCATCATGTGTCGTTTTATGTATAATATAAACCGGCACATAGTGTACCATTTTATGTATTACATAAAACGACACATGCTATACATGTTTACTAGTATTGTAAACTCGCAAAATTTTTTCCAACAATGTTACCCACAAACAACTCACTTTCTATGGTATTTTATCCCACTTCGTGGCGCATCAATGTAGGATTTGCATAACGAGTAACCCAATTTTCAATAGAAAATTTGAGTTCTCATCGTTGCTTACTATCATGCGCGTCGATTTATTGCTAATGGGCGCCACCAACCTCCTCCTAGTTGCGAAGGCACATTGATGTTCCATCTCATTTGTAATTATTTCGCCACTGACCGCAATCGCAATTGCAACTGCGCACACAACAACACTGGAGGCAATAATCGTAACTGCAATTGTAACCATAATAATCGCAATCAACAACAACGGAGGAAGCTTCGTTCTAACATTACAACTAGCTAGTTTGAAGCTTATTGCGTCTGGTATTTTTAATTTTCCTTTGGTTAATTATTATGTTTAGATGGTTTTGGTTTTGGTTTTAGTGTGATTAGTAGTGATAGATAGTGACGTAGCACATGCTAGGGCAAGATGAAACGTGTGATATATGTTCATTTTCCATCTTTGCTTCTGGTTTTATGTAGTTTGAACTTTGAATGGATTGAAGCGTGGTTTCCATTACAGTATATTGTTTTCTGTGCTTCATTTCTATTTTATACAATCATAATTCAATGAGGAATAAACGAACTAGCTAGCTAGCTCATAAGTTATTAAAGCGAAAAGTTAAAAAAAAGGGAAAAAAGAAGAAGGAAGATTAGGTTCTCATTAAATCATTAATTATTGTTGAGTTATATATATGTTATATTGACTCAAAAATTTGGATTCATCGATCTCCACCAATTTAATTATGGGCAATACTATGATAATAGAAAAAATTTAAAAATTTAAAAGTATATAAATAGATATTATACATAAAATTAAGACAGTATAAAAAAATATTCTAACAGTAGAAAAAATGAAAAATAGCAATATGAACATAGAACACTATAGTCATAAACCAAATAAAATAAAAATTGAAACTTTAACAGAAAGAACAATAACTCATATAAAATATATCGTTGATAATGTCATTTAAAAATGATTTTCAAAAGATGAGAAAAATAAAAAATATTCTTAAAAAAAAAAAAACAAAGATGGGGAATACATGTAAGAAAGGAGTGGCAAAAATCCTTCATTACCAAATTGAGATTTCAGTTGTATCAATCACATAAGGGTATTGTAGAGAATGGACATAAGATGTACAGAAGCACGTGCCCATTAGTTTAGTAAGTAGGATCACATAACCTGAATGATAAATGAGTAATCTTAATGGGTCTAACAATGCTATATGTATACCATTTAGGCTGTCACTATCAGCCACCACTCACTAAATATGGTGGGTCCCATAAAAAGTAAAAAATAAACTAAAACACATACAATTTCAGTTATAGTGTATGTGTTTCAATTGTTCTCCTTTCTCCTTCTTTTCTTCTTTTTCTCTTCCTCTTAATTAAACAAAATTTAATCAAACAAATAAAAAAATCACTTAAACAGTAAAAAAGAAGAAGAAGAAGATGAAGAGAAGCGTAAAAAGAAAAAGAAGAAGGGAAGAGAGAGAAAGAGAAGAAGAAAAGGGAAGAGAGAGGCGCGTGAGTTTGCTATATATTTTTTATTTTTTTTATAAAAATATTTAATAAAAATAAATTTTTTATTTGGGTGGCTGATGGTGGCTACTTCTGAGTGTACAAGAAGCATTTTTCTAATGGGTCAATTAAAGTGTTGTCCTTAGCTTTCTTTGCTGCAAAGAGCCGAAGAGGCAGGTTAGGGAGTGGAGGAAAGTGTTAGTGATTCAAAGGAAGAGTGTATGGTGAAAGGATATTAAGAAGCTCATCTTTATTTCATCATCATCTACACACACAAAATAAAAAGAGGGAGAGAGAGAAAATCAATCAAAAATCAAAAATAAAAAGAAGTAATAGAGCAAGAGATAAAATAGGAATTAGGGACTCACCTTCACCATCATCGGGGGTCATCATCATCACCATCAATGGTTGTGGCAGGGGACAGCCACCATGGATCCACTGCCAACACCGCCTCCTCGCTTCCTCCATGTTGATCCACACCATCATTGTTGGATCTCTGACCTTCATCCTCCACAGTCGTAACCACGGGCTCGATCGCAACACTGCCCCCTTCTTCCGCCTTCGCGTGCTCTCTCTTTTCCCGCATCTGCCCCAATAGTGGTTGCTACTCCATAATTTATAATACCTAACCTTAAATGAAAAAGTGAAGTGAATGTGTGTCTGGTGTCTCTATTGGTTTTTACTTAGTGTGTGGGTGTGTATGCATTTTACTTTTTTTGTTTTGTTTGTTAAGTGGGTGTGTTTCCGAACAACTTTCCACCATACACTCTTCCTGTCAATCATCAATCATCGATGTTTTCCTCTACTCCCCACCCCCCACCCTTGTCCTTCGCCATAGAGAAACAAAGCAACACTTCAATTTCTTTTATTTTCTACAAACTACACTTAAATAAATGACCTACAAGATTACCACTTTACCCTTAATATTATGCTACCTCACTTCCTAAACTAATAGACATGTGCTGTTAACTCAGTACTTTAGAAAAACAATAACACTGCAATATAAAAAACAACCACACCATAGTATTGGCCTTTAATTAACGGTATGGAATTTATTTTTCATATTTTTTTAAAAAAATTATTATGAATACAAATATATATCTTTTCATAATAACTAATTAATTGCTTATTATTCTATTAAAAATTTAAATTGATTTGTTTTATAGAAATTCTGGAATAACAACAATTTTATAGCAAAAAAACTCCCACTTGAATTTAAAGGCTCAATAACATTTTTAGGGCTTAGTAGTGCATAATTTAATTTTGATTCATATCTCCATTTTAACTGTGTTGATCGCTATTATATTGTTCCTTAGTAAAATTGTTTTTTTTTTTTGTATCTTTAATCTAGCAAGATTTACTTATAAGATTGGTTACTAATTAGGAACATATATTTTATTTTTAATAGAAATAATGTCACTGAAACCACTAAAACATAGTATTTTCAACTATCTAGAATATTAAAATAATAATAAAATGTATTGACAAAAACATATTAGCAATTAGTGAATATTAAAAATTAAAAATATTTATAAATTTTTTTTGTGAGTTACGGTTAGAGTCCTTCAAAAAAAGATATTAATATTTTAAATTATTAAAATTACTATTCTTTTATATATATATATATATATATCCTTCACATTTCAAAGTGTATTAGTAACAAAACCCCTTCAGCAACAACCCTCAATCATTGTAAGATTTGCATCAATGTAAGATTTGTATCAATCAGTGTATTAGTAACAAAACCCCTTTAGCAAATAACTCACTTTCTCTGGTATTTTAGCCCACTTCGTGGCGCATCAATGTAAGATTTGCATCACAAGTAACCCGATTTTCAATAGAAAATTTGAGTTCTCATCATTGCTTACTATCATGCGCGCCGGTTGTTTGCTAATGGGCGCCACCAACCTCTTCCTAGTTGAGAAGGCACGTTGATGTTCCATCTCATCTGTAATTACTTCACCACTAACCGCAATCACAACTGCAACTGCACTCACAACAACACTGGAGACAATAATCGTAACTGCAATTGTAACCGTAATAATCGCAATCAACAACAATAGAGGAAGCTTCGTTCTAACTTAACAGCTAGCTAGTTTGAAGCTTATTGCATCCGGTAGTATTAATTTTTCTGTGGTTAATTATTATGTTTAGATGGTTTTGGTTTTGGTTTTAGTTTGATTAGTGGTTGTAGATAGTGACGTAGCACATGCTAGGACAAGATGAAACGTGTGATATATGTTCATTTTCTATCTTTGCGGCTGGTTTTATGTAGTTTGAACTTTGAATGAATTGAAGCGTGATTTTTATTACAATATATTGTTTTTTGTGCTTCATTTCAATTTTATATACTCGTAATTCAATGAGGAATAAACGAACTAGCTAGCTAGCTCATAAGTTATTAAAGCGAAAAGTTTTTAAAAAAAAGAAAAGAAAAGAAAAGAAGGAAAATTACATTTTGATTAAATCATTAATTACTGTTGAGTTATATATATGTTATATTGACTCAGAAATTTGGATTCATCGATGTCCATCAATTTAATTATGGGCAATACTATGGTGTGATTGCTTTTTTTTTTGTCATTGTGGTGTACTGAGTATTATTATTAATATTGCATCCTCTTATCTTTTTTTCCCCTCTTTATTCTACTCCCCTCCTATCTCTCTCTCTCTTTTTTTTTTGCATTTTACTTATTCTTTTTCTTTTTATTTTTTACATTATTTTATTTTATTTTATTTCTATAATTAAATCTAATATGCAATTTTTATATCAAAATTATTTTCTTATTTTTTAATATAGAAATCATTGATTATTTTTATTTTAATTTCATGTAAATTTTCTTAATTCTCTTAAAAAAATATGGATAATTGCTTCAATAGATATATCAATGGTTTTTATATATATATTATCGCCTCAAAATATAACACAAATTGCTCACAATTGTTCATTGTTTATTGAAAATTTACTGACAAATTTCACATAAATTACTCGCAGAAACATCACACACTCTTTAACAATTTGCTCACAGTATGATCATATTTGCTCACACATTTTATAAATGTTGCTCACAATAAAACGAAAATTTGATCACTCATTATACATAGTTTGCTCACAAATTTCACTCACAAATCACAAAATATAACACACATTACTTACAATATAAAACTAATTGCTTACAAATATTAAGAAAATCAATCACGATTTAACACATTTTGCCCACACAAAGTACACAATTTGCTCACAATATATATAATGCATATTTGCTCACACATTTCACACAAGTTGCTCATAGTTTATTGCAAGTTTACTTACACACATCACACAAGTTGCTCATAGTAACATACATGTTTGCTCACTTTTTTTACACAACTTGTTCACAATATGATACACGTTTGCTCACACATTTTATAAATGATGCCCAATTTGCTCACACATAAATTATAATAATTGATGGTGAGTGAGTTAAAGAAGCTTTTACAGTAAATTTATTACTTAACTTTATTTATTACTATCTATCATCTTCATTATCTTCAATACTCACCACCACCAATCAATATACTCTTTTTGTTGATTAGATCAGCACAAATATCTATACAAAGAGAAATACATAATCAAATTGTCACACTATAAAAAAATAGAAACATTTAAATGAGTTTAGTGTCATTTTATGAAACTAAAATTTCTTTACTTTCTTTTCTCCGTTTTCATCCATCCAATAAGAAGCACATACTCAAACAATTATATCCCACACTGCCACGTTATCATTCATTCATGCCACATTACCACTAATTAATGCCACCATGAATTTTTTAAAGCATCCTATACTCTTTTTTCCCATCTCTACCTTTTTAATATCTTCAAATTTCTTGTTCCCTGCAAACCGAGTTTTAGCTAAGTTTTTGTTCAATTAGATCCTAATGTTACAGTAGCGAATTGTTTTGTTTCACTACTAGAAAAATGAGCATTTTCAACATTAAATGTGTCAATAAACATATTGACAATTAGCAGCCGTCGTAAATACTTAAAACTAGTTTATGAATATTTTCAACGGTCATTAATTGTCAAAGAATAGTTTATGACTATTTTCAACAGCCAACAAATGTCAATATATTTTTTTTGACAATACTTTTATCAACACTTTTCAAAAATTACATGTTAAAAATAATCATTATTGTTGTAGTGTTTGTATGAATTTACAGGTTGAAGAGCATTTTTCTTCTTCTTTATTTTTAATTTTTATTTTGAATATTGAATTTCTTTCTTTTTCATTGGTTATTTCTTGTGTAAATTATTGAAGGCTTGAGTGAAATGATTATGGCATTGAAGCAAGGGTTAAATTAAAGAGAAACAGCTTCAGCACCTCACGCCCTCTCAAGTAAGTGTGGCTTCTTTGTTTTTTACCCGTTAGTGGTGAGGAGTAAGGAGTTGTTGTTGGAGAAGGAGGAAGAGAACGAACTAAAGAGCATGTGGCAGTATATGGAATGTACGGAATAAATACGGGAGTAGTATTTACGGTGTACGTTGGGATTTATTGTAGATGAGGTTGGGCCCATCTATTAAGAGTTTTACTTATTCTAAATCTTTACCAAAATGTTTATGATAATTAATGTTAGTTCCCAAGAAACTTTCAAAGTTTATAAATTTGACCTCTATCTTTTACTTGTGCCTAGTCATCCCCAAATCTAAGAATGTTACCCTACCTCATCCTCCATTGTCATTCATCTCTCTAAGCTCATGCTCAAACCCAACCACATCCCACTTTTTCAAGATGATTGTACTGAATATTTTGCTCTTTTCCTGCAACATTGTCGTCTTCTCACCTTTGCGGTTTTGCTATGCAGACACGTCACCTTCCATTCCCTGTCCATTGCACAGTGCACATATTTCAGTCTGCTCACGATGCCTTCTATGTCTTCTACTACTTTCTTTCATGATTTATTAATTGAGTAATGATGGTTAACTAGGATTGAGACCTCTCGGATTTTGCATTAAATGCTGAATTTTGGGGATAAATTATTATTTTGCTAGTGGTAGGTTGTTCTAGGTGCAGTTTTAAAGTTATAACATCCCGGAGGACTACGGCTCTAGAATGAAAGGCAAAAATGAGATGTAGTTGGGTTTGAGCTTGGAGAGATGGATGACAATGGAGGATGAGTTATGGTAGAATTTGAAACATTCTCAGATTTGGGAATGATTAGGGGTACAACGTTTACAATTTCTTGTACTGTAGGCAAAAAATAGTATTTTTTTTATGAATACTATGCGTGCAATATAACACAAGTAAAAAAATAAATGAATAGATACAGATCAAATTTATAAACTTATAAAATTTTTGAGAGGTAACCTTAATTATCATAAACATGTTGGTAAAGATAAAAAATAAGTAAAATTCTGACTAAATGGGTCTGAAATCTCATCCCTTCTCCAATTATTGAATGACATCTCATCTTGGGTAGCTTACCCTGCATTTTGTTGTGGCTATGGTAGCAACCACCTATATATGTTAGACATGTATGTGTATAAATCAAGTATGTGGCATGCACAAATATCAATTAAGTTTACCCGTCAAACAAGTGTATTAATCAAGCTTACGTGTCAGACACAAGTCTCAAAAACACTTATATGTAAGATTTTCAAGCTGTCAAATGCGTGTATCAAACAAGTGTATTAATCAAACTTACATATCAGACATGAGTAATAAAAACACTTGTGTGTAAGATTTTCAAGTGTGTCAAACACTTGCATCAAACAAATGTATTTATCAAGCTTACATATCAGATACGGGTATTAAAAACACTTATGTGTAAGATTTTCAAGTGTGTCAAACGTGTGTATCATGCAAGTATACATGTTCAACGCGTGTAGGAAACACGGTTGCGTACCATTGACGCTCCCTAGCTTGAGCCACTTATAAGAGAACACTTGTCCTTATGCAGGCCCACCTTCCTTGAGTGGCCCAACATAGATAAGCGAAATCACTTATCATATAAGATCATATTTGTGGACCACTTATCTTAGCACCCATCATAGATTTATATTTAGTCAACCTCAGTAGTCACATCTTCATTCTTGCATAAAGCTTACTATACAGTACTCAAAAAAATTTTAGTTCCAAAATTCTTCTTTTTAATTCATTGTAGTTGTTAATCTTATTCAAGTTCGGTTTCTTGTTTTTCACCATAGAATTATTTTCTAGTCATATTTAGCTCTTCAATGAGAGTAGCATAATCTGTCTATTTATTGATTTTCTCAGTTTGGATTTTTTCAATGATGAATATGATGATGGTGATTACAGATCAAAGGATAAGATACCGTTCTTGATTATTATATGTGATTTGTGTCATTTCTTAGCCTTTATTTTTTATTTCAGCTTCAGTTGTAAATGGCCTCAACCTCTTCCTTTTTTATATGATTGAAGCTTTTTTTAGTTTCTTTTTCACTTTACCTTTACTGGATGCATGTGATTGTTGAATATGTTTTCATGATCAAAAGCCTAAGCTCCATTCTTTTGAGGTTGAAAATTTGGAAAGAAAAAGAAAAGAGCTAAAATTCTAAAGAATATCTTTCCTATCAGTTTTTCTTTTACCAATTAGATTGTTCATCTCTCACATGGTGTCTGGCTAAGCTGTAGGAAAATCGGTGTCTGGTTGAAATTACTACTTAATTTGTATTTTTTTCAATTGAATTATAAAAATCTATTTTAGGGAGAATTTGACACACATAAAAAGTTCACTAGGGGTAAAAATGTTCATTTCTTGGCGTAGTAGGGTAGGTATGTACGTGTCTAGGTTTGCGATGAATCAACCCATTTTGGTCCTCTTTTATCGGCCGAGATACAAGGGCCCTAGCTCATAATGGTCATAATGTCCGGTTATTCGCCGTAATCTAGGCAGGAATTAGGGGAACCGATCGTGAGGGATGGTGGAGGGGTTACAAACCAGGTTATGTGGGAATGGATTGACAACAATTAAGAGAATGAGCTAACTGTTATCTCTTATTTTTATAAAATAGAAAAGTTGTAGGAATTGCATTATCTGTTCTTTGATTTAGACAATGACCATGACTTGGTTTCTCTGTGAATAATTTAATTTTGTAGATTGTAAGAAAAAGAGGAAGGTTGTTGAAATGTCTCGTGTGGCTGAGGAATTTATCTTCTTCATCTTGCAATTTCTATATGATAAGAATTTCAAGGAAGCTACACAAATGTAAGTATCCTTCAATATCTAAATTCATGCTTCATAGTCTTGATTTGATCATTATTCTATATGGAAATAATCTATTTTTTCCCTTTAATCTTCTGATTATTCATAGGCTTGTGTGTGAAATTGGGCTTCATTTTGACATGAAGTATTTTGAGGACATGGTGTTTGCTGAGGAATTTGATGATGCTGAGAGCTATCTTTCTTGGTTTATATCTATATACGACAACGATGAATTGACAAAAATTTACTTTGACTTGAGGATACAGAAATTCCTTGAGGCATTGGACAAGTAAGTTTTTCCCCATGACTAAGTTGTTTTTATGCATGTATGATGTTTGTAGCTATTCCTATATGACACTGTTTCTCTTATTTCATCAAGAACAATCACACCAAGGCTTTAAATATTCTCATGAAGGATATGCAAATCCTGTATTCATTGGGAGGTTGAAGCTTCTTGAAATTAAATGCCATAGATTACTTCATTTTGTAAACAAAAGGTTTCACTCTCTATTTTCTCATTTTAAAGTTGATATGGTATATACAATCATATTTTGCATTTTTTTTTGCCTCCACATTTTCTTTGGTTAGTTATGTTATACGTGCACTAGTGCACGAAAAACTAATTCAGTTTTCTATTTGTCAGCTTCAAGAGTCAGCATCAACTCTATGAAGGTGGAGTTAAAGTGTTGGGAAATCACGCATAAATGTGCAGCGGAAAACAAAAACTTTTATGCAATTCCCACCCAAGGACCCATGTGAATGAACATAATTCATCTATGAATTACCTGTTGAAGCGTTATCGCAATACAATTTGCGAACAACACTTGTTCTTGAGTTCTTCAAAAGTTCTTGTTCTTGAATTCTTCAACTCTTGAAATCTTGAATTCTTGAACTCTTCGATTCTTGAAGTCTTCAAATCTTGAACTCTTCAAATCTTGAACTCTTCAAATCTTGAACTCTTGAACTCTTCAAATCTTGAACTCTTCAATTCTTGAATTCTTGAATCTTCACAAAGAACTATGTCAAACTCTTCCGTTGCAAGTGTAGCAACGGCCTAGAGATATCCACACAACAGTTGTGAGTGTCAAACACTCACCTTGATTCTTTTCTGAAACTCACTATGCTAGTAGCGAGAAACAGAGAAATAAGGATTTCTAGAGAGGAGGGCTAAAATGTATGAAATCAACAACACAAAAGGCTCCTTAGGTGTGTTATTTATAGCCAACACTTGACCTAAACCCAAGCCTTGTTGGGCCCATCTTATGGAAGCCCATTTAAATTAGTCACACTAATTTTTACCCTAATCCTTATTAGTTCCATCTCATGGAGGCCCAATTAAATTAGTCACACTAATTTAATCTTATTCTTTATTAGGCCCATCTCATGAAGCCCAATTAAATTAGTCACACTAATTTATTCTAATTTAGCATCAATATAAAACTGCTTTAGTGTGCGACCCTATAGGTTCTTACAACGTTGGCAATATTATTAAATCTCATTTAAATAATATAAACAGTGAGCGGTATCTAGCAACACATCACTACTACCCAAGTTATAAGAAAGTCAACGGTTTGACATAACCTTTCTGTGATTGACGTTATCGTACACTTCAGCCCCTTTGTCCAAATATCCATATTTAACACAAGCATGGAATTAGTCATCTTGTATAGTTAAATCATTAGTTTCTTGATCTCCGAGTAGACTGATAAAATAAATGACATTAATGTCACACATTAATTCATTTCAGTATGGCCATACATTTACCCAGTCCTACTCATCAAGGGGCCCACAGATATATCTCTCGTAATGTGAGAGAGACAAATTCTATCTACGTTACTCGCACCGCCCACATGATTCGCGATATGCCTAATGACCGACTTTATAATTACCCTGTTACGGATAAAGTTTGACGATATCAAAGCACATAACTCCTCATGTAGCGGATCGCAGTAACTTCAAGTCAAAGGACTACATGTACCATAATCACTATGAGAATCACTTATGACATTCACATTACTATCCATGTGGTATTCTCATGGCGGGTCAGTCCAATATATATCACCATATATACCTATGTGCAGACTTGATATCACATATCCATAACCTGTGAGAAAAGGTTATCAGTCCATACACATACTAGTCTCAACGTATTACTGTTGTCCTGTTGTTTACATTGTTTACAGTAATACTTGACTAGGGACATTTAAGAATGAAGTCTCACTATTAGGTTATGTACCTAATCTTTATTCCATTCTAAGGACATCATAATGTTTATTAAAATAAATAAATAAACAATTAATGAAAACAATGCCTCATATATATATATATATATATATATATATATATATATATATATAAAATGTCACAATATCATAATAAAAATGCAACTATGATTGGCCCTCTAGGGCATATACCAACATAAAGTTCATGGTATAAGAACCCTCTTGGAGGATCATGTTTGTAAACCATGTTTGGACCTTTTACCTATGCAATTAGAAGGAAACACTTCATCTGATGATTAGTGTGATTCTTAACAAGTTTGTTAGGCGCTAATAGTGACAATCAATCGCATGTAACTGATGTTGGACACTTCTATACTAGTGTAACGAATTCAGGTGTGAGGTTTATTCTTGCATTTTCCTTCGAGGTTAAGTAATCAATTCAACTCTTTCTTATGATGGCAATCCTCTCTGGCCTTTTCTTTAGGAACCGGTTTGGTGAATCCTAAGGATCCTAATGTAACATGAAGCTTTTTTGAGTCTTCCAATGAGGTCAGTTCAATAAAACCTGTTTGATCAACCTATATGTAATATTTCTTATCTTATCCTTAAAACGAAGTACATGGTTTGTCTTCTTGTGTAGGTGACGTCAGCGATTGATCTTCCTGCAGAAATCGTTCAGACATTGAAGGAGGATTCAACTTCTACTAGCATGGATTTTCACTGTATATTCCATAAACTTCTATTGGGTTGATTAAAAGAATATGAATTTTTCTCTATTTTGAAATTGTTTAATTCCTTGTGTATTTTTGAGCAACTTGATAACTAAAGCAAAAATAAAAAAAAAGGCTAATCCATAGCTACTGCAATGCTTCTTCAGTTGGAACAGATGATAGAACTATAGGACTCTAGGATGTTGATTTCGGTAAGAAATTGTTCTCAAGGAAATTTACCATTTCGAATGTTGGAGCATTGTGCTCAAGTTCAAAGGTATGTCCATTTTAGACTAAGTTGTACTCTTCTGTGTGCTGATAGTTACAATTAATTAAATGATCTAAACTGCTTCTTAATAATTTTGTTCAGGATCAAGTAGCTCAGGTGAATGACTTGAATGTTTCAGTTAGGAAAGTTGCATGGAGCTATGATGGTTCATTTTTCAGTAAGGATCTTCAACTACTTCGAATGAAAAGTCTAGTTGACAATGATTACTGAGTTGTTCTATTGCTACTAACTAATTCTTCGTACATTACTCAAGGGTCGCATTTTCTAAACGTATCGCTCAATTATATAGCTATTATGGTGGCAATGGCATTAACCAACATTTAGAAGTAATATGTTTCTTTTTCATCTATATATTATTTATGGTTACATGGTTATAATATGTAATTAAAATCCTAATTAACTTCTCAAATACCTTCATATCAGATTGGTGCTCATGATGGTAATGTCAATGATATAGCATTTTCCTATTGCAAACAACAACTGCTAGTCATAACTGTTGGAAATAAATAAGAACAACCACAGAATACAAAACTCCCAGATTAACACTGATTATAGCATATGTTTATGGATCTTGTTACTTACCTGAAACTGAAGAAACGACGGAGTGATCCATGACTTCCATGGTTGCTACTTGCTTCCAAGTTTCCTTGAGTTGGTTGAGAGAGAGAGAGCTTTTCTCCTATTCCCTTTTCTGTGTTTTTCTCACAGACAACACAGCAACAACACACCAACATTCTAACACACACATACCACTTATTCACTTATATTATTATTAAGTGAACCAAAATGGTTTTGTGTAATTATGAGTCACTGTGCTCATTGACACTTAAAAGGAAAATGTCAACAATAATTATTTAAGGGCTAGGAGAAGTGCCTCTCTGTGTATTAATTAATTTTATGAGCTAAGCCACCCATCACAGCAAAAGCTCATAACACAGTACCAAAATCATATCCTCAGTATTATCAAAACCCAACAACAATATGGATCACATAATTTGGGTCAAACATTATACTCAAAATTTGACATTTAATTAGTCTGAGTTTTATAAATAAAACAAATAATTTAATTTATGAATGTCCACAATGGTAATTTCAACAATCTCCCACTTGGACAACATAAATTAAATTACCATAAAAGAAAATACTCCATATTAATTCCAATATGTGGCCACTATGATGTCAAAATTGAGTCATCATCACAAAACGTTGATCCGATATGGAATCATAAATATCTCAACATATAGAAAATCATACTCGAAGGAGTACTAACATCATACAAGCAAGATATTCATTTTTCCGATGACCAACAACAAAATTAGGATATGATTAACATGGGAAGCACAAAAAAATGACATGCCAATAAGTGATCCAGTGCTTTTCCCATTCTTAACGGCCTAAGCATCCGCCCCAGATGCTTCACAAGTGAATCATATTCATATACAGTTGAGACTGGGTCCGAAATGTCTCCACATGTGCCATATCAATACAAAAGTGTGCACAACAATAAATGGCTACATGAACATCTATATAAGATGTTTTACAAAATATAATATCAATAGATTTGAGACTGAATCAAAATGTCTCCACAATATTTGCCATTAATCTTTACTATTATATAAAGAGAATATGGAAAAAAGCAGTTTTCTTTTGGTCTCTCAAATTTATTATTTCAAATAAATAAGAAATTATAGCAGTTAATTGACTTCAACCTATTCTACATACTCCTATCCACATAATCCATTGTGCCATACACTCACTCACAATTGAGTGAAAGCAGTTAAAAAACTACCCATTATCGGAAGTTTTGCTTTGACTTCTCAATTCTCATTCCTCATTCTTTTATTTATGGATGTGATCCCTACTGTTGCAATTCCGTAAATCATCCTCTAATATATGCCAGAAAGCAAATTGGTATAGACCACAGAGAATATAAAATCTCAATTACAACTATGGCTTCTCTGCCTTCTCATCATGCACTCTAAACCTCTCATACATTGATTTTAGTTGCAGACTCTCACTTTTATGCTCTTCATAAGGTTGGTTTGTCACTTTAATTATGATCCTCTTCACCCTTTGAATAACAGGGAAAAACAAAAACATATACATTAACCTTTTAATTTTATTTTTTTCGTTTAAAGATTGAGCACTTTTGAATTTATTTGTCAAAATGATATGAGATGATTATTAACCTTTACATAATTTTTTTTATTAGGTGCGGAAGATTTAACCTTTGGATAAATAAGTAGACTAACTTTATTTTTTGTTGTCTTTCTCTCACTTGCTGGAATTTATCTACACTTGCTAAGTTTCAGGTTAGAATTTTTCTTTTTGTTGCACATATTTTGATATTTAGCGAGAATAGATGTTAGATTGGGATGTAAATGTAATCATTGTAGCAACTATAATTATAAGTTTGACATGATTAGGGAATTTCAACACAGTGTAGTATGTATTTGCAGGAATATTTTTTGGGCTTTAATCTCTTTTGTTGAATTGTGCCTATATCTCCATCTAATAAGGCGTGTCAAGACAGCGCTTTTTTCTTCAAATTCTCGCTCATCTTAAATCCTTTTATCATTGTAATAGTATATGATGCTTCTTCGTAAATTAATGTACTATTACAATTATTTTTAGTTTAATAGAAAAATTACTATACAAACAAAATAAAATTCATGCAAACAAAAAATCATATATACATATTAACGACTCAACAGACACGTTCTATTAGTTTAACAAAAAATAATGCTAAGAAGATAAAGATTATTAATTACAAAGGGATAGAGTGTTATGAATTTTGTGATCACTCAATGAGGAGAAAATTTTTAGTTTATTTTCATAACACTCTATCCCTTCGTAATTAATAATCTTTATCTACCTAGCATTATTTTTCGCTAAACTAATAGAAAAGCGACTTGACAGGCACGGTAGTGTCTGTCGAGTCGCTAGTAATCATAATCAAGTTGTAAAACAACATTCATTATCCAATTGCAATAGTAAATGACAAACATAATTATACAATAGATTGTCTTAAGACATTACAAGATACGAGGTCATAATAAATTTTAAAATACAAACTCCCACTGACCCAAAATATCAAAAGAACCTCATCACACCCATACGGGTTACATGATCAACAAAAGTTTGGACATTCAGTCCCTTGGTTAGGGGATCAGCAATCATAAGCTCAGTTGGGATATGCTCAACTCGAGTTTTAAACTCTTGTATTTTCTCCTTAACAAACATCAACTTAGTGTCAAAGTGCTTTGACCGCTTGGTGCTCTTATTGTTGTGCGAGAAATTCACCACAGCAGAGTTGTCACAATACATCGTTAGAGGTCTCGAAATACTTTCAACAACACCAAACTCAGTGATCAGATTCTTTAACCATACCGCTTGGCGTGTAGCCTCATAACATGCAATATACTCTGCTTCCATGGTTGAAGTAGCTGTAAGTGTTTGTTTAACACTTTTCCACGAAATAACACCTCCTGCCAACATAAAGATATATCCAGATGTGGGTTTGTGATCATCTTGACAACCACCATAGTTAGAATCAGAATAACCAATAACCTCAAGATGATCTGACCTCCTATAGGTGAGCATGTAATCTTTTGTACCTTGTAGGTATCTCATGACTCGTTTTGCGGTCTGCCAATGAGCCAAGCCAGGTTTACTCAAGTATCTACCAAGTACACCAACAACAAAAGCAATATCTGGACGTGTACAGACTTGAGCATACATCAAGCTGCCAATAGCGGACATTTTTCATAGTTGAAATCTCCTCATCACTTTTAGGACATTGGGCATTAGAAAGTCTTTCACCCTTTTGAATTGGTGCTTTTGCAGCTTTGCATGATTCCATATTGAATCTCTTCAGAACTTTTTCAATATATCCCTTTTGAGACAAACCAAGAATACCACGAGATCGATCACGATAGATCTCAATACCCAAAACAAAGGGAGCATCACCGAGATCTTTCATATCAAAATGCACAGTTAGCATCTCTTTGGTCTCGTTCAGAAACAAAATGTCATTACTAGCCAAAAGAATATCATCAACATAAAGAACAAGAATGACAAATTTGCTCCCACTATTCTTTAGTTATATGCACTGATCAACTCCATTTTCTCTAAAACCAAGAGATGTAACAATATGATCAAACTTTAAATACCACTGCCTTGAGGCTTGCTTCAAACCATATATAGATTTTCTCAATTTGCTAACCAAGTGTTCTCTGCCTTCTTCAATGAATCCATCAGGTTGATCCATATAAACATCTTCATACAAATCACCATTCAGAAAAGCAGTTTTAACGTCCATTTGATGAAGTTCCAGATCAAAATGAGCAACAAGAGCCATCACAACACGGAAAGAATCCTTGGAGGAAACATGAGAGAAAGTCTCTTTGTAGTCTATACCTTCTTGCTGATTATATCCTTTGGCCACAAGTCTAGCTTTATATCTTTCTATCTTTCCTTTTCCATCACGCTTGGTTTTAAAAACCCATTTACAACCAACAGCCCTGCAACCAGCAGGTAGTTCCACTAAATCCCAGACATCATTTCTTTTCATAGAAGCCAATTCATCCTCCATAGCAGCCAACCATAATGAACTATGAGAGTCAGATACAGCTTCTTTGAAAGTAACAGGATGACAATCCTTGATCGATGCGGACTCATGTTCCTGCAAATATACAACATAATCCTTGAATCTGGTCGATTCAGTGGATACAGGAACTCGATCAGATCTTCTCAACGATGGTGCATCAATTGGATTCTGCACATCTTCCACAATATGTTGATCATCGATCACATCAACAATGGGACTAGTGGAATTATCAAAATCAGTGATGGATGACATAGACTCTGGACACAAAGGCATTGTACTCGGAAGAACAACTTCTTCTCTAAAATTGATCACACGAGGTTCTGGTGGCTTTACATCTCTTGAATCATTTTCTAGATAAACAGCACGATCAGACTCTATGATTCTGGTGGTATGATTCGGACAATAAAATCTAGAGCCTCTTGAGCCAGTGCAGTATCCAACAAAGAAACCACTTATGGTTCTTGGATCAAGTTTCTTTGTCTCTGGAATATAAGGTTTGATTTCAGCCTTACAGCCCCAAACACGAAAATGTTTCAAGGAAGGTCTTTTCCCTGTCATCAACTCGTATGGAGTTTTCAGCACAGATTTGCTGGGTACATGATTCAAGATATATGCTGTAGTTTTCAACGCTTCTCCCCACAAGAACTCTGGAAGAGTTGAATGACTAAGCATGCATCTCACCATTTCCATAAGGGTCCGATTGCGTCTTTCAACAACACCATTTTGTTGTGGAGTACCTGGCATAGTGTACTGCGCTTCAATCCCATGCTCTTGAAGAAATCTAGCAAAAGGTCCAGGATTTCTTCCACTCTCATCATATCTACCATAGAACTCCCCTCCTCTATCCGTTCTGACAGATTTGATCTGTGTGTTAAACTTCAACTCAGCTGCTGCCTTGAATGTCTTGAATGCATCTAAGGACTCTGATTTCTCACGCAACAATACAATCCATCCATATCTTGAGAAATCATCAATGAAAGTAATGAAATACCTATAGCCTCCAAATGCAACTGGAGTAATAGGACCACAAATGTCAGAATGAATCAATTGCAATCTTCCTTCACTTCGACTAGCTTTGTTCTTTCTAGATCAAGCTGTGAGTTTCCCTTTTAGGCAATCAACACAGGTTTCAAAATCAGCAAAATCCAATTTATGAAGGATATCATCCTTAATCAGTCTCTCAATCCTCTCTAGAAATGTGTCCTAATCTCTTATGCCACAACATAGAGGAACATTCAGCAGTTCTACGATGATTAGATTTAACAACATTGTCAACACAGAGTTTCTCTTGAATAAAGGGAACACAATCAACATTTAGTAAATATAAACCATTCAACAAAATACCATCACCAACCATAGTAGAGTCATAATATACATATACTCGTCCACCACCAAATAGAAAAGAGTATCCACAATTATCCAAGGTAGAAACAGAAATTAAGTTCCTTCTCATCGAAGGTACATAGACAATATCTTTCAATACTAAGTTATGTACACCACCAAGTTTCAAACTCATAACTCCAATGTGCTTTACTCGGACATCAGCTCCATTTCCCACTGTCACCATCATCTCTCCCTTATTTGGCTTTCTCCTGGTTTGCAACTCCTGTATGCAATTAGTAACATGAATACTAGCTCCAGTATCTAACCACCATGTATTAGAAGGAATATCAACCAAATTCGACTCAAAGCATACTAGAGCCAGAGGATTACCTTTCTTCTTCCTCTCAAGCCAATTCTTAAACTTGTAACAATCAGCTTGTTTGTGCCCAAAGATATCACAGAACTTGCATCTACCATTGAACTTGGGCTTTAACTCATTATTCTTAACAGCTTCGGGAGCATTGTTAAATGCCTCCTTCTTAAACTTGGATTTTCCACGTTTCAATTTAAAGAATTTCCTTTTATTATCATTCAATTTGTTAGAAGTCATGTGCACAACAGGGGATTTGCCTTTCTTCATATTCTCTTCTTCTTGAGTAAGAATAGAGATCAATTCATCAACTGTCCACTCTTCCTTTTGTGCATTATAGGATGTTCTCAACATATCAAAGGCAGGTGGAAGAGAATCAAGTATCAGCCATACCAGAAAATCACTCCCCAATTCCACTTTCATGGATTTCAGCTTGTTGTACCAGTTAGTGAGTTTCATGGCATGTTCACGGACTCCTGATATCCCATCATATTTGGTCTTAATCAATAAACTCAAATAATGAGATTTCTCACTCTTATCAAATTTCTTGAACTTATCACCAACATATTCCAAAAATTTCTTGGCATTATTTGTCTCAGGAATGTTATTTTTAATGGTTTTATCCATGCTATATTTCATGGTCATCAGACAAATTTTATTGGATTGCGCCCACTTATCATATTTCTTCTTATCAGCATTGGAAGACTCATCGGTCAGTCTTGGGGGCTCATCCTCGCTCAAAGCCGCATCCATATTCGAAAAAGCAAGGTAAAATTTCAATGATTCGACCCAATCCTCATAATTGGTCCCATTAAGCTTAATCAAGGTGTTTGCACTCATTGGCAAAGCTGAGACATGAAAATCTCACATCAGTGGGAGATATACATACATATGCTGAGCATATTATGACATCAACGGAGCTAACAATCCCAACATAATTTTATCATGCAATAATAATCTAGCCGAAGAGTCTAAGATTTTATCACATAATAAACTCAAGATAAACAATAGAATTATATCTCTAAAGCTAATACCGAAGGGTATTGAAAACTCTATAGACATAATTATCAATTCACTAAAAATTATATCAACAAAGACAAAACGAAGGGTAAGTTCATTATTAACATAATTTTCAATGCAACACTAATCACAATATTGTCCACAATATACAACATTTCTTTATAATTGGTTATGCGAAGGCAAAATCACAATTAAAAGGAAATGTTGCACAATAATATCAATATATACATAAATAAAAAAATCTTTTTTTTTATTACGAACTGCTACAGTACCCCACGCGCCGCCGACGATGATGCACGCGCCGGACAGCCCCACCACGCGCCAGGACGCGCGCGTACGCGCCGGCAGGGGCCTACACAGTCGCCACGCAACACGTGGCGCGATCTGAGGGAGCCAGCGCCTCATGCGATCGGACGGTCCCGATCGCTACACGTGGCGCAATGCCGGTCGCCAAAACCCGCAGCAATCCTACGGTTCACCCGTCGACACGTGGCACAATCGCAAGCGCTTACGCGCTCACAATCGGACGGTCCAGGGCGCGACACGTGGCGACCCCATATGGTTGAGGGCATTGTTCCCTCTTCCCTGACCTTCAGCCGGGTCGTCCTGACCCGCTTTCGACGCGAAACGGGTCAGAGGCCATAACTCTCTCATCTGACCTCTGTTTAACCCGATTTTTGCGGCTACGTGTTCGTCGTTCAACGATCTACAAAAACATGTATCATTTTGGAGTTGAAAAGCAGTATATTTTGATCTTGAACGAAGAACACATCAAATGGGTTTCAAGCGGTTCAGACGCAATATCTCACTCAAATCTCAACGAAATCAAGTGAGGTTTCTTGGGTTGAACTCGTCTCATCGTCCTCTACAACTTTCATGAAGGAATCAAAGGCCAAATCGGCCTGTAACTCAACATTCATGTTAAGAACAGTAAACTCACAAAATAAATCAATATTACGTATTTTCTTTTCATTCTAAAACTCAGTTTCAAGGTTAAAATTTTCATAGCCATAATCAGATGTTAAAATAGGCTCTGATACCAATTGTTGGAAATAAATAGGAACAACCACAGAATACAAAACTCCCAGATTAACACTGATTATAGCATATGTTTATGGATCTTGTTACTTACCTGAAACTGAAGAAACGACGGAGTGATCCATGACTTCCATGGTTGTTACTTGCTTCCAAGTTTCCTTGAGTTGGTTGAGAGAGAGAGAGCTTTTCTCCTATTCCCTTTTCTGTGTTTTTCTCACAGACAACACAGCAACAACACACCAACATTTTAACACACACATACCACATATTCACTTATATTATTATTAAGTGAACCAAAATGGTTTTGTGTAATTATGAGTCACTGTGCTCATTGACACTTAATGGGAAAATGTCAACAATAATTATTTAAGGGCTAGGAGAAGGGCATCTCTGTGTATTAATTAATTTTATGAGCTAAGTCACCCATCACAGCAAAAGCTCATAACACAGTACCAAAATCATATCCTCAGTATTATCAAAACCCAACAACAATATGGATCATATAATTTGGGTCAAACATTATACTCAAAATTTGACATTTAATTAGTCTGAGTTTTATAAATAAAACAAATAATTTAATTTATGAATGTCCACAATGATAATTTCAACAATAACAATAACATGCAGTGATGACATGAAAATAAAGGTCTATATTATGAAAGAAAATGAATTCTTCATTCACTCTAATCTTCCAAAAAACAAAAGAAAGAAAATGACTACATGTTTATAGTTTATTACTTCTATCTAGGCATGGGATGCTGTTAATGGAGTTGAATGCTTTACCTTTGAAGGTCACAAAGCTCCCGTCTATTCTATCTTTCGTCGATCGTATGAAGGAAAATGTTTAGGTAACAGCCTGTTTGGAATGAACTGGATTTCAATTCTCGTAGGAATTGAATTCTATTTCTAACTTTGGAATACAATAAAATGCAGGAATTCAATTCTCATTAGAATTCTAATTCTCATTCTAAGGTCATTTAGAAATCAGACCAAAATAGGTATGATTTGCAAATCAATTCTCACATAAAACATATATTGTAAAAACTATCCTTACAAAAATTATAATATTCCATGATTGTCCCTTATTTGTTAACCTTATTTTACCTATTTTAGCAAATTAACGTACCTCTTGTCTATCATCTCTCCCTTGTTCTCAACCAAACACACTACTGCTAGCACTGTTCCTCACACCTCAGTGGTTTTTCACTTGCTTCTGCTATCATAATGTTTCTTTTAGGTAGTTTTATTCACTTTATCATGTTATGTTTTATCGATAAATAATTGTATATCCAATGATATTTGGATATTTACCAATTACCATCTAAGTTTTTATTTGAAAGTTCTCTTTTTTATGTTGTTTCAATTCAGAATGGATTGATATTTGATATATTCCATTCCCTCTTTTGCTCAACTGGCTTGGAATTTATACAGCTGTTGAATTAATAATTTTTAGATTAGTTCTAAAACAATTTAATTCATTAAATAATGGTTGAAGTGTAAAATTTGATTAAATATGATATATATTAAAAAGGATAATTTTGTCAATTAAAAAAATTAATTCATTTTATAAAGATTTCAAACAGTAGAATTCAATTCAATTATTTAATTTTAGTAATATATTCCAAACACTGGAATTTAATTCAATTATAATAAGAATTCAATTCTTGATGGAATTCAATTTTAATTCTATCATTTAAAAGTTTCCAAACGGGCTGTAAGAATGTATTTAATTCGTTTAATTTCTTTTATATATAATCACTAGTTGCATCTATTTCTCATTATTGTCATGTTTTTTGATTCTTATGCACCAACACCTGAATTTACCTTTTCGACTTCAACCGACGGAAAGATTAATGCTTGGTTATTTGATGGTACTGAATCCAACATCGATGTTGCAAGCCCTTGTTATGGCCACTCTGGACTGGCTTACAGTGCTGATGAGGAAGGGGAAAGGGGTGCCGTCAGAGAGAGAAAGTGAGAGAGAGGGACGATAAGAGAAAGAGGGAAATCAGGGTGGAGGAGAAGGCGCGGCTACCGCTACTGTCACAACGTGAAGATGGGACAAGAGAGCGAGAGGCCATGAGAGTATGAGAGAGGGCATGAATGAAGGAGGAGTCGCGACTCTGTGGCCGCGCATAGAAAGAGGACAGAGGACAACTGAGTGAGGGTGAAGGCGTGACAAAGCTAGTGGTTGCTACGCCTTCGGCCGCTGCGAGGTGGTAGCTCGGCGCAGGGAGCCTGCGACAGCCATGGCGGACATGCGGGAGAGGAGGCGCCTGCAGGTTGCTTCTCAGAGGAGATGGTTGCCGCTACTAGGTCGCTTCTGTCGCCGCCATTGCTTGCTTGACCAATGGTGGTGATGGTGGTCATGCTTGCTTTGCTTTGCTCTCTTTATTCTGTTTTGTTCTTTTTTTTTGTATTGGATTTCTTTGTTGGATTAAGACTGAATAAAGGGTGTATGTGAATTGACCTAGTGTTGAGGATTTGTGATTATAATTTTTGAATTGGAATTTTACAGTAGTTCTGTTTTACTGAGACATATTATGACCGATGTGTGAACATGTGTATGTTGGGGGACAATTAGGGATAAGGAGGAGTAGGGAAATGCAACCAAGATCCCCCATGTTCTACTCTTCCTCTTCTTCTATATATCATCTTCAAATCTTTGTCTTGTTAATTGATCATACCAGCAGGGGCATTGAGAACAGATCAGATTGTCTGTCCAACAAAATTATGGCTAAAATCTAGTCTTTTTTTTATATTGGGAGTCGCCATGGAGATTTTGTCTCCTCAATCAAGAATGCAAACAACAAATATTAATTGCCTTCCAAACAAAACCATTAATTACATCTCGTATTTCATTGTTATCTTTTTCTATCAACTTCCAACACTAATTTTATTTACTATTTATTAATTAATTTTATTGTTTTGGGAAAATAAGAAATTGGCTCAGACATATGAAAACAAATTTTTTTTAATAGCTAAAAAGGCTAAAAGGTGTTATGAAACTAATAACAATAACAGAGAGAAAATAGAGGAGAAGAGAAAACAATATTATTGATAATCTCCAAAGTGTGCTCTTCCATTAGGATTCATAGTGCTATTTATAGTCAAACTAAGGAAGAGATAAGATCAAATCAAATCTTAATAAGGAAGAGATAAGATTAAATCAAATCTTATCCAATCATATCTTAATCTGTTAAAGATACAGATATTCACAATATTATCTCATAACACTCCCCCTTGAATATCTGTTGTTAGAATATGTCTCGTTAAAACCTTACTAAGAAAAAACACATTGGGAAAAAAATCTTAGTGAAGGAAAAGAGTACAATATCCTTATAATGACAGACTTTTGATTGCCTCATTAAAAACCTTGTTAAGGAAAAACCCAGTGGGGTAAAAACCTTAATCAAGGAAAAAAAATACGACATTTTCTCCCCATCTTAAAGACATCACTTAATATAATTCTACCTTCAAGAAATTAGTACACAAGATTGAGATGTGTAGGGAAGAATATCAAATAAATTGGTGAGGAACTATATCTTGATAATACATTTACATCAAATATTATATCTAGTTGTGTATAATTAGTAAGATATATGAGTGCTCTAATTACAGTAAGATGTGGTACTTCAGGACCAAGTAGGCTTCTTCCCCATTTTCTTGAGAAATGGATGGAACTATTTTTACATCCAACGACCTTACCACCATTGGGGTATTTACTGGATGTGGTTTATCCATATAAAATCTCTTCAAGATTTTCTCAATGTAAGTTGATTGACGAGCTGGAATATTTCATTAGTCAAATGCTCGAACTGTAGGCCGAGACAAAATTTAGTCTTTCAAAGATCTTTCATCTCAAATTTATCTTTTAAATCTTTTATGACTATTATGACTATAGGAATCTCTTCAGGAGTTCCAATGATATTTAAATTATTAACATACACAAATATGATGAATTCATTTACACATGGGCAAATAGAATCATCCTGAAATCCATATTCTCAATCAAATACTCACTAAAACGGTTGTACCGTATGTGCCCAGATTGATTTAGACCATAAATAGATCTTCACAGTTTGATTGAATAAATTTCACAAAAATGTTCGTTAGACAATGTTGATATCTTTAATCCTTCAAAGACTCTCATATAAACATATCATTGTCTAATAATCCATATAGATATGCTTGACAACATCAATTAGATGCATATTTAGCTTATTATATGTAGATAAGCTAATCAAATATCGTAACATTATTGCATCAATTACAAGAGATATGTTTCACCATTATCTATATCAGGTCTTTTGTGAAAAAACCTTGTGCTCCAAATTGAGCCTTATAGTGTAAAAATTTATTTTTTTCATTTTTGCTTTTGCAAACATACCCATCTATATCTCATGGGTTTCACACCTTCCAGGTGTTTGGACTACAACTCCAATCAACAAATGAGTTAAGTTTAGCCTACAAGGAAGAGACTATCAAATCTTAATAAGGAAGAGATAAAATTTAATCAAATCTTATCCAATCCTATCTTAATCTGTTAAAGATACAAATATTCAAAATATTATCTCATAACAAAAGGAATGCATTGTAACATTTTCTGTAATAAAACTTTGAGTTTTTGGTTAAAAAGAAATGAGTCGGACAAAAGGTGGTGTTCACAATGTCCAGACGTCCAAAATACAGGGGAAATTTGTTCAATTTTCTAAGAATTATATGAGACATGTCATACAAAAACACTCCAACTTTGGGAGTTATCACTCATTTTATCATAGAAAACCATACAAAAACATAACTCCTATGGGAGTTATCACTCATTTTCTCCAACTTTTATTCACATTGTCCACCATGAAAATGTTGAGAAGAAAACACTCCAAAAGATTATAATACTAAATTGCTCTTAGATTTAAAATATTGAAAAAGTATTGTTAATTCTTATCTCACCGAGTAGTAGGTCGAAGGCCAACGTGTTTCCAGCTGTTAGAGGTCGTGGGTTAGGTTAAGTTCAAGCTACGTTGGACCTAGTCCACTACAACTATATATCACAGTTGTTGGGTCACCGGCCACTACACGAACTTATGCCAAATTAACCACCATTACTGTTAGTCGATGATAAACTATCCTCACTAAAACACTGTTGTTGGAATGTATTGCCATTGGCCACCAAACCATTTGCCTATGTCGAACCACCTTTAACTGGCACCGATTTATGTGGAACCACACTCGCTTGACAACAATTAGTATTGCTCAATAGATCTTTCTCCCATAAAAATATAGGGGGCATTTGGTTTGTTGAATGAGATTTTATTCTTGAGAATAACATTTCCAGGAAAGTTATTTCCAGAAACAACTTTTCGGGAATATAAAGTATGACTTTTGTTTCGTAAAATAACATTTTTGCCGGGAATATAATTTCATACTCAATAGGCCTAGGTGATGATGGGCTAGCGAGCTCAAGTGACATGCCTATATATTGGCCCAAGTGATAGGTCTGTAAGCTCAACTGCTCGGGTAATGGTTTGGTGGGCCTGATCAATTGTTGGAAAAAATTGAAAATTTTATTTTCACGAGAATCTAACATTTTTATGTAACAAATATGATTAAAAATATAGTACATTTCATTCTCGATAATGTAATCTTTTCTGGGAAGTACTTTAAAACCTTGAATCAAATGTGAGAATAATAAATTCCATGCTTATATTATTGAAAATGTCAAAAAGATTCTACGAATCAAACGCTCCCTCAGTGAATTAGAATGGATTTTAAAATTTATTCAGATATTATTTACACTATACACGAGAAAGAAAAAAAAAAAGTCCTTAGATTAATATGCCCAGATTACAGTTTTGTGTAATTAAGGGGTCAAATTGATGATCATCTACTTATTTAATAAGCTAATAATAGTTAACCTCCAGTCCTGGTACTTATTACACCCATGTACCTCTACATCCTAGATGCCTCTATAAAAAGAAGTTTATCGTGTACATACATATGCAATTTTTTTCTATGCATAATCTAAAGATGAATAGTTAATATATATTACCATCACAATAACCAATCACGAATTGAAAACATTTTTTTAATATCATTTTTGGGAGGTTCCTTTCAAATATCGAACACATTTTTAAAGGTGATAGACATTATAATGAGGGATTCATTTCTATATATTGATATTGTATATATGTAATATTATTTTACATTATCAATAGAAATTGAAAAATATATTAAATCATAGTGGGTATTTTTTTTACGGATTTTCTTTCAGGTATTCGTTGACTATATGTTGACTGACAGTTGACAATTAATCCCTAGCTCTGACGTAGATCACCTTTTGATGGATAGAAGTTGACCACAAAATTTTCTGCATACACAAAACTTCATGATTGAATTCGGGACATACATGATACTTATGCAATCCAAACATCTACTATTTATTTTGGTAATAAAATTAATCTGCACTATTTTTCATTTTTTTTTCAATATCTATTGAGTAATAATATATATAAAACAACTTTACACCTATATAGAAATTAATCTTTTGTAATAATAATGGTGCATTTTCATAATTATATATGTCACCCGGAACAATATATATATTTTCTCGGAGAAGACTTTGCTATATATATTTTAAAATTCATGTAAACAAATTGACTGTACAAATATGATAGTTATTTGATGATTGGCTATGATTTTTTTGAGGAAATAATGATTGATTATGATAACAATAAATAAGAAAAACATGTCTAAATTATTAACTTGAAATATATATTTTTTAATTTGTATTTACGCAAGT
This sequence comes from Aeschynomene evenia, assembly GCA_013621005.1. Classification (NCBI taxonomy): domain Eukaryota; kingdom Viridiplantae; phylum Streptophyta; class Magnoliopsida; order Fabales; family Fabaceae; genus Aeschynomene; species Aeschynomene evenia. The sequence continues at coordinate 15,922,869 of CM024266.1, forward strand.
TGTGTAATAAAATAAAAATATTTTATAATTATTTAAGTATATAATGCATGTCATATCAATTATAATCATTAATATTTATATTCACTACTTAAAATATTAAATAAATACACATATAATTAGATGATCATATAAAATATTGTTTCTCCATAATATATGAAAATTAAACTTCGAATGAAGATTAATTCAATGTTTATTATGCAAACTATACACCTAAATATGTAGCTCCGTAGATTGAGTTTTCATATGATATAAATTGATATAATATATAAGATAATTAATTATTATAGTTGCACATAATATTATCATCATGTGAAATATGATATTATATACATGTTGATGTTGTATACTGTATATATCAAGATAATAAAAAATAATTGATTTTACCTAGACTAACGGCTTGAGAAGTAGTTTGTGCTCGTTAAAATACTGTATTTTTATTATATTTTTTAATTTTAATTTAATTTAATAATTATATAAATTAATGAGATTGAAATAGTAAAAATTATTTATTTGTTTTATTATTTTAATTTGTTTATATTTATTTTTTAAAAATATAACATGAATACAAAAAGTGTAGTTATTTTTATAAATCTCTTTATATAATAGTATAAATTTGTAATACTTACTATCTCTATTTTTTCCCGCAGTTGTGTTATGGTCATTATTTGACACCCTTTATTTATCTATTATCTATATATACCGCGAACAGAATTGTCCACATGTTGTTATTTTTGGACTTTAAAAATAAAATTAAAAAGTAAAAAACAAATCAATAAAATAAATATTTTCAACATAAATTACTTTAATTTTCTCTCTCTTTTTTTCTTTCTCTACCTCTAGATCTTATTATATATACTATTTTTTAAACTATTTATTTTTTAATCTAAATATCATTCTAGAGAAGAAAAAAAAAATACTCGACGCTGGTAGAAATAATATCTATATCATTCTACAGCCAATAAGGGTTGGCACACCTGGTTCAACCTTTCGCCCATGCTAGGCGTGGTTTGGGTTTGAATCTTGGGAAGTCCTCTTTGGTATACCCTCTTTCACTATAAATCCTCGTTGAGATTGGTGGTATGTCCTGGCCTTGCATGGGGTGAGCCTCCCCTAACCTAAACTTTTGAGTATAGAAAAAAAAATAATAAAGCCACATTACATCAAAATTAATGTTTTATTTATTCTTCATGTTGTCAATGGTTATTTTGTCCTTGTTGCTGAAACCACGTGACACATATATTCCCGCGTTGTTTCACCCATAAATATAAACATGCTATATTTTGTTGTCACTGATTTTGTAGTTTTTGGTCCCCGTAGTCTAATTTTCTATTTTTTTTTCATTTTCTTTTTTCATGATATTTTAGATAATAATTAATTTTATCTAAAAATTAATAACATACTAATATATTTTACTATATTATCCTTAATTATGTTATCCTTAATTAAAGTGGACACATTATTTTAGATAATGTAATTTACTGGGTATGAGATGAATTAAATTAGGGAAAAATAGGAAAAAATATATTAAATATTATCTAGAATTACTAACTAAACAAATAAAAAAATAAACTCAAAATGAAAAGTGAACAAATAAAAAAAATGGAGAGAGTATTTTTTTTTGACTAAATATCGATTTTAGTCCTCTAAAAATATCATCGCGAGACAAAATTGGTTCCTCAGAATTGGAAAGTCTAATTTGATCCTTCACATTTAAAAAAGGAAGACAAATTCATCCTTTCGTACATGTCCGTACAACAAAAAGATCAGTGTATGAACATGTACGGAAGAACCAATTTGTCCTCTTTTTTGAAATGTGAAGGACTAGTATTAGACTTTCAAATTCTGAGAGACTAATTTGTCTCGCGATGTATTTATGGAAAATTTTGGGTATTTAGTCTTCTTTTTTTGGGTTAAGTCCACTTAGTCTAATTTAATTCAATGTAAAAGAAATACGTGCAACTAGTATCTAACGTGTGCTATACATAATATGAAATATGTGTTATACGTACTTGTGTTATACATATTGTACACATTTCATATTATATATAGCACACATTGAATAATAGCTGGACCTATTGTTATTTTATGTCAAGTATTATTGCTTATTCCTCCTAGCTGTGGTTCCTTTTATTTAATAGATTCATCATCGCATTTGGTATCTTCTTTCAATTTACCAAATTTTATGCTTTTGGAAACGGTTCAATCGTTCCCACATTGAAACCATTATTCATTTTTTCTCTCTCAATATATATATTTGTTATTTTGTTTTGTTGGTGCTCCAAGTTACCCTCTTCCCAGTCAGGTGAGTTCTTGCAAATTATTGGTTGATTTTCATCTAAGAAGCTCATTGGTTCAATTTTTGTCTTGTTGGTGATACATGCTAGCTGATCGATGATCTTTGGTTTTGCTTTCTTTGAATTTTTTTTTTCTTGTACGGAAATTTTGAATTTGAGTGAACTTTTTTCTTAGATACATTTACAAAAGAGTTTATGGAACTCAGATATAGTGAATATAAATACCATCTCCATGTTGTGCCTCACACTTGAAGGGAAGATTTTGTGATTTCAATGGTTAATAATAAAGTCTCACATTAGTTAAATTTGAGGCAAGTGAGTAGTATATATTTGAGATCGCTCATAAATCTAATGTTTTAAGATTTTGAATTAAGACGTGATCTAGAGTATGTTGAGCTCCTCCAATTTTAACAGATATGTGTTTAGTTAAAAATTATTACTTTTATTGTGAGTGTCAAATTTGTTGTCCATACAAGAATTTCTCAGATACTTCCTAAATTTCTAGATACTGTAGTTACCAGATTTTGATCCAGAACAAAAGAAAAGGATTTCATTTTCACACTATCTTTATTTGATAATAACATTTTTTTGGGTTAAAACAGTTAAAAAAAATTTATTTTAACACTTTTTGACCCAAATAACATTTTTAATCATGTGTGATTTTTTAATAGGCCAAATGATTTAGACCCAAATTTATATTTTTGACCGTTTTGATTGGTATAATTTTGTGATCCTGACAAAACTTTTTATTTTATTTTGTTTTCTTGTGATTTGGTAAAACTGTTTTCACTTACAAAAATCATGAAGTAGCACATTTTGGAGCTGAAGCAAATTTAACCATTTATCCGGGATGATCAAACTGAATAAAGATATAGAACATATAACGTCTGATTCATGTAAATGTAATTGATCACAACATTATTGTTTTTATTAATATGACCATAGATGATTAAATGTATGCATAATATTTGTTTTCTTGCAGCTGTATATCATGCATATAAAATAAATCTTTAAAATTGTTTATGTAGGATGAAGAGGGGGTTCCACTTCCATGGATTAAGAAGGAAAAGGCTTTCCCTATTTTCAATTTGTATAATGTCCACAACTATCATAATTTTGTCATGGGAGAAAACACCTAGCCTTACTGCCCTTCTTCCCCCTTACCCAGATATGCTCCTACCTTCAGGTTTGCTTTTATTTAAATACTATTTATTTCAATAGAGCTGATATATATCATCATATTCCTTTCAGCTTTGTTACATATATAAAATTATACTAGCCAACAGTCAAAAATAAGAATTTGAGCTTAGATTACTCAGTTCATTAAAAAAAGGCACATAATTAAGAATATTATTTGAGTTAAAAGTATTAAAAATAGTTTTTTATTTATATTTTTGCTGAAAAACTGTTATTACCCAAGACTTCATGTATTCCTTTAGTATAGAAATATTATTTTGTTTATCTCTTGTGAAGCCACAATCATATACTTCTTCCATTTTACAATAGATGTCAGTTTCACTTTTTTTTACATTGAAAAATCGATAAATCTGAATGTAATTTAGATCCAGATATGTCAATTTTCCAAGGCACAAGAAGTAAAAGTGATAACTATTGCAGAATGAAAGTAGTATATTTGTTGTAAAGGTTTCTTACAAATTAAATGTATAAGGCAAAGTGTTTAATTAAAGATTGAGTGGCTGACTGATTTTGATTTTTCTCTCAAATGATTGTATTTTGTACTTTGCATGTCAAAGAGTCTCTTGGCACATTTTGTTTCAACTATGCCTGATATTCTTCTGGCACCTTATTCTTTATGAAGTTACTAGTAATCTTGTTGAAATATATATATGGTTGCTTTTGTCATGTATTTAATTTGTTCTTATGCTCTTTATTTTAGTGTTTACACATTTGTTTATGAAGATCTCCTATTACTCTTTTTTGTGCATATCATTATTGTGTTAACCAAACCAAGTTCATTGGCTAGTTTAAATATATTGGTATGATGAAGACTATGAATATTCTCTCAAAATATTTCTCTAATCTATTCATTTCATACCATTTGTTCATTGTTGATTTTTTTAGTACATTAAAAAATTAAATCAATCCGAATACGTTAATTTTTCAATGTACTAACAAAGTCAAATAACAATTTCGGGACTTCTTTTTCTTTAATTGATCTCATGTAATCTCAGGAATTAAATTTTTTCTTTCATTATGGTGGTGCAGAAATTCTCTCAAGTTGGTCAATAGATGAAGATTCAGAAGAATTGGAAGATGGGGAAAACAATGGCTTACCCATTCTTTCAAGTCTAACAAAAACTGAGGCAAAAAAGAATAATGAAATAGAATTCGAAGAGGACAAAACTTCTGAAGAAGATAGAACGGATTTTGTCATGGACACTCCACAAAATGGACCATTAATCAAAGGAGAAGATGCCAACTTTGGAAATAATGCTACAGATATTGAAGGTAACAGAACTAGTGAAGTGAGCATTTATATTTATTACTCATCTATGTTATTTGAACGAAAAAATTCCGGCCTCTGTGTCGAAGATTTTGTATCTGCTGGTAGATGAAGTGTGAGACCCATTAAAATAAGACCAACTTTCCATCCAACCTAGATACAAAATTCAGCACAAAAGCCGAGATATTTTTTTACACTAAACATTTCCCATTTTTTATTATTATATGGTTGTTTTTGTCATTTATTTACTCACTTATTCTGTTATATGGTATAGTGTTCCCATTGTCATGGTTAGCATTGTGTTAACCAAGTTAATTGGATTAACTTAAATATATTGTTTTGGTGAATACAACACCAATAACAAAATCTTCTCCAATTAAATTATGCTATTGTATTCTATTATAATTACATTATTAAGCCTTAAAATTCTAAAACTCTTCTAATGATTTCATTTATGTTTATTCTAGATCTTCCTTTATCTCTAGCTACTGGACTCCCCTTTCCCCTGTTCAACTCTCCTTACTAGGGATTCTATAGGTTTTCTCCACAAATATCTAAATGACCAAATGCAAAATTCTGTCATATTTCTCACAATAGATGCTTCTTCAACGTTCTCTCTAATGCATTTTTTCCTAGTCTTATTTTGCTTATGTACTCAGGAAAATGCTTTTCAGTAAAAAAAATATGTCCAAAAATACTTTCCAGAGTTATGTGTCAAAAAATAATAGATAGTAATTTTTCTTTTTAATTTTCTAATCACCCATGATTTTCACCAAACCACTTGTATCTTGCCATGTGTGTGTTAAGTGTTAACCAAATCTGACACTATTTGACAGTATTTGTTTTCATTAAGTCTGAGAATAATGTGAAAGAAGTTATAGGGTCAGTGTTATAAGAGTTGGAGACATTATGTCTCTAAAATTAACTCCAAACACATCTTCACATATCCATGTCTCCCTTCCAAACGCACATTAACTTTAAAATTGGAGTAAACTAAACATTGAAAATTTTGTTTACTGAAACACTGTGACTATGTTCTCATCTCCATTGTGACCCTCCAACCAAACATTTAACATAGTCATTTTTTCACTCACTCATTAACTCTATCATTACAGCCTTTTCTAGATGGAAATATTCTGGACATGTATCAGTTCTCATACTAATATTGATAACATTAAGCTTATGATTGAATATTCTTCAAAAATATTGTACCTTTCTGCATTATTCCTTAGCACATGGTCTTCATAATTTTCTCATCTTATATTGGGACTAATTAACATTTCCTGTCATGATTATGGCACAGAAATTATGTCAAGTTTGTCAGATGAAGAAGCAAAAGATCTCCTGGAAGATGGGGAAATCAAAAGTGTACCTGCTCTTTCTTCAGATCAAACAAAAACTAGCACTAAAAGAAATGAAAATGATGGGAACAAAACCTCAGAAACAGAAAAACAAGGAACATATGAAGCCAAGGGCTCTCAAGAAGAAAATAGATCTTTTATAAGCGGAGAAGATACCAATAATGGAAATAATACTACAGAAAATGAAGGTACTATATTTTGTGAAGTAAATATATAGTTGCTTTTTCAATTTATTCTCTTGTTGCTTATCTTGTTCTTTGCTATAGTGTTAGATTGTGGTTACCATTGTGTTAATCAAATTGAGTTTATCTATTCTATACTATGTTAGGGATAGAACCCAACACAAACAACACTATGTGAACACATCATCGTCAATAATGCTTGGTGAATAATACCTGTGAATAGTAATAGTATACGTGAACAGTATCATATGTGTGAATAGTACTCGTATACAATAGCGGAAGCACGCTCAAATTTGTGGACAATAACAGTATAAAATAAAACACGTGTTTGACACTTTATGTGAGACCCACTAGACACTAACAACTAGAAATAATTCGATTCTGATGTGGAAGATCAGACAGAGCTACAACTACTGAGTATACTAAGAAATTATCCTAGTTAATAATTAAATAGAACAAGGAAGAGAGAAAGTATACATCAATATTTAACGTAGAAAACCCCCAAATAAAGAGGTAAAAAACCACGGGCTAAACTCCGTAAAAGATCCACTATATTTAAAGATAATTACAATATAGTGTATTCTAGTGAGATCTAGAAAATGTACTCAAACCCCCTGTGTATATTTACTCACTACACTCTTGGAATTTACTACACACTCTCTATTTTTCCTCACTAATGAAGTCAAATGTTTGGTTTTGCTTCTTCTCGATGCACTTTGTTATGCTTCCCGGAACTCTATTTATAGAGCACAAAGCCGTGTGCATTAAATGCACCAATTAATTCATCTAGCTAGCCAACCGTATATACAACTTAATTGCAAGTTGTATTGTTTTGTTTTATGTGGCAAATGCTCACCATCACATTTGACTAACAATTCTCCACCTTGGCTTGCATTTTGCAATAATCTTCAACCTCTGCAAATATTGATCAAGTTCAGACAATGCTTGAACTCATCAATCGACAATGGTTTCGTCATCATATCTGTTGGGTTTTCAGTTGTAACTATCTTCTGAACTGCAACAGTGCCACTACTGATACTTTCTCTGACAAAATGAAGTCTGACATCAATGTGCTTAGTCCTTTCATGATAGACTGGACTTTTAGCCAAATGAATGGCATTTTGACTATCACAATTTACAACTGGTACATTTTGATTCAATCCAAAACTATCCAAAAGACCATGCACCTAGATATTTTCTTTAACAGTCTCAGTCAATGCCATATACTCAGCCTCAGTAGTTAACAATGCCACTGTAGATTGCAATGTCGACTTCCAGCTTATAGTGCATCCAAAGACTGTAAAGGTATAACCTGTCAATGACCTCCTTTTATTTAAATCACCTGCATAATCTGAATCGACATAGCATACAACTCCTCGATCTTTCTGACCTTCAAACACCAGATAGACATCAGTGGAACCTCTCAGGTATCACATGATCCATTTCACAGCTTTCCAGTGAGTCTTTCCTGAGTTGCTCATAAATCTGCTCACCACACTAACATCATGTGTGAAATATCTGGCCTAGTGCACACCATGACATACATGAGACTGCCAACTGCATTAGAGTAAGGTATACGAGACATCTGCTCCACCTCTTTCTCAGTTCTTAGACATTCTTTTACAGAAAACTTAAAATGTGCAGCTAATGGAGTTCCAACTGGTTTGGATTGATCCATTTTGAAGCGTTGCAACACTTTCATGATATAGTTTTGTTGTGTTAGACACAACCTGCCACAATGTCTCTCTCGACGAATCTCCATTCTAAGAATCTTTCTTGCCTCACCTAAGTCCTTCATCTCAAACTCCTTCCCCAACTGAGTTTTTAGTATATTGATTTCAGCTTTATTTTGAGCTGCAATCAACATATCATCCACATACAACAACAGATAAATCCTCGAACCATCTGAGAGCTCCTTCGAGTAGATGCAATTATCATATTGGTTTCTACTATATCCAGTATCAATCATAAATGCATCAAACCTTTTGTACCACTGCCTCGGGGATTGCTTCAAACAGTACAATGACTTCTTCAACAGGCACACATAGTCCTCCTTATTAGGAATTACGAACCCTTCCGGTTGACTCATGTAGATTTGCTCCTCTACCTCACCATGTAAGAACGCCGTCTTCACATCAAGTTGTTCAAGCTCCAAGTCAAACGTACTCACAATAGCTAATAGGATTCGAATTGAGCTATGCTTCACCACCGGAGAGAATACTTGATGGAAGTCAACACCCTCCTTATGAGTATAGCCCTTTGCTACTAGTCTTGCCTTGAACCTTGGAGGTTCAGTATCAAGGATTCCTTCTTTCCTCTTGTAGACCCATTTGCAGCGAACTACTCTTTTCCCCTTTGGAAGTTGTACCAGCTCCCACGTCTAATTTTTCTGAAGAGATTCAATCTCCTCATTCATTGCTATCAGCCACTCTCTTGACTCTTTGCTTTAAATTGCTTCACGATAGGTACATGGTTCATCTCCAATTGTACCATCTGCCATAGCCAATGCAAAGGCTATAGGGTCTTCGTTTGATGAGTCAATTGCACAAGCAACAGAATTCAAATATCTTTGAGGTTTTCGAATTTGTCGTTTTTCTCTACCAGTGGCAATACTGTATGGTTCTGATTCTGTGGTTTCTTCACCAGCATCTGCATCATCAGGTTCATCTTGTTGTTCTACTTCAGGTTGAGTAGTACCTGAAGTACTCGACTGACTTTCTTCTGCTTCTTGTTTTTACTTCCCACAATCAATCTCTAGCTCCACCTGCTTATGAGCACCATGATCTGTTTCTGCCTCATCTAATATAGACTCCACCTTCTGATTTAACATTGCCGCCTCGTCAAAAGTGGCATCTCGACTGACAATGATTTTGGGCGAACATGCCTTCTATGTACACCACAGTCTATAGTCTTTCACCCCTCGTGCATACCCTAGAAATATACACCTTCTTGGCCTCGCCTCAAGTTTACCATCACTCACATGGGCATACGCAGGGCAACCAAATATCGTCAAATCAGAATAGTTTACGGGTCGACCGGACCATACCTCTTGTGGAATCTTTAGATCAATAGCAGTTGATGGAGATCGATTTATCAAGTATGCAGTTGTATTGACTACCTCAGCCCAAAATGATTTGAGAAGTCCAACGTTGATTTGCATGCATATCGCACGCTCTAGAAGTGTTCTGTTCATCCGTTCTGCAACTCCATTTTGTTGTGGTGTTCCAGGTATAGTATGGTGCCTCACTATACCAGCATTTATGCAGAACTCCGCAAATTCATTGCTACAAAATTATATTCTCCGCCATTGTCAGTTCTCAGTCGCTTGACTGACCGCCCGGTTTGCTTCTCGACCATGGCCTTTCATTGCTTGAATTTGTCGAACACTTCATCTTTTTCTTCAAGAAATAAATCCAGACTCTTATGGAATAATCATCTATCAACGTAAGAAAATAACGAGCTCCACCCAATGAATTAACAGGGGCTGGACCCCAAACATCTGAATGGACATACTCCAATATCCCCTTGCTGTTGTGTTTGCCAGAACTAAACTTCACACGTTTCTGTTTTCCAAATACACAGTTTTCACAGAAACCAAGTTTACAATTCTTCAAGCCTTTCCCAGCAAGTATGGACATTCCTTTCTCACTCATATAACCAAGCCGCATGTGCCACAATCGTGTAGCATCATCACTTCTTGTAGAGGATAGAACGACAGCAGTTCCATCAACCGTGCTTCCTTGCAATAGATAGATCCCGCCCTGCAGCTTCCCTTTCATCACCATCATTGAGCCTTTGGTCACCTTCAAGATACCACCCTCACAAGAGAACTTGTATTCATGATTGTCTAGGGCACTCAATAAGATCATGTTTTTACCTAGTTCTGGAACATGCCATGCTTGAAACGTCCTTTTTGTACCATCATGTAATCTGACTCGGACATCTCCTTCACCAAGAATTGAAATTATTCTGTTAGCACCCAATCTAACTTTTCCTTCCCACCTTTTATAAGAAGAGAAGAAGTTTTGATTCGGTGTCATGTGAAAAGATGCACCTGAGTCCGGTATCAACTCATCTCCAGAGTCATTGGTGAATACTGCCAAGGCCGAACTAGCATCACTATCATCATAACTTGCAGCTATGTTGGCAGAATTTTCTGATTTCTCCTTTCTTTGTGGGCAATTTCTTCTGATATGCCCTTCCTGGTGACAATGAAAACACTTTACAGTTTTGTACTTTCGGGACTTTGATCTCCTTTTATTTGAGCTTCCTAATCCTCTTTCTTGACTACGACCTCTGACGAACAACCCTTCTGCATGATTATCAGCACCAGGTTCTGAAACTAACTTCTGTTGCTCTTTCATCAACAGTGCATCTTTGATATTCTGCACTGTGATGTCAGATCTACCATATAATATGGTATCACAGAAATTATCATAGGACAAAGGTAATGAAGTCGATAAGATCATGGCTTGATAAACATCGTCTACTGTTATTCCGGCAGCTCCAATATCGGATATCATCCGATTAAAGTCGTCTATGTGATCTTGCATTGATTTATTTCTTGAATATTTGAATGTGTACAATCTCTTCCTTTGATATAGCTTGTTTGACAATGTCTTTACAGCATATGTTTTCTCCAATGCCTTCCATAGAGAATCAACAGTATTCTCATCTATAACTTCTCGCAGAACATTATCTGCAAGACTCAACTGTACTATACTCCATGCTTTATGCATCACATCATCCTTCTTGTCAGCAGGTACTGATGTCGGCAATTTTTCTTTGCCCTCCAATGCCATTGCAAGACCTTGTTAGTCCACCAATGCCCCCACCTTCAGCTTCCATAATCTGAAGTCGTTGGAACCGTCAAATTTCTCCACTTCAAATTTTGGCATCGACATTTTGGATCTGAAACCAAGTGGCTCTGATACCACTTGTTAGGGATAGAACTCACCACAGCTACTGAAACAACACTCTGTGAACAGCACCGTGAATAGTGCTTGGTGAACAGTAACCGTGAATAGTAATAGTATACGTGAACAGTACCGTATGTGTGAATAGTACTCGTATACAATAGCGGAAGCACGCCCAAATTTATGGAGAGTAACAATATAAAATAAAACACGTGTTAGACACTTTATGTGAGACCCGCTAGATACTAGCAACTAGAAATAATTTGGTTCTGATGTGGAAGATCAGACAGAGCTGCAACCACAGAGTATACTAAGAAATTATCTTAGTTAATAATTAAATAGAACAAGGAAGAAAGAAAGTAGACACCAATATTTAACTTGGAAAACCCCCAAATAAAGAGGTAAAACACCACGGGCCAAACTCTGAAAAAGATCCACTATATTTAAAGATAATTACATTATAGTGTATTCTAGTGAGATCTAGAAAATGTACCCAAACCCCCAGTGTATATTTACTCACTACACTCTTGAAATTTACTACACACTCTCTATTTTTCCTCACTAATACAGAAGCCAAATGCTTGGTTTTGCTTATTCTCGATGCACTTTGTTATGCTTCCCGGAACTCTATTTATAGAGCACAAAGCCGTGTGCATTAAATGCACCAATTAATTCATCTAGCTAGCCAACCGTATATACAACTTAATTGCAAGCACTATTGTTTTGTTTTATGTGGCAAATGCTAGCCACCATATTTGACTAACATACTATTATATAAAGAGGATTCTAAAAAATAATTATATTTTTTATATTCACACTAATTTAGATAATTATTTTTTAAATTTTAAGATTAAAATCAATAAGACAAAATAAGTAAATAATAAAAATAATTACTTCTAAAAATATTTAATTTAATTACAAAATATTATTAATTAATTTTACAAATAATATTATTAACTATATTAATTACTTAAAAAATAAAAATAAAAAAAAATGATTTTCACTAGTAAAAATAAATGTGTTGTTGTGATGAATGCTCTCCCAAAATGATGTGTCTCATTTTTTTTTTCACATGTGTTTCCTTCTTTCTCTTCTTCTGTTTATTAATTCCATGTTATCTTTGGACTAAAGTTTTGTCTTTTATGGTGATGGTGTAGAAATTCTCACAAGTTTGTCTGTTGAAGAAGCAAAAGTAGATCTCATCCAAGATAGGAAAATCCATGGCTCCCCCATTGTAATAAACATTGAGACAAGAAGAAATGAAATAGATGGAGAGAAAATTTTAGAGCAAGAAAATGAAACAACAAATTTCATCACGGAATCTCCACAAAATAGATCTTCAACCAGTGGAGAAGATGCCAGTAATTGGAATGATGCTACTAAAAGTAAAGGTACCATAATTTTGGGATAATGAAATATTCTCATATTTTCTCCAAAATAAAAAATGAAATTCTCATAGTAAAATGAATTTATCTTTTTAAGTATGTATGGTGTACATATATTGATACAATAATGTTTGTCGTAGAGCATAAATACGTTCAACTAGGATTCAACGTGTTATATATATAGCACACATCACGTCTTATATATAGCACACGTTGGATACTACGTATTTATGTTGTACAACAAACATTATTGTATATCGATATGGCGTACATGTAACATTATTTTAAAAACATTTATCCAACTTTTTTAAACTATTAATCCAACTTTTAAAATGTTGGATTAATGTATAATTTTAAAAAATTGTATTATTATATATAATGACTGAGAATAACTGATTTTATAGTGTACAAAAGGTATTTCTTAAAATTTTAAATTACAATTTGCAAGTATGCAATGTTTCTAATTTCCTCTGCAATTGCATCACAGTAACAATTGTGATCAGTGTTTCCCTGCAATTTTTCGCATTGCAGCGCAACCGTAACCACGAGTCAATTTAAAATCGTGGTCACAACACATCAAAAGATTAAAGTTTTGTTTGCCTGATGTAAAGTGTGTTTCCATGCAATGATGAACAAATTTATTGGATTGATGGAATGTACATTTGTTTCTCTTGTTGAACCTTTCTACAGATTGTAACTATGCTAAAGGAAAATGGGTTGTAGACAACGACCGACCTTTATACTCTGGATTTGGCTGCAAGCGTTGGCTGTCAGGGATGTGGGCTTGCCGTTTAACACAACGCACTGATTTTGACTATGAAAATCTTCGATGGCAGCCAAAAGATTGTCATTTGGAGGAATTTCAAGCATCCAAATTTTTGAGAAGGTACTCTACTCTCTCACACACACACATCGAACTCAAGTATAAGTAATTGCCTTGGCTTCATTTCAATGATATGATACTAAGTTTGTGCGATTCAACATTAATGTTATCAAGACAAATTATACTGAAATCTCTAGAATTTTAGCAAAGTTTATCCTGATATTCCTCTGTTTGATAAATTTGCTGATGTGAAACTACACTTACCTCTCTTGAGTTTGTAAAAATTTATTGAGCATTGCTAGAGGTACAAAAACAACCATCCAAAACAGCCAACAAATAGGAATTTGGGCCACAATCACCAAACCCATTAAAAATATACTCATGATTAAAATTCTATTTGGGCCATAATATGTTAAATGGGCTTTGTTGGTTGTTTTGGCTGAAAAAGTATTGTTCCCCAAGCATTTGTGAAACTTATTACACTACCCTCGAGGAATACTACGTGTAAAACAAAAATTTGTACAACATTCATCTTCATTTATTATTGAATTTTAAGTGAATCTCACTTTTACCTTAAATACTTTGAATATAAAGGTAAATGTTTGTACAAATTTTATTGCACACCGAACATTTTTAAATGTATGACAAAGTGCTCATAATCTTGGTGGTTTCAGGCTGCAAAACAAGACTCTAGCATTTGTTGGAGATTCATTAGGCAGACAACAATTCCAATCACTAATGTGCATGATTACCGGAGGTGAGGATACAAATGATGTGCAAGACATAGGGAATGAGTACGGACTAGTCCTACATGAGGGCGCAACACACCCTCACGGTTGGGCCTACCATTTCTCAAGCACCAACACAACCATTCTCTATTACTGGTCATCCACACTTTGCGAAACAGAACAAATTGACCCCAACAATCCAGAGGCTGGCATAGCAATGCACCTCGACCGGCCAACGCCATTTCTGCGCGAATACCTTCACAAACTTGACGTGTTGGTCCTCAACACAGGCCACCATTGGAATCGAGGAAAGCTTAGGGCTAACAAGTGGGTTATGCACGTTGGAGGCGTGCCGAACAATGATAAGAATCTAGCGGTTATTTGGCACGCTAAGAATCTAACTGTCCATAGTGTAGTTAGATGGTTGAATTCGGAGCTTCCTAAGTATCCGAATTTGAAGGTGTTTTATAGGACAATTTCCCCAAGGCATTTTGTTGGTGGGGATTGGGATACAGGAGGAAGTTGCAACAACACTAAACCGATGTCAGTAGGAAAAGAGATATTGTTGGAGGATTCAATGGATCGAGCCGCCGCGAGTGCGGTGAAGGGAACTGGGGTAAAACTCTTGGACATAACGGCTATTTCTCAGCTCAGAGATGAGGGTCATATATCGCGTTTCAGGATTACAATCAACTCTGGTGTGCAGGATTGCTTGCATTGGTGCTTGCCTGGTGTTCCTGATACTTGGAATGAACTGCTCTTTGCACAAATTTAGTTTCCCTATGGTGTTGGGATGATAGGGATATTTAGTTGGAGAAATTCTTGTGTGTCTCAAGTGCGTGCAATTGAAACATTTATAATCACTCATTTTAAATTTATTTAAATTTTTTCATTATTTTTAAATATTATAAATTAAAATGAATGATTATAAATGTTTACAAAATACATATCATATGTGTTCCAAGAATGTGGAGAAATTTCTCACATGAGATATTTAAGTTATCTATTGGCTAAGGAAAGGTCACACATACACTTTTAGGAGGAATTCTTGTGAGGTCGTGGAGCATATTTAACAATAATGTTTGACGTACAACATAAATACGTCCAACTTGTATCCAACGTGTGTTATCCATGTTATTCGGTGTGAGTATGTCCAAATAAGAGATGTTTGACACATTATTGTAGAAGATTACTGGTAATATATATTACCTTATAGATAGATTATCTCTAATTAAATTATTGGTAATCCACATTACCTTGTTTGGTATATACAAATAACATTACTTGTAATCCACATTACTTTGTTTGGTATATTAAAAAGATTACAATGTAGTGTATGTATATTATTATAATACCCTATAAATAATTATAAAATAAATTAATTAAATATAATAGTCATAATAAGATTTGACACATGTTACATATATTTTAATCAATAATACTTGACTTACAACATAAATACGTCCAACTTGTATCCAACGTGTGCTATCCATGTTACAGGATGTGTGCTATACGTATAACACATATATGTATAGCACACAACATCCTGTAACATGGATAACACACGTTGGGTACAAGTGTGACGTATTTCTGTTGTACGTCAAACATTATTGTATTTTGATCCACTACATGTATGCATAAAACAATACTGATTTAGGGATGTGGAGCGGCTGGAGGCGTTAAACGGCCGTTGGCTGGAATCAGTGGGCTCATAATGAAAGTAGAATAAGAGGGCAAAATACATACACCAAAGGGAGAGTAAGGGAGGTGGGTGTGAGAGCAAACACAAGTAGACAGTTAGGATTAGGAGGTGGTAGGATTTCTGTCTTTGTTGATAACATACCATGGACTAAGGGTAAGGGATGGTTGTGGAGAATTTTTAAAAGCTATGGATGGATATTTGATGTTTACTTATCAAAACGCAGAAGGTCTGGAAAACAGAGAGCTTTTGGATTCATTAGATATGGTTCGAAAGAAGAGGCTCTAAGGGCTATGGAAGGGACAAATAGATGAGAGATTGAAGGTGAAAATTTGATTTTTAAACTCTCCCAAAACAACAGAAGCAATCAATTTGTAAAGAGAAGGGAGTGGAGACCAGTGGACATTTCTATGATGGACCTATATTCAAAGGAACAAAAGGTAACTAAGCAAGATAGAAATGAAGACTTTGGACCCAGCATTATGAGAATCCATGGTTATGGATCTAGTAATGAAAATACAAAGCATTATCACATTGTCAATTGTGTGATTAACGAAGACACAATAAAATGGAGTAAGCGATGTGCAGTAGTGCACTTTCATTCTATTGAATCCAAAAGAATTCTCAGAGACATTTTGCTAAGGAAAATTCCAGGCGCCATTAGTGCAAGAGCATTAGATGCTACATCATTGATGGTTGAGTTTGAGAATGAAGATATGTTGATTCAAAGAATTAACTTAATCAAAACATCGAAACATGTCTCTGATGCGGAACCGTGGGATCAAAAAGTGTATAATCTAAAAAGAGAAGACATATTAAGCTGCAGAGGTCTACCCATTCATGGTTGGGCCAAGTCCAATTTTAGGTGTTTATCCAAACCTTGGGGTGATTTCCTTAACTATGTAGCAGATGATGAGTTTAATTCGTTAAAACTCAGAATAATCACTCCTTGTCAAAAGAGAATTGAAGGTTGTATCAATATAGATATGGGTGATAAACGCTTTTTAGTTTTCATCCAAGAAATATGAGAGAAGGAAGGAGAATGGTCAGACAATGATAGCAGTGATGGAGATGAATCTAATGCGTATAAGAGAATGGAAAGTGAAGATGAGCTTTCTAAAGCTAATGAAAAGGAGACTCGCGATGACGCCTTATAGTTTCCAATGGTGAATGAAGGGTTAGCACAGGTGGAAGAGAAGAAGTTGAAGAATTTATTGAAAATTCCAATGCAATAGAAAGATCTATGAACGATAGTGGAGGGTTCTTTCATGGAGCCTGAAGTGGGTCTGTGTTCATATTCGAGCCCAAGGAGCCAAAGTCCAGATAATTCAGATCTGATGTTTTAATTGCAAGATTACCGGTAATGTATCTAGATTACCTCATAACAAACGTCCTCTAAGAGTAATGCTAGTTGTACAATTACAACAGAAATACATCCAACTAATATCCAACATGTGCTATATGTCATACGTAATGTGTGTTGTACGTAATGTTTCTTATGTATAACACACATTACATATGATACATAGCATACATTGGATACTAATTGAATGTATTTCTATTGTACAACAAACATCAGTGTTTTATTTAACATGGAGATAACATACACACAATTTTCATTTCTTTAAAATTTTGGATCTCATAATACTTACTCCCTCCGTTTTTTTAACTGTTCAATTTAGAGATGCATGTTTTTTTATTTGTCAATTTTAAAATTCAAGACAAACTTTATTATTTTCTTCTTCTTTTACCCTTATTTAATACTCATTATCTCTTTTACCAAGTAATGTAATAAACATATATTTAATTGTTGATAAAGGATAATTTAATAAAATAAGTATATTTTTTATTAACTTTAAGACTACACCTATCATTACCTAAATTTCAATGAGTATTTAAAATTGAACGATTAAAAAAAAAAGACCTATGGGATAATTTGATACTCTCACAAAACTATTGCCCTCGTCGTCACAATAGACCAACACTTTTCGATATATTTTTTCATACTTCTTTTTTTTCTATTCATTATTTATTATCAATGGATGAATTTAGCTCATATAATCTTAATATTCATTATCATCATCCATGTGGTAATCCATTATTTATATTTTTTGCAAGTTAAAACCTATTTCTAAAATGAAATCTCAATAAATAAAGTTCAATAATCTAGTTAAATATTATATAAATATCATACAAATTTTTATCATACAAATAACATCCTCCCTTAAAAATAAGTTTCACTTTCCCAAAATTTCAACTCCTAATCCTAACACCTCGCTGGTAGCCATATACAGACAAACAACCCACAAAACAGAACCAAATCAGAAGAGAAAAAAAAAAAATGAAAGAAAAAATAAAATAGAAAAAGAGAGAGAGAGAGAGAGAGACAAAGACAGAAAGAGAGAGAGAAAGAGAGAGGGACCGTTGTGTCTCCCCTCTCCACCACCTCATCATCTTCTTCCCCACATTCTCCTCATTTCCCACTCTTCTGCCATGGCCGAGGATTTCTCGCGCGCCGTCGAGACCGGTCTCCACCTCGCCAAGCGAATCTACTTCGGCAATGACCGCGCCGTCGAGCCGCCCAAGACGCCGCCGTTGATGGTCAAGTCCAACTTCGCCTTCCTCCCCACGGCACCGATGGTCTATGCTGTCATCAACAACCCCGCCATTGTCGATAACCCTGATATCCCCAGCTACCAGCCGCACGTGCACGGCATGTGCGATCCTCCGGCTCTTATTCCAATCCAGATGAACGCAATTGATCTCACCGCTGATTGTTTCCTCGACACGGCGGTTGTCGCCGTCGCCGGAACGTGGAGGCTTCATTGCGTCACCGGAAGCCGCAGCTGCGACTGCCGGATCGCCGTCCCCATGGGCGCCCAGGTGCTTGTTATAAAAATAGAAATAAGAAAAAAGAGTTCGTTGAATGAATCATGTTATTTATTTGTAACCAAAGAGTTTTCTATTATCTCCTTCCAGTATTATTTTGTGTTCAAAAGGTGGATTTGGATTTTTCTGCAGTTGAATAAGAAATAATGATAAAATAGGAAGGGAGAAGTGGGTCCTACAGCTTTTATGCGGCAAATTTTTTAACTTTCTTGTCCTAATTTGTTACTCCCTCCATTTCAAAATTTCAATTAAATTTTTTCATACCTATTATACCTCTAGTATCATTTCTCTTTCTTTCTTGAATATTCCTCCAAGGGACCACTAATCATCTTTCTTTCTCATTAATGTTTTAGGTAGTTTAGTCATTTTAATATATAATTTTATAAAATTAAGAATATTTATTGAATTTCTTAATCTATGTGTAAAAACCTTAAAAGACTAATATTTTAGAATGGAGGGAGTAATTGTTATACACTACAATTTTTTTTCACGGTATCTCGAGTTTCGCTCCAACTAATATGTTGCGGGAATTTTCTTGATTCACGAGGCTTCAACTCGAGACTTTTATTAATTAACAACAAGTCGCTCACTACTCATGTCAACTACAGTTGGTTTTTTGGGATCAAATGTTCATAACCCCTTACATTTTCCTTCAGAAATCTTAAATCCCCTAATTCAAAATTTCATTCACATGAACTACGACTCATAGCAAGTGGAAATTGAATGAGGGAATTTTTAAGTGTATAGATAGGAGGATATATCAACACTAATTTTCACTTTAAGAGAATCCCTCACTTAGAGGTTTCAAATTCTTACTTTTTAACACTTGAAAGTTGAACTAAATGTGATCAAAAACTGCTAACTGTTGTCCATGAATATTTTTAAGAGATTTATTTCAATGCACTGATAGTCAGCCAAAAGAAATCGAGGATTGATGCCAAATCGTGGTGGATGGTTATTATAGTGAGTGAATTTTTGTGATGATTTGTCACTTTTTTTTTTCTTTCTATTGGCTGCAGTGTAAAACAACTTTACACTGGCAGTGTATGAAAATTAAATTCTATTTGTAATTAAGCTTTGAAGCGTTGTTGTGGAAGTAGCTGCTAACTAATGCTTTACAACTACTTATATGGTTACCAACCGTAGCAACTAATTCTCAAACTTGTTGCATTTGAATAATGTTTTAAATGTGTTGCAGATATTGTGTTCTGATACCATTTGGCTAACAGGGTTCAATTCTAGGTGTGGAGGTCAGTGTTAACAATAGAAAATCCTATTCTACTCAACTGGTTGATCTGGAGGGCGACAATGAGAATTGGATCCGAGCTCATGATGGAGGCTTTCTCAAGGCCAATGTGTTTACCTTGACTATACCGCAGGTAAATATACCATATGTGTATTCTTGAAGGTTATTGATTTCTAAGTCTATCTTGATCTGAAGTTTTATGCTGCGCTTGTAACAGATCTATGGGGGTTCCCTTATATCGGTTAAAGTTAAGTGGTCCCAGAAGATAATATGCTGCAATGATCTGTTCTCCTTGAAAGTGCCATTTAGCTTTCCTGATTATGTCAACCCTGCTGGGAAGAGGATGGCAAAAAAAGAAAAGATACAAATAAATGTAACTGCTGTTACTGGAAATGAGTTCTTATGCAAGACAATAAGTCACCCCCTAAAGGTGCATATCTGGTTCTGTTTTTATGGAACTATGGCTGACACTTTTATGTATAACCGATAACCAGGTTATGTATTTCTTTTCCTGACTATGCAGGAAATGAAGCGCGGTGCTGGGAATACGGGTTTCCTATATGAGTCTGAAGTTCTCTCATTTTCAAAAATTGATTTTAGCTTTTCATATAGTGTAAGACTCATGGCTATCTTCAATGTCATTATCATTTGTAGCTTCAGTTGTTGAAACTTGCACTTATCACTTATCAGGATGCTATATTCATTTAGGTCCCCGCAAGTCAGATAAATGGTTGTATTCTTTTGCAATCCCCATCTGTGGAAGATTTTGATCAAAGAGAGTTGTTCTGCATGTATCTCTCTCCTGGAAATCTTCAGAGTAGCAAGGTTGGTATGGTATCTGTAAAGTGTAAACTTTGCAGGCAGGCATTTTATATATAATTTTGTAATTAACTTTTTGTTCTCTTATATTAAAAAAAATAAAAATTAATTGCCTTTTTATTCACATTGCTTGTCCTACTCAATGTCTAGGTATTCAGAAAGGAGATCATATTTGTTGTTGACATAAGTGAAAGCATGCGGGGAAGGCTAATCGAGGACACAAAGAATGCACTATCGGTTGCTCTCTCTAAGCTTGATCCTGATGATTCATTTAGTATTATTGCATTTAGTGGAGAGAGCTATCTATTTTCAGCATCATTAGAATCGGCTTCAAAGGATACTGTTGAAAGAGCCATTGACTGGGTTAACATGAACTTTGTTGCAGGGGGTGATACAAATATTTCTCATCCCTTAAACACGGTAACAATATTCATATATATTTTTTTGTTGGGGCGCTATATTTAACACCATTATTAATTTCTGGATATAAATAAATGTTTTGGTTCAAATCTTCTAATCTTCTCGTTCAACATTAGGATTATTGATAAGTAGTTACTAACCAAACCTAAGTGTAGTGTACTAACAAACAAATCAACATATGCTCAACTTGTGCATGATGAACGCATTCCTTATAGTTTGTTTCATCTTAATGTAACCTCAGACTAGATATGGCATATTATTGATGATCATTTTTGTTCTTTTCTATCTATTGTCATACGGTAAAGTTGTATTGTATACTTTCTTTGCCTTTTCTTTCAGGCAATAGAGATGCTATCTGGTGCTCGAAGTTCTGTTCCAATAATTTTCCTAGTGACAGATGGAGGTGTTGAAAATGAGAGACAAATTTGTGATATGGTAAAGAGTCATATGATCAATGGAAAGTCAAGATCCCCACGACTTTACACTTTTGGCATAGGTATGGTTTATACTTTATAGTATTCAAGACTGGATTGGAAACTGAACATCATTGCATTCTTTCCCAATTGAACTTTGAATTCTTATACTGCTGAGTTGTCATCAATTGTAAGTATTCTTGATTCCATTCCTTTTTTATGTCAATTGATGAACCTCGTTAAATCCCAGGTTCATTCTGCAATCATTATTTCTTGCGGATGCTAGCTATGATTGGAAGGGGCCAATATGATGCAGCACAAGATGTAGGCAAGTTCTGAATTCTAACTTAAAAAAGTAAATATCATTATCATTGTTTATATTTTATTTTGTTATAAACTAAAGTGACATTGTCAGATTCTAGAGAAGTTCTTGTCATCAAACCATATCAATGAACATGAGCCTAATAACTAATAAGAAATAAGATGTTTTGAGGTTGGTTGCATAGTCTATCATGAACACATGCAATTTTTTTTTGGAGCACCTTAATTGTGGACTCTACCATTAATTAAGTGCATTGTATTTGTCTACAAATAAGAGGTACAAAACTGATTTTAAACATTAGTTATAAAATGCTTTTTCCAAAAACTTTCATCTTGTAGAAAATATAATCTCTCCCTCCCTCTCTCTGTCTAACTTCCAATTGCGAGAAATGTGTAATTTTGCTGGTTGGCTGCTTACTAGTATGTAGGGTTGTGATGCGAGTTAGTATTTTGTTACACTATTTGGATTGTAGAAATACTTTTGTTGTTTAATTGAAGATGTTTCTTCAATGACACTATGACCTATTTAAATTATTTATTGCCAGATTTGGTTGAGCCTCAAATGCTGAAATTGTTTGACAAAGCTTCATCTCTTGTTCTTGCTAATATTACAATGGACATATTCGATGATCTGGATGAAGTTGAGGTAAACATTTTGCTAGTAGATAGCTAGGTTGATTAAAAGTTATGTGTTTCCTGTGTTTGGCGATTTTTTATCCTTACTTCCAAATTTAATCAATATATTTGTTGGTTCAAAAATCTGTCTTCTCAATTATGGCAATTAATTTTCTGTTTCATGAGCACTACCATAAGTTTCAGTTTTGTCCAACTTTTCCTGAACTTGAGGGCATTGTCTGCAATGTCTTGAGATAGGTGTACCCTTCCCAAGTTCCAGATCTTTCGAGAGAGGGTCCCTTAATTTTATCCGGAAGATACAAGGGAAGTTTTCCAGAAAATCTCCAAGTTAAAGGTGTCTTGGCTGATTTCAGTAATTTTGTATTAGATGTGAAGATACAAAAGGACAAGGACATACCTATACAAAAGGTAATGTTCTCTGCACTACTTAGCATATTTACATCTAAGTTTCTTTGTTTCATTAAATCATATTACAATTTCTGTAGAGGAGATTATAAATTTTGTTTGTAGGTGCTAGCCTGCTAGGCAACTATTTGTACTCTCCAATCTCATCTTTGGTATTTGAAGGATCTTTTATTTCATTAAGCATGGATTAGTAGTTGTGTCTTGCTTTTAGAAGATCTATTAAATTAGGGTCTAGGCCCTTTTCTTGATTCATCCCTATTTTTTTTTTTTGTGGTGATTAAATTAAAAACCTGTGGTTTATCAGTCCCTTTTTCATCTTTCTTAGGCGTGTTTATGATCCATAAGTACTGATTTGCTTCAAATTTGACTATATCAAATACACACAAATTTATCATTTCGTTACTTTACTTTTCTTTTCTTCTTTTTTTGGTCGATTGCTATTCTGTTGCACAATAGCGTCTTCTTGATATAAGGCAAAGCCTTTTTAGAGAGATTTTTCCTCTCTGATATGCTAAGAAATTGGAAAGCTTTGATCTTTTGATGTCCTTTTATGTACATTCTTCTGGTATTGAGGATCTCTTGTCCTCTTTGCTCTTGTATTATTCTTCTCTTCTTCACTTGTTAATCAAATTTCTTTTCTTATCCAAAAAAATCGTGCACAACTTTTTCTTTGACAGATATCTGCAAGAGATCAAATAGATTGTCTTACTGCTCAAGCATGGCTGTCTGAGAATAAACAATTAGAACAAAAGGTTTGTTATTACTACCTGTGCTATCACTCCACGTACTAATATAGTTGGATATTCAGCCGTTTTCTTTTTAGCTTTAACAAAGTTCCTTTTGCCATGTTAATTAAACTACCAGATTGCAAAATTGAGCTTACAGACTGGTTTTTTGTCCGAGTACACCGGTATGACGATTCTTGAGAAGGATCTTCTGAAGAAAGTCAATGACTCAGATGGAAAGAAACAAAAGAAAAAAGTATGTATCAGAAGTTCTGAGGTTCTTTTTCATAATAAGCTAGATGATATATTTTTTTTTATAGGAGCAATGTTATATGCTAAGAAAAAACTTGTATGAATGCAGTGGGATAATTGTTAGGCTTTCTAAAAGGATTTAGTCGTGATTATATAGTGTATAAAAAGATTTTACACTATTATCTATTCACATACTATCACATCAGCAAATATTGATTAACTTCCACCTTACTACTTTCAAAGTCATACAAATAGAGAGATTTGGCCGGATGATTGGATTAAAAAGTCTTGCACTATCATTTAATCGCATGTTTTCGTTTTCTAAGACATTTAAAATAGTGGATGGTTAATTAAATTCAATTCTTTTCCTGATGTGGTGAAGTTTTTGTTTTTTTTTTTTTTTGCATTGATGTGGTGTACATTCTGAATATGTTAGCATATATAGGGCTTGTCATAAAGTGGGATCCATAATATCTATAGATAAGAAACTATACCCTTTTTCTGATCTTTCTTTGGAAATAATGAAAAACAGGCGCCAAAAAAGGTGAAATCTAGGAAAAAGGCAAACATCAAAAGCCAGAGAGTGATTTTGCTCCCAAACACATGTATAGGTTTTGGTGACCTTAATGCAACTGCTGAAAACATTCAACCAGGATCTGAAGAACCAAGATTGCCTGATAGTGCTGAAATCTTTGTTAAGGCTGCATCAAATTGTTGTGGCTCCTTGTGCAACCACTGCTGCTGCATGTGCTGCATACAGTGCTGTTCCAGGATGAACCAGCAGTGTGCAAATGCACTGACTCAGCTTTGTGTTGGCCTAGGATGCTTCAGCTGCCTCAGCTGCTGTGCAGATATGTGCACTGATGGTTGAAAATATCTCAACAATTTGCTGCTTTGATTGATTGATTGTAATTTTATTACATAGAAATCTATTATTTGTGGGGTTTATTTTGGGAATGTATATGCATGAGTCATGCATTTCATTTTTGCTTCCCAAAGTTGTGTTTGTACAGGTTTTCTGAGAGGATAGTGTGGCATTGGTTAAAATGTGAAATAGAAATTGAACTGTCAAATGTGTTATATGGCATAAAAAAAGAAACCTCTCTGTCAAATATAATCTTTTACTCCCACATTTTGCAGTGCGCTTTCTCATTTTATTTACTGCTGCTATTGTGAAACCGGGTCTAATGCATGACCGATCTAAATAAGCAAAACCGGATTGAGCCATGTTTGATTATTATGCCTAAACCATCGTTAAAACAAAGGATCAAAATTTAATGAAATATTTTAAAAATCAGATTTAATATAATTGTCTTAAAATATCTATTAAATTTGCTTTTTTAACGATAAATAAGTACAAGGGTCTAATTAATTTTTTTTTAAGATATAAGTTTTATTTTAAAATATAAGAACACAGAATAACAATATAAGATTTTGAGAATCCATTAAACCAAAATTATATTTATTCTATTTTTTTTTGGACATCATTCAAATTTCAAAGAAACATTGACATGGTCCCTAGACATTAGTTGATAGACACTTCAAAATG
This sequence comes from Aeschynomene evenia, assembly GCA_013621005.1. Lineage (NCBI taxonomy): Eukaryota > Viridiplantae > Streptophyta > Magnoliopsida > Fabales > Fabaceae > Aeschynomene > Aeschynomene evenia. Next base: position 15,948,396 of record CM024266.1, read on the forward strand.
TCCCTTAAAAGGTATTCTAAAGAGGAGCAAAAAAATAAATACAAATATCATTATCAAATCTATTCTAGTTCTAGCCCAATTCTTCCTAGCACTAGCATGTAAAAGGAAGGCATAATCTTGAAGTCTTAATATAAATACTCATAACTAAACAATTGCAATTTCATTCTCTTTCCCTGAAAGGTTTTCTGTGGCATCTTCCTTAACTTCTATCTTTGATTCTTCTTCTTCCTCTTCCTCATCTGATGAAACAACTGTTTTATGGTGTAATGTCTGCTGAATTCTAGTCACCCCCTTTTCTACAGGTCCTATGGCTTGATTTATAGTCAATACAACATCCTTCACTACCTGTTTTTAGTTTTATATATAAAATTACAACATATGAACAAGATTGGTTAATAGTGATATTGATAACACAATTCATGTTATTTTTATGCAATGAACTTACCCTTTGTCCACCTTCAACAACAATATCCTGCACACTCTCTGTGACACTTGTTCTTGGAGCCTCAACTTGAGTGGTTGACTCTTTAAGCAAAGCTTCTTTCTCCTTGTCTCCTTCATCTATCTTCAGAGTTGCTTCTAATGTTTCCTTTGTCACTTTCGTGTTTTCGGATGCCGGAACAAAATGGTACGGTTTCGCTGAAAATACAAACACATGAGCAACAGCTGCAATGGCCATCTGCATTACCATGATGGGCATAAGAGTTAAGTAAGTAGTCTTGGATCATAAGGAAATGACAGTTATTTATGTGATTCAACCGAAATACTTGTGTTTTTAAAAGAGATGGTTTAATGACATGATATCAAAGACTTTACGACCTAATGGTCTAGAGAGAGTTTGATCCTTATTACTCTTATTTTAAAATAAAATAAAATAATCAAATTTCAACACAAGACTAGGTGAGTCTGTGCATTATCCATGCTTCCAGCCTTCTTATTCGATATAATATCATTCATGTGACCATTGTTATCAAACTCTCGAGTCAACTCATAGACTCTTACGAGTTTACGATTCTAGACCATAGAAACGAGTTGACTCGCATGTAAACTCTTTTTTGAGTAGACTCGGGTAGACTCTGACAGACTCGTGCACACTCGGTCAAACTCTCGAGTTTATGAGAGAGTTTACGAGTTTGATATGCCTACGTAAAATTACCAAAACGGCATCAATTTTAATGCTAAAGTGACCATTATACACTAAAAATCATCATTGTACACCTATTTATTTAACAAATCTAGGCTTTAGAAACCGTTCATGACTTCAACCTCTTCTTAGTCCCTCACTCTAGTTTCTTCTCAACGTCACCCGCCACCTCACCTCCGACCTACCATAGCCTCACGGTTCTTTCACTCACCGCCTTACCTTCTCAGTCCCTCACTCTATGTGTGTTTGAGTTATAAATTTACAATGGGCTTATGGTACCTTTCTTTCAATTCTATGTAATAGTTTTATGTTACCTTTCTTTATATTCTATGTTTTATAATATATTTTAAACATATTTTAATAAGTACGTAAACTCGTACGAGTTTACGAGTCGAGTTCACAGTGCTTCCACGAGTTTGTTTAGACTCTCGAGTTTGATTACCTTGCATGTGACTCAACCAGACATAGAAATCATCCACTAAAATTAGCCTCTTAAAATGCTTAGTAATGAGCTTTACTCGGTTTAAACTAGATTAGTTAAAGTTGAAGGAGTTCCAAGACTATTAATAGTAGCTAAGAAAACAAAAGAACCAAAGATTATAGCATGAAGAAGGAACTACCTCTATGCAAATTAAAAAGTCCTGCAATCCAGTTTGCAATTTCCCTTCATTGGGTAGTACTCCAAATGTGAACAATAGCGCGATACCTACGCCTTGCCACCACGTAGCGAACACAATAGCCTTAAAGCTTATGAACTTTGCAAGTGGCTTTATTGGTTGAAGTCTCTCATGAGTAACATTATAGAATTGCACAAGGCAGAATAATGCCCACATCTGGCTAAAGTTCAATACTACTGCTATATAGGGATACCTGCATAATTTGGGAAACTATGATCACTATTGATTATTGAACTTTGTTGAAGATGCACTTGCCTGATAAGTCACCTAGTCCAATCAACAAAACAAAAATGCATAGTTCATGGTTGATACATATTAGTGCTATTAATGAGATGATGTGAGACACTATGATAAACTGCATATCGGATTATACTTTCGAATTGAAGCTTACCCGTAATACCACTCAAATTCGCCATCACCATAGACACCACACAGTTCCAATACCAATGCTAAGAATGCACAAACAGTCTTCAGGATCATCTGCACTATATATGAGTGACATTAGAGTCCCTTTGCAAATATAAACCAATATTAAATGAAAACTTCAGCAACTTACATATTGTACCAGACCAAATTTTTCTATTGTCAGAAGGTCCTTTCCGAGCATGCCTGGATGCCGAAAGAAGTTGCAATACGATCGCTGTTGTATGCGATCAGTGTCGTCTGAACCATCCAACAAGGATTTTCTAAGACTTTTATCAGATTCATCTTCAAGTAGTTGTACAACCCTTCCTTCACCACCTAACAGTTTTCATTTGAATATAGAGATTTAGAGATAAGTGAAGAATTTATTAAGATATGGTGCTGTTTGGTTTCCGTTTTCATTTTCTGTTTTCATTTCCTGTTTCTCTGTTTTCAAAATTTTGTGAAGGAAATACTGAAAACAGAGAAAACATGATTTTATTGTTTTCTCTGTTTTCTGTATTTCCTTCATAAAATTTTGAAAACAGAGAAAACAGAAAATGAAACCAGAAACCAAACAGCACGCATGAAAATGTTCTTCCCTTAGGGTATGTCAAACAATATATGTAATTTAAAATTGATTAAATAGTCTAAGAATGTGCATATATGTTTAACTGAAAGAAAGACTAATCATGCGAAATGTCAAAAACATCCTTAGCATTGTTGGACAAAGTAGTTAAGTGACATACCAAGGCAAGAAATCAGATATCTGCCAAAAGAATACAGGGCAAAGGCTTCATAGTAGTTTCTTAAAATGTCGCATGCAAGCGATAATCTTGGATTCCATAAGGATAGAATCTGAATGAAAACAAAATCCGAGTTATAATTCATATCACCGCTTTTATATTATCAGATGAAAAAATAACAGATTGAAGGGAAAGATCAGAAATAGGAAAGCACATGAGAACATGCATCAGTGTGATGTAACATGCAATTTCACAGCTATAGAGGCAGAGATGTCAAACATGAGCCTCAATTAAGTTCTGCCAACATATTCGACTTTCTAGATGAACTACTACTCCCTCTATGGAGTGAAAAATATTCATACTTCATGAAGAATAATAATCATATTTTTTATGTTTAATTTGGATTCATTCAAGAAAAAAACAGAGAATTTGGAGTTGATTTTTTTGTTCTTTTGGATTGTATATCCTGTCATGTGATCAAAATTCTACAAATAATCTTTAATCAAATGCCAAGGGTGGTATCTTACTTTGCTTCTACTACTTTTTGTGCGTGTGTGTGCGCGCTCGCCCGACTAGACACACATGAATGCTAAAAAGAAATTGGGATATGTTTTCAGAGTAATAGAACCTTACAGACTCGGTAGCATAGATCGGTACCATAGCGACAACAGCGACAATCCACTTCTGTTCCTGAATACAAACCAACCAATTTTGGGTTAGCCCAAGTTTTCCCTAAACCTAAAGCAAAAGGAATGTACCAATGAGTATGTGAAAGCATACACCATGTGTTTTTTCATCTTATTTTGCTTTGCCTAGGTATTCATGTGTGATATAACTGAAGGAACTGCATATTCTAATAATGAAAAACTCATGAGTGCATAAAAAAGACAATGGGAAAAGACTAACTTCATTGTAAGACAATTCCAACCTTCCAAGGACAAAAGCACCATCAAACTTGCCTTATATCCTTTCATGTTAATGTACATATACTTCAAAAGTAGTTGACATTTTGTTCTAGATATGTATCGTATCAAATACTTCACCAACATTTTTGTAAACCGTTTACCTATATTTTACATGATTTTAATATGATCTTTACCATAATTCCTTACCATACTCATATCGTACCAGATACTCATACGAGTATCCGCACAACAGACTTACAACTCATAGAAAACAATTTATCTGTGTAAATATATATGAGAAAAATCTACTCACCGCAGGATTTGTGTATGACCGAAGATGTTGCAGAATGAGAAAAATGGAGAGCACTAGAGCTACAAGCACACAAAACCCCGCAATTATGAGAGCAGGTAGGTGAACATTCTTATAGGCTCCTTCATAGTTTGAGACATATATGACTTGATCCATTCTTTGAGCATCTTCCTTTCCAAGCACTTAAAGAATTTTTTGCAGGTCAATGGAGATACATGGAGACTTTTCCTACTACTGTGATTCATGAACACAAAGGCGTGCAACATCAAATAAAGGATGATTTTAATCTCATAAGCTATCTTTCCCAAAACAAGCCAATCAATATATATAGGAACATAATCGTTTTACATTCTAACATTGCACGCCAAAACCTATTTTCGGTTTAAGCATGAACAATTTAGAAGATTTAGGATGACAAGAATCAAATTCAAGAACTCTATGTCATAAAAATTCTGACACCACATTGATGTGTATGTATACTTTAATATAGTTGATATACTCATATCGGATAAATATTCTATCAGATACCGATATCGAGATGATACTTTTAGTCATATTTTACATGTTTTTATTTTAGTTTATGACGGATCTCCATATTGTAACATTATACCGGACAAATAGCCCAAAAACCTAAAGAGAGGCGTGTGAATGGCTTTAATCCCTACCATTTACTACTTCATCAGTAAGGTACTAAGGTTCAAGTTCTTGATTAACTACCATTCAAATGCTAATTATCTGCATTTCTCATTCATCAGTAGCTCCCTTTTTTCTATGTTTATTGGAATTATTATGAGATGACTCCATTTGTTGATGACACTCCTTCTGAGTCTCATTGATCAACTACTATTGTGTACTTCAATCTCTGCCAAAACTCTATTAACTTTAAAGCTCCACATACCCTATATGTGACATCATTTCATACTTTTATAGTTTATAGCATCTTGTCACTGGTTTTACATTCTTCAAAACTCAAAAGGGATGTTCTACATTTCCACTATACTGAGACAAAAACTAAGTGTTTGTTTGGTTCTTCTACATATGGTAGTAAGAGTGAGTCCAACAAAATGTAAGAAACTTTTAATTTCCCATAATTGATACTATCGACTCAAGTAGACATGCTTGCATATTTTATTTGAGTAATATTTTATGCAAATAAGACTATTTCTTATCAAATAGAATATGAAAAATTCTCACTAATATTATTATATACTTCATTTTACTCATCATTCAAATCAATTTATATATATATACGAGTTTAATTGTGATGCTCCGTCAGCATAAGATAATTTTACACTTACGTCCAATTACGTACTGTCACATATACGAAAGTAGTTTCTTTTCAATAGGTCGTACAACAGAAATACGTGTATCCAACGTGTGTTATACATAACATGGAAAATGTGTTATACGTATGTATGCTATATGTATAGCACACATTCCATATTATGTACAACACACGTTGGATACACGTATTTCTGTTGTACGACTAACATTGTTGGTTTCTTTTTGAGATACTAGGTATAAAAGGCAAATATTTTGCATTGCGCTATAACATCTGATTGGACATCATTGTAAAACTATTTTACATCAAGAAGCATCACAATTAAACTCTAAATAAATATAAACAACGGGGGAAAAGAAGTCTAAAATAAATTCTATGACTTCAGAATAGATTTCGAAGGTCGCTAACGAAAAACCAAACACATTGTAACAAATCTAAAATCAAAGATTTCAAACACAAAGAGTTGGAATAAAATTTGTGGTGTGTGGCAAAAACAATCAAATTAAGAATCAATCAATTGCCACATACATAGAGAAGGGAATCTATCTATGAATGAACCAAAACGAGTAAGAATTAAGAAAAAAGAAGGGCAAGAAAGAACTGACCTGTTGAAAATCAATGCATGTCATCGATTCACAAAACAATGATGCAAACGACAATGAATGATGCATATCCGTGCCGTGCAATGTCGTTTTGTAACATGTTGACACGTTTTATTATAACTCTACTATGCCCACTCTACAAAATGACACGTATAGAGCTTCATCATTATCAAATTTGGGTTCATTTACGTTATATTTCTGCATCTTATTCCTTGCACTCCTCCAATTTATTTATTTATTTATTTACGGATTTGAATTCAATACTACTGTACTGTACGTACAACCAATATATTATTCAACTAACATCTAACCTCTAATATATGCTGACCGGACCCACTAGCACACATTAATATGAAAGTGTAATTACTTTGATTGGATATACGTTGTAAGGTATACTCGTTGTACGAGTAACTTTTTTATTTGAATTTTATCCACGAGCAGTCATGATTGTATTTCTCTCTTATCATATAAAAGGTCATACAAAAAGTTTTTAGATTGAATGACAATGTACTATATTAAAATTAAACTCTTTATTTATTTTGTTTACTTTATGAACCTTACTTCCAATACAGAAAATGCTCCCTTGTAAATTGTATTGAGTTTAATTGTGATGATGATGTGAAATAGTTTTGCGAAGTTTATTAAGAAATTTAAGGAAATATATTACATCATAATAACTATAAGTAGTTACGTTATATTTACTAGCATTTTGTCGCCCCGTCAAGTTACTTTTTTATAATTTTTTATTTAATTTTAATTCAATTTAAGAATCTTATAAATCAAAATTAAATAGATAGATAGTGAAAAAGTACTTATTATTTATTTTGTTATTTTTAATCTTTTTAAAATGTAACTATCTAAATGAGTGTGGATACTAAAATATAGTTATTTTTTAATTATGTTAGATGTACAATACGAAAGACTGAAAACAGAAAAAATGGGTGAGAGAGCGAGAGAGCAAGAGAGATCGAGAGCTTTTGGGTTTCGAGAGTTCGAGAGGTGGGGTGAGGGGGCTGGGAAACACCTGAGAGGGGGTGAGTTTGTTACTAATGGGATGCTTGAGAGGGAGGTCCATGATGACCAGCCTTGGATCAAAGTTCAAAGAAAACAAAAGACTAAGGATGGATACGGTAAACCGAAGGATCAGAATCATTTTTTAGCCCTTGAAAGGGAGACCTTCACAGTGTTCGTGAACAACCTGCCTAAGGCTTCTTCAAAAAGGTGGGTGTGGTGTATGTTAGAGGAATGTGGTATGGTAAGGGACATCTTTATCTCATGGAAAAGAAGGAGTAATAAACCAAACCCTTTTGCTTTTGTGAGATATGCAAAAGAACAACATGCGGTCAATGCTGTGTCATGCTTGAACGGGAGATTGTGTAATGGATATGCAATTGAGGTCAAGATGGCAGAGTATAGGAGGGGTGGTAATATCGAAAGGAAATCGAGTAGAATCAATAATTTGGGCTCTAATGTCCTAATTACGAGAAATATTGGAGCCAGTTTTCCTAATGGTGGATTCAGGCTTGGTGGTGCTGGGGTTCAAACGCATACCAATAATAGATCATTCAAGGATGTGGTTATGACAGGAAATGGTGGGGGACGTCATATCAACCATGAAGTGTAGAAAAACGATGGCTCTTAGTGGATGCATGAGGAGCAATACCATGAGAATATCATGGTGACGGGAGAGGTCAATAAGGCGATATGTGAGCAACTCAGGAAAAGCATTATTGGGGAGGCTGAGTACCCGATTAATGTGAACACGCTTCAGGAATGTCTTTTTGGCCAATGGCCCTCTATTTCGAAAGTTAGACAAATGGGAATGATGGAAGTTGTGATCACCTTTGATACTGTGGAAGATCGAGAGGTGGCACTGAATCAGGGTGCAGATTTTTTAGGGGAATTTTTTTATAGCGTTAGACCATGGTCTGAAAAAGAGTTCTGCAAAACCAGAAGAGTGTGGTTGGAAATTCTTGGGCTCCCCCCTCATGCATGGTCTAGGGAAAATGTGGTGAAAATTGCTGATATTTGGGGTTCTGTGGTTTATGTGGATAGTAATATGATGGATGGCGATGACTTCAGCAGAGCAAGAGCACTAGTGGATTCCAGCTTCATCCATGCAATCAAGGACTGAGTTTGTTTCACCGTGGATGGAAAGCAATATAATGTTTACGTCAATGAAGTGGGCCCGGAATCCATTTTCTTATGGAATACTAGGGTGGGTAAGGGTGGAGATGCCGACTCCTCGTTGGGTTCTGAAGAAGCGGTGGAGATTTGTGATTCTATTCCCCCTTATGAAGGTGCTCATTCTCCTATTTTGAACCTCGCGTCTGCGGTGAACTCTGAAACTAGGAATATCTCAATGGTTGCGGGGGGCGGGGTGGCGGCGGCAAATCAGAGTGTAAGCATGGTGGCGGAGACTCCTGGACTCGAAGAGAAGGGCAGTCTCGGAAATTTCTGGGTGGGAGACGTAGAGTCTACCCCTGAGGCGGTGCGTACAGCTAGCATGGGGTGCATTGGGAAGTGTGGTGAGTTGGCGGCGGTGGGTGCTATGATCGAGACTAAATCCTCAGATTCTATGATGGGAAATCATGGGAAGGTACAATATGGGAAGTTGGATGACTCCCTCATTTATGAAAAGTCTGACACTATACCGCTTGAGGATGATAGGCGTACGGAAGATGTGGTTGATGCTGTTATTAAAGCGCAAATGAGTAATGAGGATAGCATCTCCTTTGGGCCTCCTCCGGGCTTTGGCCCACTCCCATGCTTTGGGGTCAATCCTGTGTGTAAAAAGTTATGTGAGAAGAGTAAAATAAAGAAGGAGGTGATTGGTAAAAGAAAAAATAAAAAAAGTGCGTTAATGATCCAGAAAGGAGGTAGAATTGGGTGTTTGGGTAGTCTGAAAGTGGGTAGGCCTGGTCCCATCCAAAAGGGGGCTCATGCAAAGTTAAAGAGACCTAAACCCATCAGGAGCGGTGTTTGCAAGAAGGACCTCCAGGATACTCTGGCGGGGGATGGCCCGGAAGTTAATATACAATATGCGAGTGACGATTTCGAGACTGAAGGAGTGTCGGAAAAAGAAGAAGCGAGATCTGCCTGGGATTTGAGCAAGAGGCTTGGAATATCTAGTGATAATGAAGAGCTAACTCTGAAAGCGATCTATGATGGGATGAAAGCTTCAAAAAAGAAAAGCGCTGGGAAGGTCGTGAAACAGGTAAACTATGATGGTGATGCGAAGAATGATGCGTACACTCCAGGTGTGTCATTTAAGTCTAAATGATCATGTTGTCCTGGAATATTAGAGGAGTGAGAGGTGTGGGAAAAATTAGTTCTTTAAAAAAGATGATTATGAAAAATGAGGTGGATATGGTGGGCTTGGTAGAAACGATGATCGGCTCCCCTGATTTAGGCTTGATCAAAAGCATCTGGGGGGGGGGGGCAATAATTTCTCTTGGTGTGCGGTCCCAGCGGAGGGGCTGAGTGGGGGCATATTGCTAATTTGGCAGGAAGATTTAATTGATGTCCAGGAAATAAGTAAATCAAAAAGGTGGATCTGTGTTAGAGGAAAGCTTAAGAAAATTGGTTTCCAGTGTGTAATTGGCGTTGTGTATGGGGCCCTTAATAGGGAGGATAAAAGGCAAGTTTGGGCTGGTCTACTCGATCTTAGGGATCGGTGGCTTCAGCCATGGCTGCTGATGGGCGATTTCAACGAGGTTCTAGATCTGGATGAAAGAAGCAGTGAGTGGGGTAGTCAGCGTTGCATAGCGGATTTCAGAGAATGGGTGCAGAATATGGAGCTGTTGGACTTGCCCCTACGGGGTAGAAGGTTTACATGGCGTAGGGGGAAGTCTTGCAATAAACTTGACCGTGTGTTCATTCATGATCATTGGAACTCCATGTATCCAAATCTCGTTTTGGAACCAATTAAATGTTCTAGATCGGATCACATCCCTATTATGGTAAAGGAGTCCTCATTGAACTGGGGTCCTCGGCCGTTCAGATCATTGGATGATTGGTTCTCACACTCGGGGTTTAGAAGATTAGTTGAGAAGGAATGGCGCGCCATGTCGGGGCGAAATGCTCTTGAAAGGCTTAAATGCTTGAAAGCGCCAATCAGGACTTGGAATTCTGAGACATTTGGAAACATTGATACAAATATTAAAAAGTTGGAGTTGGCTATGGACGAGATTGATTGTTATCTTGACAACAACCCTGGTTGTGAAGAAGGGTCTGCACGTAAATGTGCTATTAATGGCCAGTTGGAAGCATGGTACCATAGGAGAGGAGTGTATTGGAAGCAATTGGCCAGAGAAAAATATATTACAGATTTTAATAAAAACTTCAAGTACTTTCATCTCTTGGCAAATATGAGAAGAAGGAGGAAACAATTGGTGCAAATTAAAAATGGTGATAAGGTGATTAGGGAGCCAGGAAGGGTTAAGAGAGAAGTGAGGAAATTCTTCAAGAGCTTATACACCCAAATGGAAGTACCTGATATTTATTTTCCAGGGGATTTGGTTACTTCTATTTCAATGGAGAGTGCGATGGAACTGGAACGGAGACCTTTGGCAAATGAAATTAAAAAAGCTGTATGGGCTTGTGCTCCCTCTAAAGCGCCGGGCCCGGATGGATATAACATGAAATTTGTGAGAGAAATGTGGGATATTATTGGTGCTGAATTCTGTGATATGGTTTTGGAATTCTTTGACTCAGGCTCGATGTCGAGAGAGCTTAACGTCACTTGGATTATACTTATTCCCAAGGTTGAAGGAACATGTGACTTGAGTGAATTTCGGCCAATTAGTATGATTGGATGCTTCTACAAGGTGATCTCAAAGATTCTATCTGAGAGATTGAAAATGGTAATGTCGTTGTTGGTGGGGGAAACGCAATCGGCGTTTGTTCAAGGCAGACAAATACTTGATGGGGTTTTGATTGCTAATGAAGTTGTACATTGGCTAAAGAAGTCTAAAAAAGAGGGAGTCATCTTAAAGCTGGACTTCAAGAAAGCATACGATTCAGTAAGATGGAGTTTTGTGGACCAGGTGCTTTCCAAGATGGGCTTTGGGCAAAAATGGAGAGAGTGGATTATGGCTTGTATCTCCTCTGCTTCTATGTCGGTCCTTGTGAATGGTAGCCCCACTAAACCCTTCAATCTCCAACGTGGGCTACGCCAAGGTGACCCTCTTTCCCCTTTCATCTTTATTCTGGTGGCGAAGGTTTTAAATGGTATTATTAAAAGGGCTTTGAGCTTGGGGATTATTGAAGGTTTAGAGGTAGGAAAAGATAGAGTTATCCTGTCGCACTTACAATTTGCTGATGACACTATTCTCTTTGCCCCGTGTTGTGAGGATACTATTCTTAACTACAAAAGAATTCTAGCGGTGTTTGGGGTTATGTCTGGCTTAACAATTAATTTGCAAAAGTCAGCTCTAATATCCCTTGGCTGCGAGGCTGAGTGGGCTAGGAGGGTGGCTTCTTTTGTTGGATGTCAGATTGCTTCCCTTCCAATTAGGTGCCAATCCAAAGCGTGTGTCTACCTGGAAACCAGTGGTGGATAAGATTGAGAAAAAATTGAAAAGCTGGAAAGCCAACCTTATATCTCAAGCGGGTAAGATTGTGATGATCAAATCTGTGTTGAATAGTTTACCTTTGTATTATCTTGGCTTGTTCAAAATGCCAAGGTTGGTGGAGAAGAAAATTATCTCCATCCAATCCAAATTCTTCTGGGGAGGTGGTGCGGAGAAAAGAGGGATCTCTATGGTCGCTTGGGAGAAAATGCAACAGCCAAAATGTGTTGGGGGGCTCGGGTTTGGAGATATTTTGATGAAAAATGCAGGGCTTTTATATAAATGGTGGTGGAGATTCATGATAGAGGGTGAGCCTTTATGGAAGTGGGTGGTTTGCTCATGCCACAATCTTTCCTCAAATGGTAATTGTGAGCAGCTGAGGAATGTAAAGAACACTGGGATTTGGGGGGGGGGGGGGGGGTATTTGTAACATTGGAGAAATGAATAGCAAAGTTATCAGAATTGTAAATGAAGGGTGGTGGTTGATGGTAGGTGATGGGGCTAAAACAAAATTTTGGTGGGATGTGTGGATTGGAGAGAAACCACTCAAAGAGTTATTCCCTAGGTTATTCATGATTTCCTCTCAAAAAGATTCCTTTATGCGTGAGTGCGGGGTTTGGGTGGGAGATAAATGGGTCTGGGCTCTGAATTGGCGTCGCCAATTAAGGGAGTGGGAAACACAAAGTTTTTTGTCTTTGCAGGTGTTGCTGAACCAAGCGGTGCTTAATAAGGAAATCGAGGATCAGATCATTTGGAGGTTCCATGAAAGTGGAATATTCACTGTGAGGTCTTTCGTCAAGGCTGCTGAAACTGATCTGTGGTGCCATGCAGAGGTTAATAACATCTTCAACAACCTGTGGAAATGATGGGCACACCCTAGAGCTGAGTTGACTGTATGGTTCGCTTTGATGGGAAGGTTAAAAACGAAGGTGGAGCTTGCGAAGAGATCCATTATCAATACTAATGATACTGCTTGTGTGTTCTGTAAAAAGGCTGGTGAATCAGTTTCTCACCTATTTACAGAATGCACCTTTTCGTGGCGGATCTGGTCGGTGTTTATGGGTTGGCGAGATCTGGCATGGGTTTGCCCGGGTGATTTCAATAGCCTCTGGTTGGAATGGTCATGCCATGATTTGGGTGGTATAAAAGCAAAAATGTGGATGACTTTGTTCTTTATCACGGTTTGGTCGATTTGACAAGTGCGGAACAAATGTATTTTTCAAAAAGTTGCTCCTAGTCGGGAGGATGTCTTGCTGCAGATCAAATTCAAATGGAAGGAATGGGCTAAAATTAAGTGGGACAATATTGTTTTGGATCCACACATTTTCTTTAGTAAGCCTGTGCAAGCGAGGGAGGTAGGTAGATATATTCCTCTCAAACATAATATTGATATGGGTGTAATATCTGTTAAATTGTTTGGGCTTTGGTTATTTGTGGAGTTTTTGCCTGAAAGAGGCATCTTTGGGGTGGGTGGTTTAATAACAAATGATATGGCTAGGGAGCAAGCTTGTTTCATTGATTTTATCCATGCAAATTCCCTGGAGGAAGCAGAAGTTAGTGGTCTGGGGATGATCTTAAGCTTTGCGAGAATTGAGATAGGTATCTCTGATACATCGACCTTGATTATAATTGAGTCCAAATCTCTTGTGAACCTGGTAATGCTTTGTAGAAAAAAAGGAAATATTGTATGGAGGCTAAGATTCTTAAGGAATTTGTTCTATAAGCTTGTGGGCAGCAAGTGTGATTTTAATATTCGTTGTGATCCTAAACGGCCTCAGAGGTGGGGGCGCTGGTGGAATGAGTGGAAACTCTCTTGTTACCAAAGGAAGGTAATGTGGTGGCTGCATTGAATCCTTGGTGGGGAATAAAAAATAGATGATTAAGTGGTTTAACGGTGTGTGGTGGCAATGAGAGATGGGGACATGTGGTTTGGAAGTGCTGTCATTTAACTCCTTATTTTGGCTGTAATTTCTTACCTCTAGGGAACTTTTACATATTGTTTTTGTTTACTGGGTGATTATTGCACTGTCTTTCGTGCTTCCCATGGGGGTCAAGCCATATGTAATTATCGAAAAAAAAACAATACGAAAGACTGATAACGTATTATAACCACCGTACAATACGTAAAACAGACAACAAAAGTGAAAAGTGAGTGTTTTGTATACCACTCTCATGGCGCGCACGTGAACAATATGCGCATAATCGAACGCATTCCAACACTTAAAAGAACACATATTTCATTAGCAAACGAACACTTTTGATTATTGAAATGAACATATTTATTTGTTATAAAGAACACACTTAGGTATGAAAAATGAACACATTTACTTAAAAAAATATCAAGCTCGTGAATTTTATCATTTTGTATTATATTATATGTTCAGTTAAAGTATATGTATGTGTTTAATTTGCATTGTATTATGTGTTGTTATGGTATTAATATGTGTTCACTTTGCATTGTACTATGTATTCAGTTGCAATATATGTATGTATGTGTTCACTTTACATTATATTATGTATTCAGTATGTGTTCAATTACCGTATATATGTGTTCATTATTTTATATATTATGTCTGCATTATGACTTAACTTTAATATGTATTCATTTGCTAATAAATAATTTTATGACCTAAGTATTACCTGATGTGTTCATTTTAGGTTGTTATATATGTTCATTTAATCTTATACAATGTGTTCGTTGCATAAAATAAATTCTAATATGAAAAGAAAAAAATGTTCTTGCACTACAACAATAATGATTATTTTCAACATGTAATTGTCAAAAAGTGTTTATAAAAGTATTGTCAAGAAAAGATATATTGACATTTGTTGGCTGTTGAAAATAGTCATAAACTATTCTTTGACAATTAATGGCCGTCGAAAATACTCATAAATTAGTTTTGAGTATTTTCGACGGTCACTAATTGTCAACATTATTTTTATTGACAATACTTTTATTGACACATTTAATGTTGAAAATGCTCATTTTTCTAGTAGTGTTTTGTAACTAAAAATTTGAAAGGAGGAGGAGGAGGAGGAGATGATGATGATAAAAGAAGACTGAAATGTGTTGATTGGATTTGATGATCAAATAAGACTGCAATGTGATGATGATTGAGAGAAAAAAAGAAAAAAAAAATTAAAGCACTAGGAGGAGAAGATGATGATGATAAAAGAAGACTGCAATGTGTTGATTGTATTTGATAATGAGAAGAATGAGAAGAAGAAGAAGAAGACAAGGACCGGCCGAAGCCAAATGAGGGGGTTCGATTCAGTGTTTTTGAGATAAAGTATGGTGTCGGGACCACAAGTCTCAAAAAATGGTAAAATGTATGAAATTGGAATGAATGAATTGAATATATACTTTATTAATTGTAAGCAAATGAGTACAAACAGATGAACTTGAAATGGAACAATGAAAATAATGTACAAATCGAAATGACAGAAATCTAAAGAAAGCAGTAAAATTACTCTACATCTACTCCTATGGGCGATTGAGACATACCTAGAGAACTCGATGTTTTGTCTGAGTAGTAAGCAAGTTTCAAGTGTATATTCAATATCTTTACAACAAGAATTAGTTTCTATTTATAGATCTAAACCTTTCGTTGGATTGTTACACATCAACTCGGCAGTTATAATTAACCTACGTTTATGATCTATTCTTCAATCATTGTAACTGTCGACGGTTATTCAGATAACTGTCGAGCCGCCTTCTTCCGTCACGTCAAAATATGAACGTTGTCATTTGTTGCATGCAGGGGCGGAACCTTGCACAAGCTAAGGGGGCAGTGGCCAAAATATTTGTAAAAAATATTTTTTATATATATTTGGCCCCTTCTATTTTTTTGTCTATTTATTTTATATACAGGAAATAGATAAAATTAGATAACTTCAATATTTTTATAAGCTAATTTTATCATTCACTCTTATTATTATTATTATTATTATTATTATTATATTGTTTGATTCGTTTTATCTTATTATTATTCTATAGTTTGATTATTGTATGACAAAAAACAATTGTAACCCCTTACAACAAAAATAAAAAATCAATTCTTTGAATCATAAAACTTTTTTATATAATTATTCAATTAAATCATTTCATTTTGATGATTCTTAGGTAATAAATATACTCAACTACCTTTGTTAATATGATAATACTTAATTAGATACTTGAGCAAAATGGGTTTTAATTACATAATGGATAGAAAGAAATTAATTAATGTCTTAAAAATATGTTATAATATAGTATTTTATTATCTAATTAAAAAAAGTCTTTCATTGCTATTTTGGAAAGGTTTATAGGACTGAATGACCTTTAATAGTTTTATAAATAATTTAAAATTATTTTCTAATTAAAATGTAAATGAAACAAATACCTTTATTAAATATTAAGTATAGACTAATTTGTCCTATATAAAAAATTGGCCCCCCTAAAAATATTGTCTAGGTCTGCCACTGGTTGCATGTCTTCCACATCAGTCGACGGTTACTTGGCTTATTCCTTTGTTTTACGCGTGTCTCATGCAAAATGGTAACTCGCCACGTGTAAACATTTTGCATGGTAACTTCTCCTCAGTATTTCGACATTCCTGATCTCGCTACCAAATCTTGTAAATTAAACTTCGACATTCCATCCAATCGACATATTTAATTTGATGTGTCGAATTATAGAAAATGTCGAATATATACTTGGACAATTTTTTAGTGTCAACAAAACTTAAGGAGTGAAAATACATGTTAGGAGAATGGTTTAAGAAAATTTCGAAATAAATTTGTTAAAATGTAATAACAATTTAGTACTATTAGTACTATGTATATGTAAATTCCAACATCAATATTACAGTGTTCAAGTTAAAACCTCTTTCATTATCTGCTTGGTCACGTTTTCCCCGACACCGAGTGACCAATTGAACTTCTATAGGTCTATATATTTTGGTTTTTCTTGGATCTGTAGCTTCTTCAATTGGAAATGGAATCGTACGTTTTGAGTTGGAATATTGTGAAAAGATGGCTGTTATTTAAACATCCAAATGAATGGACACCTGCTACAAATATCTAAAATACAAAGAAAGAATTTTTCTAAAAAAAAAAGTAAAAGAGTTGAAAGGATTTAAAAAGAAATTAAAAAATACAATAGGAGATTTTGGGTGTTTTAAGAATTTGCATTGAGTGTTAAAAAATTATGATTGATATTTCATATACACCATAAAATCATTCGGTATCAGTTATTATATGTAATAATTTAACTTTTTAAATTATTGATTAACTTTTATAATGTAAAGTTAATATATAATATTAAAAGTTGAATTAATAATTTAAAAAAAATTATTATATATAATAACTACTTTAAAAAGAAAATCTATATACAACATATTATATATATACATCCAACATAAATAGATAGTATAATCCATTAAAAAAAAAATGTGTGTCCCTCCCTATCTCACATCTAATAGTTATTGATCTCCTAGATTGTTATCAAAACTAAAAAGCAATTATAGTTTTATTGTTCCCAATATTTTTATTTTTATTTTTTTTATTCATCCCATTTTTTCATTTGCTTGTGCTACTTGGTGGCCTGCAAGGATATGCATCAATCCCTCACTCCCACCAAGCATGTCATGGAAAGGTAGTAACATTCAACATTAATTAACAACATCCTATTAGCTACCAACTCAAAGACAATAAACAATATTAACGGACAGTGAAGGGAGGAAGATTGAAATGGTAAGATCTATCTTGCGAGGGGTGGATATCATCCTTAATCGCCCGATAATATTTACTATATAATAAAAATATATTCAACTAGTATTTAACATATGTTATATACTATATGTAATGTGTGCTATATGTATAACATATTACGTATGACACACATTACGTATGGTATATAATACACATTGAATATTAGTTTCATGTATTTTTATTGTACAACAAACATTATATATTAATGTGTGTTCATGTGATGTGTTCGACATAAAATTGTGTTATATTTTATGTGCTATTTTTTTTATAGAGTAATGTTACATGTACATTAAAATTGACACTAAATTAACTATCAATACAAAAAGTTGGATTAAGTAAGTATAAATGTTAGATAATGCATGTCAATATAAAATTTATCAGTGTCTCAATATAAAAGTTTGAATATAATATTAGATTAAGTGACGATATAAGTTGAATTGAGTTGTTAATTTAGTGGCAAATTTAGTGTACAAGAAATATTTGATTTTTTTTAATGTGTGTTTAGTTTTTAAAGTGTGCTATTATTTTAATTTGATATGTGCTTCTTCTTTGAATATTTGCATTGGATTTCAATAATATATGCTATTTTTTTAATTTGACATGTGTTATTCTTTTAATGTATGTATGTTATTTTTTTAATTTGATGCATGCTTATATGACTATATGTGCTCCAACCTAAAAACATACTAGTATTATTTATGGGTTTCTCTGGTGCCTTAAATTTTTAAGTATACCAATTTCTTGTAGGAATTAGTGACTGAGATTAAACATTAAACAGCGTGGGCAATTTTGTAAAAAATATTAAAATAAGCAATGGAATTCACACACAAATTTAATAAAATTGTACACATTTTATAAGATAACTTAATATTTTCATAACTATAAATAATTTTGATAACATGTACATACTAATAATTGTATGCAATACCAGCATAAAATGTGTGCAATACTAGTAAAAAAAATTTGCAATTTGGACAATATTTGTGTTCACTATTAAAAAATATTTTATGTAATGAATATATGTGTTGAGCTTTCTTTCTATGTTATACATATGATCTAAGTATTTTTATTATCCATATAATTTTACCATTTTTAATATAATAATTAATATATTAAATAAAATATTTTTTTTTATCGTATTCATGATTAATAATTGTTCACACCTCGGATTGTGGCCCAATCCGACGGCCCAATTCGGAACCTCACTTATGGCCCGAAAAGACGGCCCATGTTGCAAAGTGACAGAAGCTCAATATGGCCCAAGGTTGAACCTCGGTCCCCACGAAGGGCGAGTCCAGAACAAGACCCATTATCCCCTAAGGCCCAAATGACTAGGATCCGGAGCTGGACCCAGGTACGGGCTCCACGACCCGACCTGAGATCGGATAAGTTCAGCCCCGATTAGGGCGGAAGCATAGAAGCGAGCGGATAGCGACGCCGACAAATCCGGGCCACGATCGGCACTACGCGGATCGCTCCAACACGCCGCGGAAAGCGGGGAGGCCGTTACCCCGAGTCGTACGGTGTTGGCGGCACAGAAATGGCTCGAATCCCCGTCTATAAATAGGGTGTCATCACAAGGTATCAGGTACGCTTTCAGTTGAGTTCTCATGCACTGAGTGATTACTGACTTAAGCTTCGGAGTCCTTTCAGAGAAAACACCCCCGTGCCTTGGAGAGAAGCTGTGCGAGGAGTTAGAGACCGGCGACAGTTCATACCTCGGCAAAGGTACGGAAGAATAATAGTGACTAATTCTTTTTTAGTTAGCTATTCTCTTAAGAAAGTAATAAATTTCTTATCACAAGATTATCTTTCACATAGGCAGATTACACGTATTCAAAAAATGAACTCTAATAATCTTAACCTATTAATTGAATAGTTATACAGAATTGATATTTTTAATTAATTGATAAAGTACAAAAAATTTAAATTTATAATGTTTATATTATATACTTGTATTCGTCAGTTTCATCACTGGTGGAATTTAGCGATAATTTTCAAATGAATTCTATACTAAAATAATTATGATAGCGCATATATTAACGGTACTACTAAACTTTTAATTTGAGAATATTAAGGCCAATAAGAAGGTAGAAAGCTGTAACTATGATTACTTGTTACTTATATACTCCTCGCTAACATGAACTACGTACTTTCCAGTTTCCACAAATGGCAAAAGTCAACGTTTGAGAATTGAGACTTCCAAATTTAGAGGGGCCATCATGCACACACACGCACAACCATAATTCACTCGCCAGGTTGCAACTTTCTTGTTATTCACATTTTTTGTTTCTGTTCCGAATTAAATACAAATCGTACTATGTATATAATTTATATTTGTAATAATGGATCGTACTATGATAGGAATTTATATTTGTATTTGTTTGGTTTTGTGAGCTCCCACTTGCTATAGTTAGAAAAGGTACAATTTAGACATGATCTTGTTTTGTTGCTCTTGCAGTAAGAGAAACAGAGTGAAGAGAGAAAAGGAAGAAAGAATAGAGTTTCTGAATAATGCTTTTGTATTACTTCAGCTCAAACTTATACAATCACAAATGTTTGAGGCACAACAAAAAAACCAGCCAAAACAGCCAATAAAGTTCATTTAACACTTTATGGCCCAAATAGCACTTTTAATTATGAGTATATTTTTAATGGGGTGGGTGATTGTGGCCAAAATTCCTATTTGTTGGCTGTTTTGACTGGTTTTTTGTTGTGCCTCTAGCAATGCTCCTGATACAATATACAGGGTATATATAGATATGTACAATCTTGCACTGCAAGCTAACACTTCTAACTAACTATACAGCTGACATAACTAATTCTACTATCATGTGTTACACGTGCTTAATTAGCTTATTACTATAGTCATCTTACATCCCCCTCAAACTGAGGGTTGCTAGAGGTTCAACCCTGACTTTGTCTCTCAAGTGCAGAAATTTGGAAGAAGAGATTGATTTTGTTAAAACATCTTATGTTTGCTCATCTGCAGGAATGTGACTTACTCGAACTTGTTTAGAACACACCTTTTCCCGAACAAAATGCTAGTCTAATTCAAAGTGTTTGGAGCGACCATGAAGGATTGGATTTGCAATGAGCATGACATTATTGAGATTATCGCAATAGATGATAAGGGATGGTGATGGTTTTGCATAAACAGGAGGCAAGGCTGCGATATTCTGCCTCATTGCTGGATTTTGAGACAACAACTTGCTTCTTTGAGAGCCAGGAGACTAAGTTTGCACCAGACACAATAGGCTGAGGTGGACCTTTGATCATCCGGATCTGAGCCCCAGTCTGCATCACAGAAAGCCATTAGATTTAGTGTAGAAGAGGGTCTTATATGCAGTCCATAGGTGAGAGTGCCTTTTAAGCACCTAAGGATTCTTTTGGTGGCTTTCCAATGAGTAGTTAGTAGTGTCCCTTAGGAAGAACTTTTCTCAAGACGCGTCAGAAACACGTCAGCAAGTTCCTGTCAGAAAGGACTCGCTAGCGAGCAGTTGGTCACCTGCGACCGCAGTCAAGTCGCTAGCAATAGGATCAAGTCCCACATCGTTCAAAATGGACGTCAAGACGTTGCTGACAGAAGGTGCTAGCTAGCGAGCAGCCACTGCCCGCTAGCGAAGAGCTCGTCGCTAGCGACCGGACCGAAGTCCCACATCGGTCACAACTTGTTCAACCTTTCCTTCCTCACCCTATATATATGAGAGGATATGTTTTCTTTTCCCTCACACCTCACACTCCGCCTTTTTCAGAGCAGTGCTTTGGGCGCCCTTGGTTACCGAGGATAGTGTGAGTTCTACGTTTTGGGGATACTCTGCAAGAGCAAGTTCCCGACGGTGAGTGAAAAGACGTTTTTGCCCCTGTCAGTGTGTTGTTCGCTAGCGAGCTGTGAGAGCTCGCTAGCGAGTGTGCCGTCGCTAGCGAGAAGGTGTTGCTCGCTAGCGAAGGTCCAGTGCGCAGCCTAGTTCAAGTTTTGGTTTCCTTTTGTGCGGTCCTGATGGGTCTTTTACACGCCAGGTGCAAACGCGGGGCCGATAGCTGGAGCCGGAGCTAGCGGTGCCTTCCAGTCTCAGGACTTTCCAGGTGAGTGGAGGTTTTAGGGTGGATGTGCCGTGGCTGCCACATAGTAGCATTTGTATATGTTTATATGTTTATATGTTTATATTTATGTTTATGTTTATAGTTATATTTATGTTTATGTTTATGTTCATGTTTATATTTATGTTTATATGCTTAGGTAAATAACATGATAGATAGATAACATGCTTAGATAGATAATATGATAGGTAGATAACATGCTTAGGTAGTTAATATGATAGGTCTATAAAGTGCTTAGGTAGATTATATGATTACGAAAATAACATGCTTAGATAGATCACATGCATCACCTAGTAAGATAATATAACATAGTAACATAGCATAACCTAGCAAGATAACCTCACGTGATAGGATGACATGACATGATAAGAGAATATAATCAAGTAATTAATACCACTTAGTGAGTTAATTATAACCTAATAATTAATACAACCTAGTGAGACAATGTAACCTAGTAAAACACCATAACCTATTAGGATAATATAACATAATAAGATAACGTAACTCATTAAGATAATATAACTTAGTAGAATAACGTGACCTAGTAAGATAGTAAGCCTCAGTAAGATAACACGTCTTAGACAGATAATATAACTTAGACAGATAATAAACCTTAGTAAGATAACGTACCTTAGTAGAAATGTTCCCTAAAGGATAACAGGTCTTAATAGAGGATATGCTCAGATAGATAAGTTCCCTAATAGATGACATAACAGGAAAGAGTGAATGACTTCTAGGTCCCTTTGTATTGACGTTACAACATTATGATGTTATGCGTTATGATTATATTTATTATATGCGTTATGAATATTCCTATAAGCTTGAATGATTTATGCTATGCTATGATATGAAACATGTTAGAACCCTATGATTTATGACCAGAATGATAGCATGCAGTGTATGAGTAGAATGGTTGTAGAATTGTGTGATGATTGTTTACGTAGTATGCGAACCGTCGTAGTATGTATATCAACGCTATAGCCCGGATGCAGCTCCCGGTCGAGTTTAGCCGTGACATACTGCCACGAAGCGCCTCGAGTCCCACCCCAGATACAGATACAGTATGACTGGCCTCACCTGCGTGGTTATAGAGGTCCAGATCACAGGGCGGCTCGTGTTCCGTCATATGGCCGCACCCTAGTGGTAGCGAGTCTCAGTCATCAGTTACAACAGGACGGCTCGTGTTCCGTCATTTATTAGTTATCAGTTCAGTATGGGGGCTCGAGTGCGGATATCTCCGGCGGTACGCGTCCGTCGTCAGAGAGGTGCAACTATGTAGATAGGACAAGTATATGTGATCGATAACATGACAGTATGTGTTGCATGACATGCATGATACCCCATCACTGAGCTTGCGACTTACTCCCCGCATTTTGTTTCAGAGTTCGATTAGGAGGCAGACGAGGAACCATTGATCCAGTAGAGGTCGATTGCAGTTGATTTCCTTGGTGAGCTCCGCATTTTTCGTGGAGTCTTAGCAGTCTATGTTTAGTTTATGTTTAGTTTATATTTCACAGTCAAATCAATCATGTATAGTTTTGCTCCAGACTTTAGAGGTAGGATTCCTTTATCAGTTAAGTTATGTTTCAGTATACTGAACTAGTACGTAAGTTTCAGATTGATACAGTTATATATGATTATCAGTTAAACAGTTATTTTAGTTATTTTCGGTTATTTAGTTTATTTAATAGTTTAAGCATGTTGTTTAGCCCTTATGTTATGCCCTAGTAGCGTGTTCGTTGGGATAGAGCCCTTCGCACGGACACCCCTCAGTAGCGGGGTGTTACAGGTCTTTGCATAAACTGGCATACCTTATTGACACAATAAGCTATTTCTGGCCGTGTAAGTGTAGCATATTGAAGGGCACCGACCACTGACCTATAGAGTGAAGGATCTTCAAATTCATCATTTCCTTCTTTTTTGGACAGTTTGAGATTCGGTGTCATGGGTGTAGGAGCCGGCTTACAGTCTGTCATTTTTTCCTTTTGGAGAAGGTCAGTGATATATTTGGATTGAGAGAGGTGTAGACCCCCTGACTTCAGATGTTGCACTTCAATACCAAGGAAATAATAGAGTGAACCTAAATCTTTGAGTGCAAAGGACTTGGCCAAGGAAGATATTAGTGTAGAAATCACCTTAGTGGACATGGTTGTTATGATAACATCATCAACATAGATTAAAACAAAAATGAATACTTCTGAAGTTACCTTGATGAATAAACTCGAGTACACTTGGCTGCTGTAAACCCAAGTGAAAGGAGGGCAGAGCTTAGTTGTTTTCATGCTCTAGGTGCTTGCTTGAGCTCATACAAGGCTTTGTTTAGCTTGCATACTACAGACTTATCCGAGTTAGAAAAACCCTCATGTTGAGTCATGAATAAAGTTTCATTCAAGTCTCCATTGAGAAATGCATTGTTGAAATCTATTTGATAAATTGGCCATCCTTTTAATACTGCAATTGTGAGAACTGTCCTGATTGTAACTGGTTTGATAACAGGGCTGAAAGTCTCATGATAGTCGAACCCCTCTTGCTGGTGAAATCCTTTTGCTACTAACCTTGCTTTGTATTTGTGAATTGAGCCATCAGGATTGTATTTCACTCTAAACACTCATTTGTAGCCAATTGATTTCTATCATCCGGCATTTTGACAAGAGACCATGTGTTGTTTTTCATCAGTGCATCATATTCTTCTTGCATTGCTTGTTGTCACTTAGGATCTTCAAGTACTTTCTTGGTAGTTCACTATTATAAACCAGCGTATTATCGACGGATGTATCGACGGATAGTCACCCACAATTTCTTAATGGTCAAAACACTTTTATCGACGGATAGACTTGAATAATCCGTGGATATCTTATCGAGGGATATATCCGTCGATATCGCCAAATATAATCGAGGGATGTATCGGCGGATGAATCCCACGATAAACAATTTTTTAAAAATTAAAAAAGTTAATAAATTATTATCGGCAGATGGTTATCCGACGATAAATTATTCGAAGAATTAAAAATTAATTACATAATTATATTTTATCGACGGATAGTATCCGCCGATATTTATTTTCGAAAATTATTAAATTGTTAAATATTTTAATATATCGACGGATACATCCGTTGATAATAAGAAAAAAAATAATTTCTTTTAAATCCTTGTAATTTTTTTAATTTATAAATAACAATAATCTGTAATAAAATCAAATTAATAATAATTAAACTATAAATTAATATTTATAACAAATTACTAATAATATTAATAAACAAAACTATATTCAAATATCATATATTTGTACAACAATATTTACAAATTGTCATAAAAACCAAACATTGTATAAAAGTAAAAAAGAATAATGTCTGAATATCCAAAACAAAATATATAGAAAAATCACTGATACTTCATCCTATCATCACCATCACCACCATCTTTGGATGCATCCGGCTGAGTAGAAGGAGTCTGGGCAAGAGGAAGTCGATGTGGCGACGTCTGAGCAAGGGCGGTAGCAGCCGGTTGAGGAGGCGGTACGGTGTAGAATAAGAAGATGAGGATAACCTGGATGATATGGAGGTGGAGGACGCCAGTATGGAGGGTAAGGCGGATGCTGATGATACGGTGTGGGAGTATAGGGTGCTGGCTGAGAAGGTGGTGGTGGTGTAGGGACGCCACTAGCAGATGATAACCCTCCAGCAGCAAACATCCCGTAGTACTGGGACATTTGCTCCTTAATCTGCCTACTCACCTCCTCAGCAATCTGCTGTTGCCGGCTGGTCCGCTCCTCAGCAATCTGTACCTGCAGCTCCTGGGTCTGTAGCTCCAAATTCATCTGGTGGACCCGGTCACGGACCTCAGCGTCACTGCTGGATCCTGATACTCCTTCAGCTGCTGCAGCAGTTGCGGTGGACGAACGAGCATTGGCCTTTGCGACCGATCCGCACTCGTATATGTGGCCCTTGTAAGGGCCGCCTACAATCTCGTTCCACACCGCCTCCTCATCGACGGGTGCGACGAAATCACCGGCCTCTGAGGCCACTCTCTGCTGGCTGCGGACCTCCTCCAAGCGGCACGTATAATCAGCCTACAATGAGAAGATGACATAACCATATTAAATGGAATACATAACTATATTAATTGAATACATTTATAGAACTGTGATGAAATCACTTACATGAGTACGTTGCGACTGCTCATCTACCCACACCGTCTTGTCTCCCTTTCTGGTGTGAGTCTCCCTGAACAACTCCTCCTGTGTATGTGGTCTCTTCAGCCTTTGCTCCTGTAAGTTAAAAACACTTGAACAAAGCATTAATTAATCAATTCATATAGCATTGTTCGTTAGTTATTTACTCATGTATGTATGGAGTACATGAGTGTAAGTATTTCTAGTGTACATGAGTAATTATTGTTTATAACACTACTCTCTTCGCATGTAGCACACTCTCCAGCCTTCGCAATTGGGAAATCAAATTATTATGAACTAAATACATTGCATGAGTGACACCACAATACAAATAGTGTAAAACAAAACGGAAAATGATGCTTGAACTCTATAAATTTTGACATCCGTGCTGAGTATTTATTTTATATCTATCATTGAAGGATGTGTGGCCTACTTAAATTTGATTTTCTATTATATTAAATAATAGATACAAAATCGTTGATATGAATACTCCGCTTTTTTTTTTCATTATTCAACATATATTTCTCCTCCTAAATATTTGCATATGCCCTTTGATTGGTCTTAAGTCGTTGTACAAAATTCGTCTCGTACTAAGGATCTACGTTTTTTTTTCCATGTAAATATTAGAGAAGGAAACAATTCAATCAGTTAGTTAGATCTTAACCCAACTAGAGTTAAGTAACCTCACTTGAGTTAAGCCCTCACACTTGTATATATACTTTCACTACTCTCAGCTACTGTATCGATTGTAAACTCACAATACTGATAATGAAAACAATATTCTGTTATTTCTGTTTCTTCTCTCTGCTTTCTATCATGGTATCATAGAGCCAAATTTTTTTTTCTTCTCAACGATTCTTGAATCTTGCATTTCCGATCCATGGATCCTCCAGTTGATTCCCCCACTTCTTCCACTGCTTCATCTCCAGTATTCTCTCCTAAGAAGTTCACGATCCCAATTTCATACAAACGAACAGATGAGAACTTTCTGCTATGACAGCAAGAAGCGATTGCCACCATTAAAGGTCAAAATCTGCAGAGTCACCTGCAGAAAACACAAATCCTGCTCATGTATCTTACCACTGCTGATGCAAATGCTGGAACTCTAAATCCTGAATTCTGCCGTTGGGAGCAACAAGACAATGTTCTCTTAGCTTGGATCTTGAACTCCATAAGTGAATCAATAAGAGTAAGAATGGTAGGTTGCACTTACTTTTTTCAAGTTTGGTCCAGATTGGAGAAAATTTTTGCCTCACAGACTAGAGCAAAAATCAGTCAACTAAAAACGCATCTCCGTAGTTTGAGGAAAGGTGCATTAATGAATGCATATCTTCTTGATATCAAGAGAAGTGTAGATCAACTAGCAGCTGTTGGAGCTCTGCTGAGCACTGAAGAAACTATAGAGGTAATTCTTGATGGCCTTCCTGCTAACTATAATCTGTTGATTGCATCAATACTTTCTCATCAAGATCCCTATACGATTGATGAAATGGAAGCACTCCTGTTAGCTGTTGAAGCTCGTATAGAAAAGTGCAATCGTGAAGAACTTGGTTATACATATAATTCAGGCCAGATCCAAGCTAACTTCTCTCAAGCAAGAGGCAGAGGCAACTTGCACAAAACATACATCAGAGGCAGAGGATCTTACTCTCCTCGTGGCAGAGCTAGATCTGGAAGATTCTTCGGCAGATCTAGTCAAGGTGATAAGCCACAATGTCAAGTTTGCAATCGCTATGGTCACTCAGCCTTAGCCTCTTACCACAGGTTCAATCCAAGCTACAATACCACTCTCAACTCACCAAAGACTTTCACCACTCAACCTCAAGCATATCTAGTTTCGTCAGGAGCATCATCCTCTGGAACTATTCCTGCACCAAACAACTCTCCAACTCTTCTTCCAGCTCCTGAAACAGCCTATGATCCTCTTTGGTATCCGGACACTGGAGCTACACATCACCTAACTCGTGAAGCTGCAAATTTCACCAGCACGAACAACTACGATGGAAATGATTCGGTTCATCTAGGTAATGGATCAGGTATGCAAATCATGCATCAAGGACTTTTTAGGTTATATTCACCTTCTTTTAAATCTTCATTTGTTCTTAAAGATTTGCTTCATGTGCCTCGTCTCAGCAAAAATCTACTTAGTGTAAGAAGATTTGCAAAACAAAACAATGTATTCTTTGAATTTCATCTTGATGATTGTTGTGTCAAATCACAGGCCACCAAGGAGATTGTTCTCCAAGGCATTGCCCATGAAGATCTCTATATTTTCCCTGATCTGGTGTCTACAAATCTAAAAGTGCAATCTCCAGTCAACAAATTGAATAATGCACCTAGGACACAAAATAGTTCTTCTTGTTTTTCTTCTGCTGTCTGTAACAGTCCTGCTATAGAGTCTGTAAAAGCAAAAAGTGTAACCTCTACTTCCACTGATGTTAAGTCCAATTCTCTTTTACTTTGGCATGCTAGGCTTGGTCATCCAGCTAGCAATGTAGTTCATCAAGTTCTGAAATATTGTATGATACCTTCAGATGCTAATAAAATTGCTTCAGTTTGTGATGCTTGTTGTCTTGGCAAACACCATCAATTACCATTCACTGCTTCTGTAAAAGTATATAACTCACCTTTAGAACTAATTTTTCTTGACATCTGGGGACCCGCACCAGTAAACTCTTCCTCTAGTGCAAAATACTACTTGTGCTTAGTTGATGCTTACTCTAAATTCATTTGGATGCTCCTGCTAAATCATAATCACAAGCTCTACCCACATTCATAAAATTCAAAACTCTAGTTGAGAATCAACTTAGTACCAAAATCAAAGCTATTCAAACAGACAATGCTAAAGAATTTCTTTGCTTCAAACCATTTCTCACCTCTCATGGCATATCTCATCGCCTAACATGTCCTCACACATCTCAGCAAAATGGCAGTGTTGAAAGAAAACACAGACACATCACTACAGTTGGCCTAACACTTCTAGCTCATGCCTCACTTCCCACAACATTTTGAGGAGAAGCCTTCACTACAGCCACATATCTTATTAATCGTCTTCCAACACCATTACTTAACAACACTTCACCCTTCCAAAAACTCTTCCATAAACCACCAAATTACACTTCCTTAAGGCCCGTTGGTTGCACTTGTTATCCCTTTCTTAGACCCTACAATCACCACAAATTAGATTTCAGATCAGAAAAATGCATATTCCTTGGCTATGCAGAAAACAGCAAAGGGTACTTGTGCCTATCCAAATCTGGCAAAATTTACACCTCGAGGCATGTCATTTTTGATGAATTCACCTTTCCATATCTGGCACTATTTTCTCCATGTGAAAAAGAAAAATCTCTTACGGACTCCAGCACTTAATATCCCATTTTAAATCCTAGAAAAAGTCCTTATGCATTTGATATATTGCCTAGCACTACTCTGCAAGCTAATCATGACAGGAGCACTTCTCTGCAAGACACTGTAGCTCAAGCTAATCATGACAGGAACATCTCTCCACAAGACATTGCAGCTCCAGAAACTATTCCCACAGAGTCGCCTATAACTTCAAGCAACTCAAACACACACTCAGTATCATCTCAACCAAGCTCATCCCCGGCACAAAACCAGTCAATATCTCCTGCCACAAATCCTACCACCACCAGCCCTGAACCACCAAAGACAAAATCAAAACCACAAAAATCAACCCCACTCAACTTTCATCCTATGGTTACTAGAGCCAAGTCGGGCATCTTCAAGCCTAAGGCACTTCAAATTTCGGTCACTCCTACTACAGCAAAGAAAGCACTCGGTGATCCTCTCTGGAAACAAGCCATGGAAGAAGAATACAATTATACAAAACTCTAATGAGAAACAACACCTGGACACTAGTCCGTCTCCCTCATGATAGAGAACAAATAGGCTGTAAATGGGTTTTTCGAACAAAATATAATGTTGATGGCTCAATCAACAAGTATAAAGCTTGATTAGTTGCAAAAGGCTTTCATCAACAAGAGGGGTTCGATTTTCATGAAACATTCAGTCCAGTGGTAAAACCTACAACAATCAGGCTAATCTTGAACATTGCAGTCTCTAAAGCTAGCCTATCAAACAAATTGATTTCAACAATGCATTCTTCAATGGAGATTTGCATGAAACCGTGTACATGTCACAACCAGAAGGCTTCATCAATCAAGACAAAACATTGGTATGTAAACTAAACAAAGCCCTGTATGGTTTGAAACAAGCACCTAGGGCTTGGTTTGAAAAGCTTCGAAACACACTACTCACTCTAGGCTTTACATCAGCTAAATGTGATACTTCTCTCTTCATTCAAGTCACTCCCACACACACTTTGTATGTGCTTGTGTATGTTGATGATGTAATCATCAGAGGCTCCTCTTCAACTGCCATCAATTCTTTAATCAAAAGACTCGACAGCTCCTTTTCTCTCAAAGACCTTGGTGATCTACATTACTTTCTTGGCCTTGAAGCAACCAAAACTGCTGAAGGAGGTTTACATCTGTCACAAACAAAATACATAGTTGATCTGCTAGAAAAGGCAAAAATGGCTGACTGTAATGGAATGCTCACTCCAATGACCTCTGGCTTAAAGTTAAGCAAAATAGGATCTGATCCAATTGAAGATCCCACCCTCTATCGCTCCATTGTAGGATCGGAGCACTTCAATATGTCACACTTACAAGACCAGAGATAGCCTTCTCAGTCAATAAAGTGTGTCAATTCATGCATCATCCCCTCTCCTCTCACTGGCATGCAGTTAAAAGGATCCTGCGATACTTGCAGGGCACCAAAACTCTTGGTCTCACTTTGCAACCTTCTTCCAATCTCAATCTAGCTGCATTTTGTGATGTTGACTGGGCATCAGATATTGATGACAAAAGATCCACCACAGGTTTTTGCATCTTCTATGGAGGTAATCTTATCTCTTGGAAGTCTAGAAAGCAGTCTGCTATGTCTCGGTCAAGCACTAAGGCTGGATATCGTAGCCTTGCAGCCACAGTAGCTGAACTCAAATGGCTAAAAGCTCTTCTCTCTGAGTTGCATCTTCATCCTACTCAAACACCAAGCATATATTGTGACAATCTTAGTGCTGTCATGATAACAGCAAATCCAATTCTACATCAAAGATCAAAGCATTTCGAACTGGATCTTCACTTTGTGAGGAAAAGTGTAGTAAACAAAGAAATCCAAGTTAGTCACATTCCGGCTCAGGAACAAGTTGCTGACATACTTACAAAAGTTGTCTCATCTTCTCTGTTTCCATATTTTAGGACCAAACTCAGTCTTAGTGATTCCCCTAACTTGAGTTTGCATGGGGGTATTAGAGAATGAAACAATTCAGTCAGTTAGTTAGATCTTAACCCAACTAGAGTTAAGTAACCTCACTTGAATTAAGCCCTCACACATGTATATATACTTCCACTACTATCAGCTACTGTATCGATTGTAAACTCACAATATTGATAATGAAAACAATATTCTGTTATTTCTGTTTCTTCTCTCTGCTTTCTATCAGTAAAGAATAGAGCCACATATAAGTTTTTGTTTAGAATGAAAACATATTTAACTTTTATTCAATTTGAGTAATATTTTCTCTGCGAGTATTATTATATGTATATCACAAAATCAGTCACCATAAATTATTATATATAACAATTTAACTTTTTAAAATTGTTAATCCAATTTTTAAAATGTTAGGTTAATGTATAGTATTAAAAGTTAGATTAATAGTTTTAAAAAATTAGATTATTGCATATGATATCTGATTTTATAGTGTACAAAAAAATATTTCTCTTTCTCTATTTATAAACTTTGGTAGATTTTTTTAAAAATTATTTCTATTTCATTAAAAAATTATTAAAACCGATGTATTCTTCATGATTTCATAATGAATAAATAAAGACTGAAAAAATAATGAGATAATTAACTAGTGACACAAAAGCTATAATTCTGTCAAAATGTGTCATTTTCTTTTTGCTACTGTGATGCAAAATTGCAAATCCCTATCAATCCTTGTGGTGGTGACTAGACTATGCCTCAAAAGCTATAATGGTCCATCCACCGTTAACTTTGCGCCGTACCTTACGCGAGAGACATAGATTGTGGTTTGGATGCAAAGTTGCGAACTAGTAATTTCCTTGCAAATCTAATGAAACAAAACAGAGGAAAAAGTTTGATGCCACGTGAGAACATTTTTCTTACAAATATTAGAGTTTAATCCACATATATTAATAGTTAGAGAACACATTTATACGTGCAATAAAAATACAGTTAACATGTTATATATAATGTATTATATAATATGCACATTATATATTATAGGGAGATGCTAAATGTACAATAAAAAAACAGCTAATAAATGAGATTTTGGGCCATAATTACTCAGTCTATTATAATCTCAATGATTATTTAGGCCAAAATCAAAGTTGAAATAGACTCATTGGCTGTATTGGCTGGTTGTTCATTATACACTTAGCATTATTGTATATTATATGTTTTTCACACTATATATCATGTATTATACATGCACATCATATATCATATATCATAAAGAAATAGGGTGTTGCAATATGTTATATATGATGTGCAGAGCATGTTACATTTAGTGTGCATAATATATAATATACTGTGTGCATATTACATATCATCAGGGGCGGACCTAGACAACATTTTTAGAAGGGGCAATTTTTTTATACAGAACAAATTAAACTATGCTTAATATTTTAATAAAATTATTTGTTTCATTTACATTTTAATTAGCAAGTAATTTTAAATTATTTATAAAGTTATTAAGGATTATTTTGTCCTATAAACCTTTATAAAATAGAAATGAAAGACTTTTTTTAATTAGATAATGAAATAATATATTATAACATATTTTTAAGACATTAATTAATTTCTATCTATCAATAATGTAATTAAAATCCATTTTGCTCAAGTGTCTAATTAAGTATTGTCATATATTAACAGTTGAGTACATTGTTATCAAACTCTCGAATCAACTCGTAGACTCTTACGAGTTTACGATTCTAGATCATAGAATCGAGTTGACTCGCATGCAAACTCTTTTTTGAGTAGACTCGGGTAGACTCGGTAGACTTGTGCAAACTCGTTAGTTTATGAGAGAGTTTACGAGTTTGATATGCCTACACAAAATTACCAAAACGTCAACAATTTTAATACTAAAATAACCATTATGAATTAAAAATCATCATTATACGCTTATTTATTTAACAAATCTAGGCTTTAGAAACCCTTCTTGGTTTCAGACTCTTCTCAGTCCCTCACTCTAGTTTGTTGTCAACGTCACCCACTGTCTCACTTCCGACCCGCCATCACCTCATTTCTGCCTCACGGTTCACATGCCACCCCACCTTATCTATCTTTGGCTCTCCGGTAGCGCCTCACCTTCTCTCTTCACAAAGCCCCACAAACTGCAAGGGGTTGTCGTCGCCTCATGCCGCATTGCCGTTGCCTTACCTCTGTTGTCTCTGGCTCTCTGTCATGAGCTTATCTCCTCACAGTCACAAATTAGTTATGGCCTATGTAATGTTCATTCTTAGTTCTCCCTTTTTTCTTTCCTCAATCTTAACACCAATATATATAATAATTGTGATTGTTGATAACATCTATGATTTCTGGGTTCTGATTCATTTTAGTTCCGTGTTAACTTATGTTGTGCTAATTTTAAGTTAATGTGTGCTTTGATTTGGTTGGACTTGAATTGACTGTGTGTTTATGAGTTATTATATTACCATTCTTTATATTCTATGTTTTATAATATAATTTTAAAACATATTTTAATAGGTATGTAAACTCGTACGATTTTACGAGTCGAATCTATGAGTCGAGTTCACGAGCGGAGCCTCCACGAGTTTGCTTAGACTCTCGAGTTTGATTACCTTGGTGGAATATGTTTATTACCTCAAAGTCATCAAAATAAAAATGATTTAATTGGATAATTCTGTAAAGAAAAATTATGATTTAAAGAATTAAATTTTATTTTTATTGTAAGGGGTTACAATTGTTTTTTTTATACAATAATCAAATAAGAGAATAGTAATAAAATAAAAAATCAAACAATATAATAATAATAATAATAATACTAATAATAATAATGCGAATGATCAAGTTAATTCATATAAATATTAAATTTTCTAATTTTATCTACTTCTATTTTATTTTCTATTTTTATATACGCAGGACGGTTTGTGTATTTATTCTAGTGGATAATAATTATGATGTTTTCATCCAATTCATTTTCTATTTTGCGTGTTTTTATACTTTTGGCTCTAAACATAAAAAATAAGAATTTAATTTTTCTTATTTTTATTGATTTTAAAAAATATTTTCTGAAAATATTTCAATTGAAATAAAATCATACATTTTTACTTATATTTTTTATTTATAATAAAAATTAAAATAAAATTATCAAACCAATCGAAGTTTCTACATCATCTCACAAATTCTACAAGTTTCTTCAATTGTTGTAGCTATACACATGAGCACTCAATCACATCAGAATTTTGTATTTATCACCGAAACACCCCTTAATTTATTCATATATTTATATTTATATTATCTGAAATTTACAAAAGCATAATGATATGCACTATTTATTTCCACACAAAGATCTCATATATGAATTGACTTAACAGATTTAGATCGTATCCAATAAGCACAGATCACATTATTTCTAGACACGTTGCACGTGATGAACCTCAACTAAAGCATGACATGGACTCTATCATCTTCTCGTGCTAGCATCATCCACATCCCTCACCACAAATAGTTAAAAGAAATATTTTTTTACAATATAAATATATCTCAGATACATCCAACGCATATATTGGTCCATCTTTCACATTAATACCACGTAACTGTCCAAAATTTTGAAAAAGAATTGGTTACATTTTGTTCCTAAAATTGTACAATTCTTGTTATCATATGAAATATAGTATATAATAATGTTTTTCGAACAACATAAATACGTTCTCTTAAGGGACTAATGTTTGTCCGAAATTTGAAATTGTTAAGGACTACTTTGTCACTTTCTCTTTGCCAAAAATCACCTTGTCCGACTCAAAAATTGTCAGGGACTAACTTGGTGTTACTTAGCTTTTCGTATCAGCAGCTTATTTGTATTAGCTAGCATTATATCGCTACTGTTACATTCATTCTTTTATTCTCTCTTTTGTTTCTGTTGGTTAGTTAGTAAGTATTATCTTTGTTAGTTTCTTGTTGTTTTTCCTTCTTATCTCTTCTTCATTCTGTTATCGGGTCTTGCTATAAATATAGCTTTTGTCCCCTCAGTCTGTGAGAGATATTCATTTTTCTGTACTCATTCATTCATTCTAATAAAACTACTTCAAATTCAGTTTTCTTCTTCTTTATACACAGAAGTGCTTAGAACTTTTTCTTAACATGGTGCGATGAGCGTGGCGCACCTCTAGTGCAAGAATATCTCAAAGATAAAGCGATCTTTCTTTCTTCTTTCTCATAACAGCCATGACAGATACGGGTTCATATGGATTGAATCCAGATCAGACAAAAGTAACACCCATGGTTGGAGGTGTGGACCTTCATACTTTGGCACAATTAGTTGCCCAAATAAATGCACTTTAGGCAGCCACTTCAAGAGCAAATCTCAACCCAATTTTGGACCCCATGAGTCCTTACTATATCCATCCAGGGGAGAGTCAATGCATAGCTCTCATTTCCAAGGTTCTTGACAATGGAAACTATCATTCTTGGGCCCAATCTATGATCTTTGCTCTTAAATCAAAAAACATAGTTGCCTTCATTGATAGCACATTACCTAAGCCGGATGAAAATGATCCTCATTTTCATGCTTGGGACAGATGCAACACTTTTGTTGTATCTTGGATAAAACAATCCTTAAGTCTAGAGGTTGCGCAAAGCGTTCTATGGAATAATATTGTCATAGACTTGTCGAATGATCTAAAGAAAAGATTTTATCAAGGAGATCTTTTCAGGATAGCAGAGCTTGAAGAGGAGCTTTTTTCTCTAAAACAAGGTGACCTTAGTGTCACGGCTTACTTCACCAAACTGAAGGGCATTTGGGAAGAGTTGGAAAACTTCAGACCTATACCTGCTTGCAGCATGACATGCACACTAGAATGTGCCTGCGGATTAAAGATCATAAGAGGTTATAGAAAGGACACCTATGTGGTGAGATTTCTTAGAGGACTCGATGAACAATATGGGAGTGTAAGATCTCAAATTATGCTAATTAAGCCTATGCCATATGTAGATAATGCAGTGTCTCTATTATTATAGCAAGAAAGGCAGTTTTCAGCTCCAGAAATCCTTGAGTCGAAGACACTAATGACCTCAACTACTGATCCTGAATTTGTGTATCAACCACAAAGAGGAAGAGGGGCAGAGGAGGCAGAGCAATAAGAGGCAGAGGAAATGGTTACGGCAGGGGCAAACCAAAATTGATGTGCTCCTATTATAACAAACCTGGCCACTTGGTGGATACCTGCTACAGAAAGCATGGGTTGCCCCCTCATTTGAAGCAGAAGTTAATCAACAATATTGTTGTGGACCAAGATGACAAAGAAAGGAATATTATCTCTTTATATCAAGAAGGAGACAATGCTGATTCCTCCATTTTTACACTTGAATAGAAGCAAGCAAGAGGCACGTCAAACATCTAGATGTTGATACGACTTTCTTGCATGGAGACTTGGATGAAGAGGTCTACATGAAACTACCTGAAAGGGTGCAGTGTTCAGAGCCAGGATTGATGTGTAAACTTCAGAAGTCACTCTATGGCTTGAAACAAGCTAGTAAGCAGTGGCATACAAAGCTCAACACAGTGTTAGTCAAATCGGGATACATCTAATCTTAAAGTGATTATTCTTTGTTTACTAAAATTAACAACAAACATATTACTGTCATTTTGGTATATGTGGATGATTTGGTGTTGGCAGGAAATGACTTGACTGAAATAGAGTCAATAAAGGATATCCTGAATAAGGCTTTTAGAATCAAAGATATAGGAGACTTGAGATTCTTTATTGGTTTTGAAGAGGCCAGGAACAGAGAGGGCATCACAGTGCATCAAAGGAAATATGTGCTTGATCTACTTCAAGAATATGGGATGACAGATGCTAAATCTTCAACTACTCCTTTTGATTACTCCATCAAACTCACAAAGGATTGTGCACCTCCATTCACAGATGTCACACTATACAGAAAACTTATTAGACGACTCCTATATTTAACCAATACTTGTCCTGACATTTCTTTCACTGTCGGGAAGCTCAGTCAATGCTTAGATTCACCTACAACATCACATTATAAGGCAGCATTAAGAGTACGTCCTTCTGTATCTCAAACAATCTCCGACAGTAGGACTTCATTTCTCATCATCCTCTGATTTGTCATTAGCAGGATTCGCTGATGCAGACTGGGCGACTTGCTCGGACACCAGAAGGTCTATCTCAGGGTATTGTTTTTCCTTAGGAAAATCTCTTATTTCTTGGAAAAGTAAGAAGGAGGCCACAGTAGCAAGCTCTTCATCGGAAGTAGAATATAGGGCTTTAGCTATGGTAGTGAGGGAAGCACAGTGGCTAAGCTACATTCTTAAGGATATTGGTTTTTCTCTCCTAAAACCAA
The DNA here is from genome assembly GCA_013621005.1 of Aeschynomene evenia. NCBI lineage: Eukaryota > Viridiplantae > Streptophyta > Magnoliopsida > Fabales > Fabaceae > Aeschynomene > Aeschynomene evenia. The sequence continues at coordinate 15,985,718 of CM024266.1, forward strand.
TACCTCTCTATTGTGACAACCAATCCGCCCTATACATCAGTGCTAATCCTGTTTTTCATGAGAGGACTAAGCACATAGAGATTGATTGTCATAAAATGAGGGAAAAGGCTTAATCCGGGTTAATCAAGTTGCTGCCTATTTCAACTAAGGAACAACCAGCATATATTCTCACAAAAGAGCTCTCTCCAACTCCCTTTACTAATTGCTATTCCAACTAGGTCTTGTGAATCTTCAGCCTCCAAGCTTGAAGGGGGGTGTTACTTAGCTTTTTGTATCACCAGCTTATTTGTATCAACTAGCATTGCTACTGTTACATTCATTCTTTTATTCTCTCTTTTGTTTCTGTTGGTGTTGTCGTAGTGAATTTCTTCGGCTAATCCAGCAATGACTATCAGCTGAAACCAACAACTTAATGATCCCTTTTAACTGAGGCGATTTTGCCGAGAATGAGAATCTTATTCTCAGCTGTAAGTTCCCTAACTATCTCAATGTAAAGGGCGAGATTTTAGGCCGGAAGAGGTTAAGAAAAGGATTTAGAAGATAAGAATGCGAAATTGAATTGTTATCAACAAACTTGCAAAATACACCAAGTTTCGAATTTTGAAATTACCTACATCTACTCCTAAGGAATCTAAAATGACAATAAGAAAACGACTAGAAAAACTAAGAAATAACTTGAAAGTTGTGCTTGTTCTGGTGTCAATCTTTGTCAACTTCCTCCCCTTATATAGCCCTTTATGTTTGATCCTTGTTTCGCGCTTTCCATGGTTCCACTCTTCACGTTTCGCTTAGTGCCCTTCTATCCTTGATTTTCGGCTACTTGTGCTCATCTATTTCCTCAATCTCCACTTTTGTCGTTTACTCCCTAGAATATCCCAACCGCTTTGCAACCGTTCTTCCCTTCAGCCGATTTTCCTACCAGCCGTAGCCGAAATCTTACAATCATTCGACTATGACTAGCTGTCAATCGGCTAACAGTTCTTTCGACTGCATTCAATTCGGCTACGGCAATACGGCTAAACTACCTTGACTTCCTTTCCTGTATCAGCTAATTTTGTGGGATAACAGTTGGTTAGTTAGTAAGTATTATCTTTGTTAGTTTCTTGCTGTTGTTTTTCCTTCTTATCTCTTCTTCATTCTGTTATCGGATCTTGCTATAAATATAGCTTTTGTCCCCTCAGTCTGTGAGAGATATTCATTTTCCTATACACATTCATTCATTCTAATAAAACTACTTCAGATTCAGTTTTCTTCTTCTTTATGCACGAAGTGCTTAGAAATTTTTTTAACACTCGAGGGTTTGCTCTATTAAAAAATCATCATGCAAATAAAGTGTAAAATATTTGTGGGATTCACAAATTTTGTCAATATGATATTTGAATGTTTAAAATGAGTGGATGTATAAATAATATTTCTCTTTCTCAAATCAAACATTTATAATTTATAAGATGCAATACATACATACAAGAGTCATTGCTCGATTGATGAATAAATAGATTATGGGGAGGAAAAAAAACGTGAGAAGCGGATGGAGATCTAGAATAGGGCAATGAAATGATAAGATAACGAAACAAGATAGATAGTTACATACATAAAATGATGAGAATGGCCGCTGAAATTCGGTATTGTTTGGGAGAGTAGTGGAAATGAGGGCGATGGGAGTAAGATATACAGAAAGGTTCGGTTAGTGAGGGACATTCCACGGCAACTTTGCCCCAAATCTTCTTCTGCCAAATTTAGATTTCATTTTGCAAAACCTGATTCACCCTTTGAAGGATATACATAAATTGAATTTTATTTTACAACATTGTTAGATATACAACAAAATTCTAATAAAAAACAGTCAAAATATTATACACATTATAAAAAATTGATGATATTACAACATGTGATATATGCTGTACATAATATATGATATATGCTGTGCATAATATGTAATATATGGTGTGCATATTATATAATATATGCGTATAATATTTTAATTGTTTGACTGAAATTTTGCTTTACACCAAGATTATTTATTTATTTCATTTAGTTCAATATAATCTGGGGTTTAAGTTTATATGGTGCACTTTCAATCCAACTCACTCGTTCAAATAATGAGATGGATTAAGTTACAGTTGTAATTATACTGTATGGGACGTTGATGTTGACTTATACTCTATATAACAACACACTAGCGTCTTACCGGAGTTTGAGTATGTCAAGCTGTATTTTTATTAATTTTTATTTAATTTAATAATGATATAAATTAAAATTAATTAGATAATGAATAAAATTGAAATCTTTAAAATAGTTACTTTTGCTATTTATTTTTGAAAATATAATTGCTTTATTAACTGTGTAGTCCTTTATATAATAACTTACGACTTACCTTGTCAGGTACTTTATTTAATTAAACTGTATTTTTATTATTTTTATATAATTTAATTTAAAGTAATAATGATATAAATAAAAATTAAATAGATATTTAATAGAATTGAGATAATGAAAAATAGTTACTATTTATTATTTGTTTTATTATTTTTACTTTTTTATATATTTTTAAAATATAACAGGTTTATTGAATATAAAAATCGTACAAAAGATAGTTATTTTGACAAATCTATTCATATAATAGTATAATTTTGATGCACTGATAGTGTAAAGATATTTTTTATTGTCATCCAATAAAAAACACTCATTTTATATGATTTTTCAGGTGGTGAGAGAGAAAATATTAATTATGACTAATGTGATCACACATGATTTAATCACTGTGTAAAAAGTTTGTATACTATTGGTAGTGAATGAAAATTAAATCCATAGATAATATAGATATAAGTAGTTGATAAGTATAATTGTATAAATAACATGACTATTTAATAATGATATCATGCAAATGGATGACTATAATTTATATCAATTCATCAAAATTTAACTTATAATACTTAATTTTATAATTCAATTAAGTAAGATGTGTATAATTTATTATTTATTATAGTTTTAAATATCTAATTAAATAAATATTTTATTAAAAAAAAACTAAAGGAGGGAACTGCCCCTTGACCTATAAGTGAAGCCGTCCTTAACGTTGTTCAATCTGGATGCCACATATATCGATCATGCGATCCATTGTCCATAAGTTAAAACAGATAAGTTAAGCATTTTTCAATATATATATATATATATATATATATATATATATATATGTGTGTGTGTATTTGTGTGTTTGATGCGTAAAAGAAAAAAACGATTTTAGAAATTACATATTTATAACATCTTATGAATTTAATCTTCAACGCACTTTTAAAATTAATTTGTTTAGTTTTGTTAATTTCTCATTTATTGAATTAAGTTAATAGAACTATAAATTTATTTAGGATTTAATTTTCATCCACAGATAGTATACTATTTTTTTACACATTCATTCAATCATATATTGTCATGTTAGTCATGATTGTGTTTTCTCTTTCTCACTACTTGAAAAGTCATACAAAACAAAGTATTTTGATTGGACTTATGTATAAAAATTAAACTCAATTATTTAATGGTAAAAATAAAGTGGAAGACTTAAAATACTTACTGGATGTTAAACATTTAAAGTGTTATTTTTCTTAATAAATCCGATTGAGTTGTCGAAACTCAACTTAGTCTTACTACCAATTCCATAACAAAATTGATTTTTTATATACCTGACACAAATTGTTATGTGGTTGATTTCCACCGCTTGGATTGAGTAACTTTGTTAAACTAGAGTAGTGGTATTTAATTATTTAGTATATCGTGATAGTTATATAAAAAATTAGTTAAAATAATCAATAAATTGCGTATAATATATATAATATAAATTATATAATAAATATTATATATTATGCACACTATATATCACATGATATGCATAATATATATCATATATATTATAAAGAAAAATGATGCTGCAACATGTGATATATGATGTGCACAATAAATGATATATGTTTTGGACCGCATGTGATATATATACATTATGTATTTTATATTATATATATTGTATACCAAATATTTTTCAAATTATTTATTATACGTATCACTTCTATACCCTATATATATATACACGTACCCCTCCTTCACTAAAAATTTATACGAAATCCACAGTTTTTTTTTATGTGACCTTCATTCCATCATATTATCTTCTTTTATCTACAATTAATTATAATAAATATTTTACAAATATATAATTTTAAATGTCTGTGTATAGCATTCCTCTTTTAACATTACCTTTGGTTTTGTACTTCTTTTATGAATAGCTTGGTGAGTACTAGTAGTAGTACTAGTTGTAGTAGTACTAAACAACTTCTAATGATAATAAATAATAATAGCTTAAAATAAATTACACAATTCGAGTCACCATAATTTGTGGTTTATATGGAGATGATCAAATAACATTATATTTATATTTCTATGTGAACATTAACATTTTTTTTTGTGAGAGAACATTACATATTTGTCAGATAAAAGGATTCTCTGAAAAGAAAAACTAAAACATAACTAATTCATTATCATGTTGATGGTCTCTTCTCAATACATGCATGTCACTAAAATTTGAATGCATAGGAGAATATCATTCCTAATAGAAAAATAATTCGATGATGAAAACCAAAAAAGTAGAGAAGAAAGAAATCAAAGAATAACTGGATTTGATGATGATTACGTCCGATTGTCACAAATAGTGAGATCAAATTTCCTCACGAGGTCAATTTTAGTTCCATTAAAATCTCTATATACATACTTTTCCTCCGTTAAAAAATAAGACTAAATATTCATTTTAGTCCTCCAAAAATATTACACTAATGCTATATGTACACTCTCCCATCAGCCACCCTTCACTTTTTTATAGTGGGCCCCATCAGAATGAAAAAGTAATACTTGATGAAATTGATGGAGTGACTGATGGTGGCTGCAAAATGGTGTACAAGAAACATTGTTAAAAATATTATTGCAGGACAAATTGATCACTCAGAATTAGAAAGTTCAATATTGATCCTTCACATTTCAAAAAGGAGGACAAATTCGTTCTTCCGTACATATTCGTATATCAAAGAAATCATTGTACGAACATGTACGGCAGGACGAATTTGTCCCCTTTTTTGAAATGTGAAGGACCAATATTGGACTTTCAAATTCTGAGGGACTAATTTGTTCTGCGATGTATTTTTGGAGGACCATTTAGGTCATCTAGTCAAAAATTAAACAATGCTACATGTGCATTAAAAGTGACACTAAATCAGCCACTGATATAAAAAGTAAGTTTGAATAAATATAAATGTTGAATTTTATCAATGTAAAAATATAGTCATCATTGTCTCAATATAAAAATTTGAATATAATATTGGATTGAGTTCAAATATAAGTTAGATTAAATAGTTGTAAATATTAGATTGTATCAGAGTTAAATTGAGTGACTGATTTAATACCATATATATATATATATATATATATAGATATATATATATATATAGATATATATATATATATATGAAGTAATTAAAAAAAATCATTGAGAGTAGGCAAAAAGAACTTAAAAGAAGGAAAAAAATGTGGTTGGGATGAGGGATGATAAAAAGACAACATAGTGAAATCAAAGAGGTTTTCAAAAGTCATTGTTTGGGAACTTGAACCATTTAACATGTCTATATAAAGTCTCTTGCAGCTTGAACCATTTAACATGTCTATATAAAGTCTCTTGCAGCTCAGCACTTGCTGGACTTGAATTTGTGTGAGATCTGTGCACTTTGCAAAATCTCCACAATTTTTATTTTTTCTTCAAAATTAGATTCATCAAAATGAAGGTAAGGAAGAATGGAAGAATATCATGTTCTTTATATATGTTGACATTATTGTTACACTTATTTATGAATTCTAAAGAAAGATTAATATTATTATTATTATCTTTTTTCTTCCTTTTGCAGATTCTTCAATGGATGCAAAAAAGGCTAAATGGGTACAATGGGAAAAAGAAACCAAGCTCATCACCATCAGCTTCAGCTACTAGTAATAATCAATTAATCATCTTTCAAGTTCAATCTTGTCTAATTTTGCATCATTATTACTCTTTAGTATCCTATGACAGGAAAATCCTCATGCTAGATCACTAAATAGTTTACATGGCTTAGTATTACACAGGGGCTGATTATGATTATGACTTTGTACAATGAATTTTGTTTCTTTATTAGATGTAAATAATGATTAAAAAAACCACACTATTCTCTCAGAGTTAAGATCAAAATATATAGTGTTTTGTGGAGTCTTTGTAATGTCCAAATCTCCGAATAGGAGGATTAGGGAGAAATAACTAAAGAAGCAATAATATTTATCGTACAACAAAAATACGTTCAACTAGTATAAACGTGTGATATACTTTATATGAAATGTGTGCTGTTTGGATGTATTTATTTTACTGTTGCTAGTTATGTTCTTGGTATATTTTGTACTCCAGTAAAATTTGTTGTACAACAGAAATACATCAAACTAGTATCCAACGTATGCTATTTGTCATATGTAATGTGTATACATAATATTTTTCACGTATGACACATAATACACGTTGGTTACTAGTTGGATGTATTTCTGTTGTATACTCAAATTGTGTTAATGACTTTATTTGTTCACCTATGGTTAAAGTTTTTTTTTTCAATAGCATAGTTTTTTTTATAGGTTACGAGGTTTTTTAATAAATCTATTTTTATTAAATTAATAGTTGTTATTGATTCAATTTCTCTCACTCATGAGCTCATTTTTGGACTCTCGTGATTGATTATAAAAAAAAAATTAATAAGGTGATAAATTAAGTCAGCTAACTCCTTTTATTTATATTAGTTTGCAAAGAATTGAGTTTATATTATTAGAATATTGGTAGAGATATAATAAAAAACCAGCCAAAACAGTCAATAATAGAAAATTTTTTCTGAATAATCACTTAGTCCATTAAAAAAAACACATGATTAATAATATTATTTAGGCCAAAAGTGTTAAAATGAACTTTATTAGTTGTTATGACTGAAAAAATATTGTTTCCTAAGTATTTATGATATTATTACATCATATCATTCCCAGAGCCAATTCAATTTGACAACTGATTATTTATGTATTAATTTATTTATATTTGTTTTTTTTTTATCAACAGATCATATGATAAATGAACCTTGTAAACAAGAATTCAGTGACTGGCCTCAGGCACTTCTTGCAATTGGAACATTTGGGACCAACAATTCAAAAGAGGATTCAGAAAAGACAAAAATACCCCCTGCAGAGGATTCACCCTGTTTTCAGGACTCTGTAGAAAAACTCACTCTGAATCTTCAGAATGAACTGAACATATATTTCAAGGGACTCGAGGAATCGAATTATGAAAGGTTGAACAGTGAAAATTCAAGCTTGAATGAACATGAAAGGAAAGAAGAAAAAGAGGATGAGGCATTATTTTGTTGTGATGGATCAAAGATTGTTAAAAGTGTTAATTTCTACCCAAACAGTAGTGTAATGTATATAAGGGGAAAAGATAGGTGTATGGATGTGGGAAATAAGAGTGGTGTTGGCAAGAAATCACTTTATTTGCTTCTTAAGAAGATGTTTGTTTGCAGAAGTGGATTTGAGCCTATTCCTCCTTTTCTCAAAGATCCAATCTCCACAGAGTCTAGAATGGAAAAGGTAAGATCATAATCCATACCAACTTATTGCTTAAACAGAAATATTAGTTACGTTGTACATTTCTTTTTTCAATAATGCTGGTGGTACAGTAGAAATACATGTAACAAGTATTCAATGTGTGTTATATATACATGTTATGAAATGTGTGTTATAAGTATGTGTGCTATACAAATAGCACACATCCCATAATATGTATAACACATATTGAATACTTATTGAACATATTTCTATTGTACGACAAATATTATTATTATTTTTACCTTCGTTGTCAATGAATATCTCATTTTTTATTAGGTGACATTTGAGTCCTATTTAAGTGAAATATACATTATATGTAATGGTACCATGAATGAAATGTTTGTCAAAATAAGCAAAGATTGTATTAATAATATAACTTTTTCTAATTATGTATCTTGCGTGAATATTGATATGAGTATATGGTACAATAAAAGTAGAGTAATGTAACATGTACGTCACAAAATTAGGCACCATATGCAATAATCAAACTTTTTAAAATTTTTAATCCAACTTAAAAAAATGTTAGATTAATGTATAATATTAAAAGTTGAATTAATAGTTTTAATAAGTTGAATTATTGCATGTGGTTGATGACTGATTTTGTTACATAGAGAATTAGTATTTCTCATAAAAGTATCCATACTACTATACTAGTATTCTGTATAAGTTAAACCGAAAACAAGTAAAATATAATTAAGAGTTATAAAAAAATATCTGAATTTGGTACAAGTATTTATTGAGTATTTTGAAGTATTTATACATCACTGATGATTATCTTACTTTGGATTTTTACTTGTGATTGCAGATTTTAAGGGAAATACTTCACAAAAAGATATATCCCCAAGGTTCATCTTCAACAATGGTAATAAAGAAGTGCCTAGAAAACAGACCAATGCCTCACTATGATTACGATGATGATGATGAAGAAGAAGAGTTATTCACTAGTGATGCAGGCAAGGGATGTAAATGGGTCAAGACAGATGATGAGTGTAAGTACTATATACATTGACTTCTTTATTTATTTTATGTTCTCTTGTCAATTTATCATTAAATAATGTTTGTCGTACAACAAAAATACGTCCAACTAATATATAATTTGTGCTATATATAATAAGAAATGTGTTCTATAGGTATGTGTGCTATATATATAGCATACATTCCGTATTATGTATAACACACGTTGGATAATAGTTGGACGTATTTCTGTTATACGACAAACATTATTGCTATATATAATATGTACCATACGTAATGTGTGTCATGTGTACGTATAACTTACATTATGTATGACACACATTATATGTAATACACGTTGGATACTAATTGAATGTATTTTTATTGTACAACAAATAACTGAACGTAAGTTTCAACTTTCACATAAAGATATCCTAAAAGAATGTTTCAAATAACGTTACTTTCTTTAGTTGTCTATTTTGACAATTCTTTTTTTTCTGGCTGCAGATATCGTTCTTGAAATATAAATAGCTTCTTCAGTTCTTCTTCTTATCTCTATATTGCTCTGTTTATATGATCAACCCTGCTCGAGGAAGCTATAATAGCTTAAAAAAGCGTGTTAAGGTTTTCTTTTTTGAGGGAAGAATCACACCAAGGAAAAGCTGACTAATTGGATCGGGAGAGAGAGAAAAAAAAGAAAGAAAGAAAGAAAAGAAAATCTTAGCTTTTAGAACCTTTATACCAAATGAACATACATGCCAAATAATAAGCTTTTTTTTGGTTTTCAAGATTTCAGGGAAACCTTACATGCTAAAGCCTTGTTTATATATATATATATATGTAACTTAACAATTTGGCTTTGAGAGATGAAGAGGATGAAAAAGAAGAATATATTATTTATTTGTATGTATGTGTGATGCAAAGGGCCAATATTCATGCCATAATCCCAGTTGTCTTGAGTATATATTGGTCCACGGAGATGGATGATTTCATCATTTCATGTTAAAATTTATTTGTGATTTTTCAACTGTTATTGTTAAGTAAATACCTATTTTGGTCCCTCAAACACTTAAAAACAAACAAATTACAGACAATGTCTTTTAATTTTTGTTTCGGCAATGTCGTTTAATCTTGTAATGAATTAGCGGGGTCGTTTAATTTTTATTCGACAATGTCGACACTGGATATGTTATTTTTTCCATTGTTGTTATTATTGGTGCAAGATTTTTTGATATTCTGGCCTTCAATGTGCATTTACTGGTAATTTCTTGAGCGATCATGTCTTAACAGAATTGTGCCTCTTTCAATAATCGATCTGAATCGAAAATGATGTAATTATGTCTCCTTCAATAATCGATCTGAATCGAAAATGATGTAATTCTGTCAGCTTCAATAATCGAGTTGGATCGAAAATGATGTAATTGTGTCTATTTCAAAAATCGATCTGCATCGAAATGATGTAATTGTGCCTCTTTCAATAATCAATCTGCATCGAAAATGAAATTTAGCATTATATAAATCTATGCAGTCGTATTCACCTAGCATAAATCACATAACAAAAACAAGATGAATCTTGGCTTGGCATTCAGAGGACCTAACCCGAATGAAACATGCATTACCATTAAGGACGATAACAAAAACGACGTAGTACGTAATATTTCGAGTTTAACCTTCTACTTTTTATTTTAATAATGACTCTTATCAATATTTTTTTTCTTCGTATTTTTTGTTGCAGAAACTGCCAGCTGTATTTGTTAATATTTATGGCAGAAAGTTGCCACGTAAAGTAAAATTGGGAACTCCTGAAAAATCTGGGATATTAAGTGTGAGAGAAGAGGTGATGAATTATGGTTCACTGACGGTTGGAGGAACTTTATATTCCAGTACTTGATAGAATATAATTTTTCAATTTGGCTAATCTATGACGGGCATAAAAGATTCATAGTAACTATTTACTATGAACGCGAGATAGAAGTTAAGTACACTAATATGTAACACCCGATTCCTAATTTAGATGATCATTGATGCATTAAGGGGGCGTTTGTTACGAGGTAATGTGGATAGATTACCAGTAATCTTGCAATTAAATTACCTGGTAATTCAGAATGACTCGTTTGTTATGACAACCTCCAAAGTGGTAATGTGGATTACCCCCGTATCAAGTGGCTATATGGATTGTCACCCCTAGGTAATATTCTAATTTATTTTATTACATGATTACTCTTATAACAAATTAAACTTCTATTTCTAATTTTACAATTTTCTAACACACCGATCATAATAAATTGAAAAGACAGTAACAAATCCTAATCTATCAATCAGCCACCGTGCGCTACTATCGCGTACCTTGTTGTTGCGTGCCCTGTGCATTATTGTTCTGCTCCCAATATTTCAGTTTCATGATTTAATTTCATAATTTAAGTTTTTTATTTGTATCTTTGAAAACAAATCAAATAAGGTAAGTGTTCCGGTGCCATACGCCCCTCCTCTTCGTTTCTGCTAATGTTGTGTGCCCTGCACCCCTCATCTTTGAAAATAAATTGCAATATGTTTCAATTTTTTATTCAATTTATCTATTATAATTATTTTAATGGATTTTTATTAAATAATTTATTAATGTCAAAATTGAAAATATTAATATTAAATTCAAAATATAATTATATTTGATTAATTCGTTTTATGTGTATATTTTAGAAGGTATTTTAATAATATATGTGATATAATTATATTTGACTAATTCATTTTATAATTATTTAAAGGATATTATAGTAATATATATAGATTATTTTGTAATCTTTTTAATATACCAAACTAGGTAACGTGAATTACCAGTAATCTTATTTGTATATACCAAACAAGGTAATGTGGATTACCGGTAATTTAATTGGAGGTAATCTATCTGCAAAATAATTTAGATTACTGGTAATCTTCCACGGTAATGTGTCAAACGCCCCTAAATTTGTAATCACTGTTTGTAATTTGTTTGTTTTTAATTGTTGTATTCACTGTTGTATTAAATGTATTAAATAATGACTCGATGTATTTTCGTTTGTTTTTATGTGACGTATTCTGTACTAGTGTTGTATAAATAATGACGTGAGGTATTTTTATTTGTTTTTACGAGATGTATTTTATTTTTAGGATGACAAAGTTGTCTCGAAAACTATGTTTTTGTAAAAATTTGATGGTAAAAAAATATGTATATTAAATATGTATATTAGATCGAATATACACTAAAAAAATTTCAAAATTTACTTAATATAATCGATCTAGATCGACTTTTATCCCGTAAAATATATTTACGTAATTAATTCTATAACTATCTATATACATATTTAATTATTTTTAAGCACCTATTTGGATAAAAAAAACCATGGCAATACGATACAGAAAAATCAAATATAGCACAATAATCCGAAATAGTAACAAAATTATAAACGAACCACTCCTCAAAGGTCAAAAAAGCTGAGAGTGAGAGTCCAAAGCTTTGTTTTCCTTGCATCTCACTCTCACTCTCTCACAAATCACAGAGAGAAAAGAGAGAGAGAGCAAAAGAAAAGAAAAAGAACAACAAGGAAGAAGCAATTACTTCTCGTTGCGGATCAGAAAAAGGTCCTACCTAACTCCTTGAAACTGCGAAATGTTGAATTATTTTTTTTTTTCAGTTATTATATATTTATTCCCCTTCAGACTTTAAGAAAATTGAAAGGGAAAATCGAGGGTTATCTTTTTTTTTTTATCTTCTAAAGGTTTTCCCTCCTTTTGGTTTAAGAAGTGAAATTGATAATGCATTTAGATTGCACGAATTTGCAATGTTTTGTTGTTTGAGATTTGTGGGGTTAAGAGTGTAACTGAATTTGAAGGAAGGTTTTGGATCAGAGTTTGTTGCTTTTTCCAGGTGCCAAACAAGAATTAGCTCAATGTCTTGGGCTACCCCAGATGATGTTTTACTCTCCACCTCGCTTGCCACATACCTTGACAGTATAATCTCTCTCTCTCTCTCTCTCTGCCTTACCTTATGATTTTCTTTTCCCCTTTCTAAATCGTGATTTTGGTGTTGTAATCTTTGTATGCGAATATTTTTCTGATTATGAGGTAACCTGCCATCAATTCTTTGTTTTTTATATTCCTTTCCTTTTTTATGTTGTTTTTTCCTTGGTACATTTAAGACTGTGAATCTCTGGTCCATTGTGGGATTTGAACATGAACTGTGGATAGTAGTGGTTGTCGTGGTGCTGATTCCCCATATCAAATTTCTGGTATTTCCTTGTAGTGATGCAATTAAAGCTGTGAATTTGTTGGATGAAAAGGAGCATTGGATAAAGGAAGGTTTTCATCCAAAGGGAATATAAATATTATGTAATTTGTGATGCATGAGAAATAGTATACATAATTACATATGTAACAAGAAAGGATGAGGAGCTAAGTCTAATGGGTAGAAAAGGTTGTTGGGAACAGTGGGGATTTGGGTTCAGGGCTCAAGGGTATATAGGTTTAAGCCATAATAATGGCTCCCTGATGATGGACCAGAAATAGAAAGTATAGTTCTGCAGCAGAATTTTTTTCTCTAATCCCTTGATCAGTGAACAAGTATCAGTTTAATGAATGACAGAAATTAGCCTATTTAAAGACCTTTGAGGAAGATATTTTTGTTGTTGCATAGTTATTATTGCTACTATTTGCATTTTCATCTTTCGGGGAGGGGTTGTTCATGTAGGATACTATCCATCAAGTCAAGTTTAGTGTATGTCAATCATTCATTGAAGTACTGAACTCTAAAAGAGTGCTTTAGATTGATGAATCTGGGGGTATAAATAATGGGGGTTACTCTGGTACAGCATTTCTTATAGTACAGCAATACAGAAATGGTGTGGAGGCTTGTGGTTATGACATTTGTCATCCCTTAGAGTAGTTTAAGAACAAAAATCCATATAAAACTTGTTAATAACTGAGTTATTAAAATGTTGATTTAGTTAATTATTCAATAAAATATAAGATTTAAAGAGGAAAAAATGGAATTTATGCCTGAATAACATAGCACTACACCCTCTAGAAATTTCAAGTTTGAAATCACTGTTTCCTCCCCTCACCTCATCGTAAATCATTTCCTTCCCCTCCCTTCAGTCCTTCACAGGAAAACACATCCCTCCCTTCCCCTCACCTCATTGGAACACACTTCCCTCTATTACCCAGTCACCCTTCTAAGATCTGGTTGCATACGAACCCCTAGAACTTCACGCACCTCAACCAACAGAACAGTACCAGTCGGCAAAGGATTGAACTGTGGATGAGATGCCATGGTGAGTGGTGACTGTGGTGAGGTGCGGCTGACCATAGGTACACTGAGGTCACTCCACCGATTGCTAGATATTTTTGTTATCTCAAGGGAGTGCTTTATTAGGGACTAGGGTTTGGGTTGAGGAAGCTTTGTTGATTTGATTATCCAAATTGGTACAACAGCTGTAATTTCTTTGACTAGGTAAGTATTATGGAGATGGAGGGTAAGAGGGGAGAGGAGGGAATAGTGGCTTCAACCTTGAATTTCCAAAGAGAGGGTGCTCTGTTACTTTAAGGTAGTGTTTGTTTTTCTTGACTCTGGAGTCAGAGTCAAGGAGTCAATAGAGTCATTATGTCATTGTAGTTAGTGTTATGTTTAGTAAAACACCTAGAGGCAAAGCCACAAAAGTGGGGGCACTGCCAAAATTACCTCAAACTACCCCTTAGATCTCACACCCCCCCCCCCCCCCCCATCTCACCACCATCTTCATCCTCTGTTTCTCCTCCATCCCCCTCTCCCTCTCTCTCTCTCTCTCTTCCAGTCGGTGCTGCCTTCAGAGTCTCGACGGCGTCCTTGATTTTTCGAAGCACAAGATTGTCAGGGACCTCAATATTCCTCAGTGCCCTTAGATCCGTGAGGAACTAGGTGGCACAAGACCGTCAAGCCTCACTCCTCCTCCAATTTCGGCAACCTCAACAACCCTCGGCAGCAATCTCTGAGCTCTCACTCTCTCTCTCTTCCATGCAACCTACCGTGAGACGCAATGGACAATGAGAAAGAGAATGCGAAACAGACACACAAACACGTTCTTAGATCTAGATAGAGAAAGGAGGGGCGAGGAAAGGGTGCTGCCGCCACTGACTAGAGAAAGAGGCGGTGGCGCTGCAACAACCACGGAGGAGAGATGGAAACAGATGGAGGGCCCAGGCCATGAGGAACAACGATGAACAGGGAGGATGAACAATGAGGAACAACGAGAGAGAAGATAATGACGAAAACAATTCTGGAATATGAAGATAATTCATCTCAATTTCTTCATTCATTTTCTTTCCTCTCATTTTCTTTCCACTTATTTTTTTTCTTTGCCAAACAAAGTCTTAGAGATGACACATGTCATAACCACAAGTCTTCACACCATTTCTATACCATTGTATCATAAGAAATGTTGTACGAGAGAACCCACCATAAATAATAGGTTTTCTCATTCTGCCTGTCACTAAAAAATGTTGGATATCAAATGCTTCCCTTTCTTTCTATTTCAGTTTGCATGCTTTATCTAGCATTTTTGTTGAGCCTGGTGATGTTACTTTGTTAGATATTTAATCTTTTCATCTTCAGTTAATGTGTTGATTACAATCATTGAACTGAATGTTGATTCTTGCAACAACACATGGCATCGTTTTTCTTCTTAATTCATGTATTTTTTGCAGAAAAACTTCTTGTCTTGTTGCGAGATGGTCGAAAGCTTTTAGGGTTATTACGATCTTTCGATCAATTTGGTAACATTTCTATCCCACATGCATTCTACTTTTATTAAGTCACTGTTATTGTTAGGTTAGATTAAGATTTTGGTCACTACACTTAACATTGATTTTTAAATTGGCAGCTATGCTTTTTGGCTGCCTTTTAATTGAGTCTCTGTCTCTGTATTTGTACTGTTTCTAAATCGATTCCTCCTTTCTTGTTACATTACCATTAACATCAGCTTTTGCTAGCCTTGAATGCTTCACCATTCATGGTTGAGAACATGAAAGGAAGGAGAAAGAAAGTGGGTGGACAAATTGTGGGGGAGATCAATTCAATCTTCTTAAGTTTTTGTTGGGTCAAATGCTTATTAGGTTTTAGATAGGTAGAGTTGGGAGAGGAAGATGTCAAGATGACATGGATTGATATGCCAAATAGATAGCTCATTTGCAATTTGGCTTGAAATAATGCTGTTCCAAACCATTTTCCATATTAGAGTTCAATTAACAATATTATAAATGAGGGTAATGGGGAGGGACTAATTTAAAAGAAAAATGATAATAGGAACTAATTTAGTAGTCAATTTAAAGTGTATAGACCAAAAACTTAATTTAGCATTATCATCATATTATTTTGAATTTTGACTAACGATGTCATGATGACTATGTACAGCTAATGTAGTTCTTGAAGGTGCTTGTGAGCGGGTAATTGTTGGTGATCTTTACTGTGATGTCCCTTTAGGCTTATACGTAATTCGTGGGGAAAATGTTGTCTTAATTGGAGAGCTGGTATGGTTTGTTCTTGATCATTTCATGTTATTTGACTACTACTAGTAACATCTCAAACAAATCTAAATAGTTCTGGAATCCTTTTATCAATGGTGTAGGATTTGGCTAGGGAGGAGCTTCCACCACATATGACTTGTGTGTCAGAGGCTGATATAAGAAAGGTAAATCCATTAACTAGCTGGTAATTAGACAATTGGATATTGTTTTTCTCATTTTTTAGCATAATAATGATGAGGAGCCATGAATCAATTAGTTCTTGTATGCAAATACCTGCTTAACTTTTTTATAAGGGTATCTTGATGATGAGTGGCTTGTTATGGCAACTACTGGCCACTCTAGAACTTTCTTTTGCACCTTTTTAAGTGGTAAATTGCCAATTGAACTGGTGCAAGCTGCTAGTAGCACAAGACCAGTGTTTATTCAAGCGGTGGCCTCTAAATACTCAAGAGGGGAGGTTGAATTGAGTACTAAGTTTTCTTATACTTAAAAAATTTTCAATTTTACTTTTGACTTTTTTAAGATAGATTGTTATAAAACTCCTTTTATCTTGTTTAGAATGGAATATGCAATGAACAATAATATGATTTAATCTTAAGAAAATATGAACAGTATGATAACAGAAATGAGAAAAATTCAATCAAAAGTAAAGAGTGAGGAAAGAGAGAATCAAACTCGAAGCGTTTATCCTGGTTCAGTCCAAGCCTTCTGCTTGGGTTTTTCCACTATCTTTTTGTCCAAGTACAATTTTGAGCACTTGAATGCCAATGAGATTCCTCACCCTTGTAATCAAGCCTCTTTTCACTTCACACAAGATATCACACCTTTGGTAATTACAAGGGATTCCACTCCCTTTCAATCTTGCAATATGAGTAAAGTACAATGATCTCTTTTAAGAGAAGATATATAAATTGATAGTACATAATATGAATTCTCAAGAGAATAAGTGTTAGACCACAAAGACTGCGTTTGTTTTCTCTGACTCTGGGGTCAGAGTCAGTGGAGTCACTAGAATCAGAGTCACTGTAGTCATTGTTCTGGTGTCAGAGTCACTTTGTTTCTTGTTTGATAAATCACCAGAGTCGGAGTCACCAGTGACTTGCTCCATGTTTGTTTTGATAAGACAAACGCCAGAGTCACTGTCAAAATTACCACTGATTACCCCTGAACAAGAAAAACAACTGTGCCATATATCATACCACCCCTCGTATTCCATGTTTCCCGCTCCTGCTTAATTCTCACTCATGTTTCCCACCCCTTATATTAGATTCCAAAGTTTTTATAACACAAAGTTTTTATATATATTCGTGGATCATCATTATAATTATAACGGTTCCAATAATAATAATAATAATAATAATAATAATAATAACTATGGTGAATGAGATGAGAAAGTGCTTAGATTTTGATTTACAAAAAATGGTACCTTTTTCCCCTTCATTTGAAACTAGACTTTATTGAAGGCTTAAAAATAATGTAACAGTAGTTACACCAAAACAGATGCTTCTGATGAACAAAGTTCTTCAAGTTAATCTCTTATAGGGATAATGAAATTGTTGTCTTGTAATTAAGGATAATTAAATATGTGAAAAAGATGATGGAAATTGGTCAAAAGAAGTTATGTAATTTTTCACTAATTCATATTATTTCTTATACACTAATGCAATTTGTAAAAAATTTCTTCATCAAAATGTTGGATTCGACATGAATAAGAACATTGTGTTATGGGTTTCAAATCTCACTATTATAAAATCTTGTATTACACCTAGGGACCATATCTGTACAAGTTATTACACCTGCATATTCTTACTCAAAACAACAGATGCATTATCAAATCTGCACATTCATATTCATAACAGCAGTTGCATTATTAAACCTGCACATTCATATTCATAACCTGCATTATTAAAGGGTGCATATTCATAACTTATCTACCATGAATCCATAACAGCAAAGTTTAATTATCACAATGACAATATCCAACAGCCAAATAAGCTCCATAGTATCAATGTTAAAGTAAAACAAGTACAAATTTAAAACTACAAAATGATTCCCACAGCAGCTGATTCAAAGTACAATTTAAAAGTTCCATAACAGCAAATTCCTAAACTCCATTTCTACTTTTTAAGGATTGCTTTCACAAAGTTCCCCTTTTGCTCCATCGTCAAACTCCAGAAGGTCTGCTGCTTCATTTTCAACAATGGTAGGGTCACCAATGCACCCCTGATTCTCTATTTCATTCAAAAGCAAGACAATAGCCATTTTGCCCTTAGAAATGAGTTCAAGTCCCTTCTGTCGCATCTTGATATCTCCAACCAACTTGTTTTTACTTCTATTTAGGAAGATTCCACTGATATCTCCACAGAACTTATAAGCTTTGCTTCTAAGGCACTGACCAACTTACCTACATTCCATCTGCTTTTAAAAAGTTGAAACACAAGTGAAAATTCCAACAAATGACATATGGAACAAATAAGATGAAATTTTCTTCTTCCAAGAGAAAATGACTTGAGATATGGTGACACAAAAAAACATAAAACATTTACCATGGCATAGTAAATTCAGAAGAAAAAGATGGGCAGAATAATAAACTTGCCTCTTGGTTGGTTTTTCAAGACTTTGTAAAGACTCTTGGTTGGATAATCATCTGATCACTGAGCAAGGGTTCAAAATTGGAAATTTAGGACTAGGGTTTCGAATCTGGGACTAGGGTTCAAAATTTGGGGCTAGGGTTTCGAAATTAGAGATATGGTAAAAAATTTGAGGGCTAAGGTTTCATATTTGGGGCTAGGGTTTCGAAATTTAGGGCACAATAATGATTCAATCACAGAGGGGAGACGAACAGGGAGGGAGCACAGAGGAGAAAAGAGATTCAATCAGATACCTGGTAACGCGAAAGAGATGAGAGACGACCAACACCAAACGAATCGCGACACGAGTGCATGCTGAAGGTGGAGGACCGACGACGAACGAGGCCAGCCGAGGACGAAGGTGGATGTACGCGAGCCCGCAACAAAGCGAAACAACAAGGAGATGCTCAACAATAATGGATGACGAACGACATTGAAGAAGAATCTCACACCACCGAACAAGGAAGGAGCACTAACCTAGCACAGCAGCAAGGAGAACAAGGAGCGCGACTCTGCCAAATGAGAAGGCAAGGAAATGATTCATGAACAGGAGGACACAGTTTGGAATTTTCAAAAATGCATAAGGGCAAAGTTGGAACAAAAAATCATTAAAACCTCCCCTGACTTCGTGTCTCCATTCCAGTGACCCCGTGACTCCACTTTTGGAGTGAACAAAAATTGGGAAAATTTGTTCACTGGGTCAGAGTGACTCCGTGTCTCCCTGACTCTGACCCCAAAAACAAACAGATCACAGAGTCACTATTTCTCTGACTCCCTGACTCTGACTCCGGAGTCAGAGAAAACAAACGCAGCCAAAGAGCATGTATTGTTCTTGAGAGAAAACTTGATAGATAAAAAAAAAAAAAATCTTTTTATGATCATTTTTTATAGTGATCTGACCCAAGTGGGTATTTATAGGGAAAACAGATAAACTCTTATGAACCATTATGTCTTTTAAAATTTTATCCATTTTGGAAGCATGTAATCAATTACAGAGTTTTTGTAATCGATTACCAGAGGCTAAAAACAAACTCTAGATTTCAAATTCCTTTCTGCAAAAAATGGTTCAAAACTTTTATGAAATAATTTTGAAAGAGTCTGACATGGTTTCAAAAACTTGATATCTTTAAGATGTATTTTTCAATATGGTTAAATATCCTTTTTAAAGAAAAACGTATGATTGTGAAAAAATATTTTCTTTTATGAAAACAACATGATCTATTGTGGTCTAGAAACATTTTCTCTTGTAAATATAGCCTATGTCTAAATAAACTAATCACTTATTAACACGTCACACTAAGAGTTGAATTTTCATGTATGAGTCTTGTAGATCAAGCACGAGCAGCAACCAAGCCATATTCATGAGTCCACATGCCCTTTTTGATATCACTCAAAATCCTAAGCCATAAACACACATACAAACACATTCTCCCTCTTTTTGATGATGCCAAAACATATCTCAAGGAGAGGAGGGTTAGTATAGGATAGTATAATGCGATATACTCCCCCTAAGAATATTGATTTATGTCTCTCCTTAAAATATGCACTACCCGAGAATATTGATTTATGTCTCTCCTTAATATATGCACTACCCGACACTCGTGAGTTCTCCCCCTTTTTTGACATAAGCAAAACATAATAATAACAGAAGGATATAAGCAACAACCAATAAGTATAGAAAGAATAATAATAACAAAAGTAATAATAAGCCAAAGTAAAGGCATAAGTATAGAAATGAAAGGCAGGTTCCAAATAGAAACATAACAGAAGCTAGGCTAAAGCAAAACAAAAGAAAGAATAACACGTCTAGAACTCGCCATTATCAGGAGGAATAGAGAATGAATCAAAAGGTGGAAGATGAACCATTGCCTGAAGATCATCAAGATTACGCTCGACACGAGACAAATGTGTGCCAAAATGAGCCATATCCCGATCAAATCGGTCAAACCTCTCGGTAGTATAGTGATGAAGCCACAAATATCATCGAGAATATTTGAAGATCATCAAGAATTCAAGATTACGCTTGACACAGACAAATGTGTGCCAAAATAAGCCATATCCCGATTAACTCGGTCAAACCTCTCGGTAGTATAGCGATGAAGCCCACGAGTCTCATCGAGAATGTCCACAACATATGATGGTGGTGAAGATGGAGGAGAGGCAGGATCAGTAGGAGGAGGAAAAACCATAATAGAATGAGGAATCCAAGTGCCAGTGTCATAAAAAACCAACCCATTTGCTGAAGAGCAAATGCACCAATGCACAGATCATGATCGTGACGCCCCCGAATAGATTGCTTATCATCCAGAGGTACTCCAGAATGCTTCAGAATATGGCTGATGAGAGCGCCATAAGGAAGGTCCCAAGAACGAGCAACTATCATCTGAGAACGCACGAGAAAGCCCCAATCAATGGGCTTTCCTATATGTACGCCCCACATAGCGATTAAGTCACTCTGTGTGACTTGACCAATGTTTGACGTGTGAGGATACGGGATTCTAACATAAAAATAATGGATAAGGTGAAAGTGCAATGTCAGAGTACTAGCAAGAAGACGAGAAGAAATCTGCACACCCTCACGACAGATAAGACGACGAGCGTCCTGTGAATTGTACTCCTCAACACATTCTGCAGGTAGCACATTCTCCCCATTATAGCAACATCCATCGATTCCTAACCCATTTAGCTCAGTAAACAACCTCGGGTCAATAAGAATAGGCACATGTTTGACTTCACTCTTCAGAGTGCCATCCTGACAGAGGGATAAATTTGAATAAACATGCGAATGAGATCCTGATAGTACCATGAGCGGAGCGTCATGAACTGAGTTAGAGAATGGTTACGAGGCAATCTAGGGAACTCAAAACCCTTGTACTCCAAATCCACATATTTGGGGGACACAATGTCCCTGTTCTTGAACGATCGGAGATATTCGTGCTCACGAGCAGGAAGCCGGAAGTATCGTGGCATGGTGATCTCAGTGGAAGAAAATCCGGAACTACGACCACCATGCCCATAAATACCAGTACCAGTACAAGCAGCCGCAGCAGCAGCAGCATGATGATAGCTAGTACCTTAACTAGTCTGCTCTCATCTTTTCTTTTTCTCTAGTTGTTGTGACATTGTAATACTCTTAAAACTCGACTATCAGCTCTCTTTTCTCATTCTTAGGTTACGTTTGGATTGAGGGGTGGACAAAGACGGAGAGACGGAGACATGGAGACAGAGACAATAAGAAAAAAATTATTGTCTTCGTATCATGTTTGTTTGTATGGATGGAGACAATGAATATTAAAATAAAATGATATTATTGACCTTCACTGGACCACCGGCCCACCACCTGACAAGGGTATTATTGTAAAAAGGTTTATGTCTCTTGTCTCTGTCTCTCCGCCCCAGCTATATGGAGGTACAGAAAAATACAGGTGGAGACATGGACAATTTTGGAGAATTGTCTCTGTCTCCGCAAATCAAACAAGATACCAAAAAAAATTGTATCATGTCCCCTGTCTCCCTGCTGTATCCAAACTCAGCCTTATTGATTTTGATTATTAATGATAAATTGTATTTAATTCCTAGTTATAAAACTTGAACTATGACTAAAATAGGGAATGAATTGATTTGATTTGTTTTAAAATTTGAAATCATTTTATGTGAATGTGAATCAGATTTATGTTGTGGTGTTTTTTTTGGGTGATTGGGAAATTGTGACAATGTGACTACTTGTGTGGGTTATGATGGCATGTAACCCTAAGTATGATACTTCCATTTTCAAATCCTCCCACCCGGAACGAAAACTGCACCCCCAAATTCCGTTCAAAGCTATATAGGACCCTATGGTCCCATTTGGTACATGTATATGGCAAGTTTGTTTATTATATTTCTATCTTGAGCAGTAAGTAATTTTCTTTCATTGGCATTGTGGTTTCAGGCTCAAAAGGCAGAAAGGGATGCTACTGATCTAAAGGGTACTATGAGGAAAAGGATGGAGTTCCTTGACTTTGATTGAAACATTCTGCCATCTCAATAATCAAGCTGGTCCCATCTGCAAGTTTTATATGCAGCTGTGACTCATTTTCGATAGTGGATGGAAGAATCAATACGATGATAGATGCACCCTTGTCTTTGTGGAATCTAGGACTATAGGAGATAGAATTCTTGGCAGCTAAATCTTTTTGTAGCTGAGGTCATGAAAGTAAATTGACTTTCTGGCTTCTCCAAAGAGAAGCTGACAGTAGTAGTCATGCCCTTATGTTGCTTGTGGATTTTGTGCTTGTGCAATTGGGGCATGTTATTGAATTCTTAAATTCTAGTATGGTTTCAGAAATTCAGGTATAGTGAAGATGATGCTTAATTTCTTCCACTTGTGCTTATTTATACAATGCCTTTTTAAGAATGTTACTTTTGGTTTTGGTCTGTGCTTTCTGCAAGAGAGTAACAATATTATCTTTTGTTGTTGTATCATGTATGTATGACATAAAGTAACTATTAGGTGCCGCATTTTCTTCATTTAAAGTTTTTCCTCTTCTGTTTTTCTAGCTTTAATTTAAATACCAGTTTTCTGTTTTCTAATAAATAAATGGATGGATATTAAGGTATGATAGGATATGGTGCATCTAGAGGGTCAGTAAACATCAAATATCAGTATATCTCAAAGGAAATTTGTTCAAAACTGAGTTATTGCAGAAATGATGATGGATGGAATTAATTTGTTGATATCCAATATATATTTCACTATTTTTATTACTTATTTTTATCTTATTGAACCCTGAAGAAAAGAAAGTGTAGACGACGCAAAGAGAAAAGAGAGAGTAAACAATTCGTGTCGTTGTATTTTTTTTTTTATTACTATTAGGGATAGGCCCACTTTACACAATAAAGGATAGATTTAGTTAAAGAAATAGGTTTTTATTTTTGGTCCATTTCTTGTTTCTGGGCTCTTTATATATTTGGTCCAAAATTTTCATTTAGTGTATTGATAATTGATATATACTTTACAACAACTCATATCAAAAACCCAGGGAGTGTGGTTGAGCGGTAGGGGTTCATCCTCCATTAATCAAGTGTCGAGGGTTCGATCTTCGCCTTGGGTATGGAAAAACTTTAAAACTCCGGGTCAGTTGTCTCACCATTCGAGGTGCCTACAATGTAACACCCTAATAATTACCTCTTTATGCTTAAGTCATATTGAGTTAATTATCGGAAATTAGCATATTGTTTCAGAGATTAAATCTGAGTAAAGTAGCAATACGCGGAAAATAGGGCCGATTTGCTTTTCAAAAGGAACGAAAATTTGAAAACTCGGCTTGTGCGGCATAACTGATATGAATAATTATATCTTTCTAAGAAGCTACTTATCACAAATACATAACATTATGATACATAACTGTGGCCCACATATACGTAGATAGAGTATTACAATACATGGAGTACACGTAATGTCATAAATACTATAGGTAATACAAGTATATAATAGTGAAGCTTTTAAGAGAATCATAATCTTGTACAGCCACTTATAATTCCATTAAAGGTTCCCAAAATGGCGACATAAGTCACAAGGTACGATTACAAGACATAAACAAAAGTAATTCTAATGTCCTAAGCTCCAGAGAGTCCAAGCTTAGTCTTCATGTAAGCTCCGAATCACTCAACCTGTAGATGTGCTTGCGCCCCTATCTGTATCTAAAACAAAAGGTGGCGGAATAGGGTGAGCTCCACGAACTCAGTAGGAGGATCACTCTGATTTATTATAAAACAATGTAACATGCAAGTTTCACATTACTGGGTTTTCATAAATCATTTTGAATCCGGAGTGTCTTACCTATATGCGTCTTAATTAATATGCATGCATCATGATACAAATATGAAAGCATCATTACTTATTTCATTTCTGGCTAACACATAAAACATGGACTCTTTCTTGACATGTGCACGAGATACCTTTACTTGAGTTGGCACTAACCCTCTTATCTCTTTCTACCTCCACATCACCAAATCCCAAGACTATGAGCTCATATCTCTCTAGTTCTACTAGACACATGGGGAAAGAGGGGTTTTCACATTCCTTTACTAGTGATGTCAGTAACCGAGGTTGCCAACCCTCCCTTACTGACGACATTAGTGACCGAAGGTTATAATTACTTACTTTGACATTTCACTGCGTTTCTATCATACTCAAGGTATCATACCATCATATTCTGACATGCCATAATATTTACAACGTAGGTGCACATATACAAATTAGAATCTCATTCTGGAATTAAATATAAGACATTCATAGTATTCTTAATTCATAGAACACTTTAAAACATATCACTTGTGCACATAATTGCATTCATATGTCATTTTCTCCTTAATTAGCTAAGTTCTTTTTATGAATATCCTTTTCTGCTCTTTACACATATAAAAACATGCTACAAGAAAAAGGATTGGAAACCATTAGAATGCAAAAATCACAAATATAGCATTTAAGGCAATTACGCAGAAATTCTGCGAATTAGTCGCTAGCGCGCTCCTTGTGGCCGCTAGCGCCCAACCTGATTCATACACTCGCTAGCGAGTGCACGTACGCTAGCGGCGATGATCTGGCCGCTAGCGCGTGTCTCGACTCTGCACTTAAACCAGCATCAGAACAACAACCATATTCATGCACATAATGACTCCTAATCGATCCTTATGCATGGAAACGTACAAATACATGTTATAACATAAATCTAAACCCCTACCTCTTGTAGTTTCACCCTCTAATGCCAAAACCACCTTGTTCTTCCTTGAGCTACTTGCTTAACACTCTATCTAGACTTTGATGATGATGAACACAATCCTAGAGCCTCTAATAGATTATGTTCGGTTCAAAATGAAGGAAATGAGGTGAGGAACTCGAATATGGGGTTAGTTTCTGAGTGAGTTGAGTTTTGAGTGGAGTGGTGATGAGGTTTGTGAAGTCTAATGGTTATGGAGGTTGAGAGAATTGTATTTTGGAGGATTTGAGGTTTGGAGTTAAGTTTCTGATGATAGTGAGCTTACTTCAGGGTGAGGGAAGGGTTTTAGGGACGGAGGGAGTGAAGAGCAATTGTTAAAAGATGAGGGGCTTGACTAAAATGCAAAATTTTGCAGAAATGTTGTTCTGTCATCGAGCTGGTTGCTAGCGCGTATTTCACGGTCGCTAGCGAGCGTTTCCACCGCACTACCCGCTAGCGCCTTGTTACAATTGCTAGCGAGGAAGTACTGCTACATGACAGTAGCAGTAAATAACGTACTCTAAACTTCCAAAATGCATCTAACTCACTCCAAATCCTTACCAACAGTTTTTACTAGCACTCATACACTTGTGAAATCATGCTCTTACTAAAATTACCAATTATTTCTTAAGATCCCCACCTAGATCATCATTCTTAATTCATTATTGTATTATACTAACTTCTTAACCTTATGCAATGCACTTACCACTTCCTAATACACATATTTTCACATAATACACATAGCACATATTTAATCAATCATACATGTCAAAATACATTCTAATGCACATACATCCCAATTATACCTTGATCAAAGCGATTTTCACGAAATCTCTCGGATTAAAGCATGATTAGGATTTTTGGGGTCTTACATACAAGCCACAGTGAATACAGCGATCGTGCGCAAAAAAAAAAAAAAAACTCATATCAATAAATTCTTAGCTCCTTCATCTTTCTCTCCTTTTTAGCTTCCTCTTATGAACCCTAATCTCTCTTCTTCAAAATTATTCAAATCTCTTTATATGTAAGATGATATCACGAGCCTAATACGATCTATGGCCTTAATATCCACTACTCTCCCCTCAAACTCTTCTGTATCAAATCTGCTCTTCGAAAAGTTAACTGAAGACAACTTCTTATCATCAATAACTCGCATTATTTGTCATTCACTCTCAAAAATTGGAAAAACATTTGGAGGCTGCAAATCTTCCCGCCAAATTTGCTCATGATTCAGACACAGTAGTGAATCAACCTTCTCAAGAATATCAAGATTGGATGCTTCAAGGTCATGCGTTATCTACGTGATTACTTTATCAATAAAATTAAATTAAATAATATTATTTCATAAAATATTTATCGAAAAAAAAAATGACCTGATGTTCGTGTTTGTCGAGTCACTAGTAAGAAATAATAAATATTGCAAAAAATATTGAGTTTTTTTATAGCGAAAAATAGTTATTTTTCTGTGACTATAAAAGAAAGGACATTTATTCTGTACTCAAATTTTTGTTGGGTACCGGTGCGATCGGGACGCACCTCATTCCCGATTGCACCTTCTCTTCCTCTTTCTCTCGCACAATGCTCTCTTTTTCTATCGACATGTTATAGATTGAGTTTCTTTTCATAAATTGATAAAGTTAGAGAGTATCAATATAAATTAAATTAATTTTTTACGATTACCCGCCTAATAGGTTACCAGTTATATAATTTAAAAATTTAAATTAATTTTATCTATAAACCAATCACTATTTGGCATAAATATCTGTTGGGTATTGGTATCCTATATTTTCTTGGGTACCAAATCAAAATCCTAAAAGAAAAAATGCTAACGTCCATCTAACTTTGAAAAATAGTATGGTTCTAAAAATCGGACCGGTTGGACTGCAAATCGACCTTAAATCCAGTCTGTTTTAGGCCAAAAAACGGGAAGTGTGAGAACCGGGAGGGAATCTCGATAAACCACCGGTTAACCGGCAAACCGGTCAAACAATTTTTTTTTTAAAAAAAGAAATTTGCAAACGGTGTCGTTTGAAACTTTGGAGGGAAAAAAAAAAAAAAATTCACCTCCTTCCTCCATCCTTCTCCCTCGTTCCCTCATTTCCTCTGCAACCCTAATCCCTCTTCCTTCCACACCTCTCTTTCTCTCTCTCGGTCAATACCTCCACACCCTCACCCACCTGCCACTATCTCACAACAGCAAAGCAACTTAGCTCGACCCTCGGTCTGTCCTGTGCAGTCTGCTCCTCTGCCTTTGCCCTCTGCACTTCAAGCTCGCCTCCATCATAGTCTTCAAGCTTGTCGTCGTCGTTCGTGATTGCCTCTGCCGTGTGTACACGCCTCCGTCGTTCGTGCAAGCTCGCCTGCACAAGTGAGCTTTTTTTTTTTTTTTTTTTAATTCTCTCTATTTTGTTTTTTATTTTGGGTTTCTTGGAATTTTTTTTAATTTTATTTGTTTTGTTTATTTTATTTCTGTTTCTGTTATGTTGTTTTAATTTCTTTGATTTTGTTGTCCTTTCTGAATTTACTTGATTATATGATTTTGTTATTTGACTAATTTTGGTGAATAGGATTAATAGATTATTTTGGAGAATTTTGGTTTTCCTTTGCTTCTTAGCTTCAGCGGGCGAGGTAAGGTTGTTCTACATGCTTTTATATTTTAGGGTTCTAACTTGATATATTCACAGCAATTGATCTTCATTTGACATGTGGAGGGTGTTGAACTAAACTCCCATTTGTGTTCCTTTTTCTGTTTTGCACAGCACAACACAATTTTGCTGGAAAAAAAATATGCAAAAATGGAGTTCTCAGAGGAATGGAAGCACTTGTTCCCAATAGGAGCATCTGCCTCCACCGTGTCCCCTCTTCTCCAATCTCACTCCTCCATCGGTCCCCTTTTCTTCAACCCTGTCCCTCACTCCTTGTCCCTATCCCCTCTCTTCTCTTCTTCATCCCTCATCCCTCCTCTCCACCTCCCTCCCCTTCTCCTCCCCTCCCGCTTCCTCCAATCCTCTCATCCCTCCTCCTCCATTCTCCCCTCCACCGCTTCTTCCCTTGCTTCCCTCTCTCCTTCCCTAAACGACGCCGCTTCCTCCTATTTCCTCCACAACCGCATCCACCTCCTCAGCTACCCCAACTCCCCAAATGTCGTCGTTTTGTTCCCTATTGGCGCCAACGACGACAAGCTCGGCTACTTCACTCTCTCCGTCAAGGACTCCAAGCTCCACCCTCAGCTCGACACAAATGGCGATGTTTTCCGTGCCGAGATTGGATCCTCTGCGCACCGTATCTTTAGGATTGAGGTGAACTCGGTTGCTGATTTTGGTAATTATGATGGTGACGGTGTTGATTCCCCTGTTATTGGGTATGTGTTGGCTTCTACGCTCTATTCTGTTCACTGGTTTGTTGTGAGGGATAGCTCGGTTTTGGAGAGGGGTAGTGTGTATTACGCGGGTGGTAAGGTTTTTAAGACTTGCCCTGTTCATGCTTGTTGGAGCCCTCATATATTGGAAGAGAGCGTGGTTTTGCTGGAGAGTGGTCAATTGTACTTGTTTGATTTGGAATCTCATTGTTCGAGTGTGAATTTCAAAGGGATTAGGTTGAGAGTGCCGTGGAATGATTCTGAGAACAGAGTTTGGCTTAGCTGTGAATTTAGTTGGCACCCTAGGATTCTGGTTGTTGCACGTTCTGATGCCGTCTTCTTAGTTGATTTGAGGTCGAAGGAGTGTAATGTGAGTTGCCTAATGAAGATTGACGTGTTGCGGATGTATGCTCCAGGGGAAAATGAGCAGTTTCTTGCATTGTCAAGGGCTGGTCCTGACCACTTTTACTTTGCTGTGGCTTCTAGCACTCTTTTGCTTCTGTGCGATGTGAGGAATCCTATGATGCCGGTATTACAATGGATGCATGATATTGACGGGCCGAATTATATGACTGTGTTGAGCTTGTCTGTGCTGAGGTCCCACTCTAGGGAAGATACTTTTAAGGTTGCTTCTGAATCTGGATTTTGCATTGTATTGGGATCATTTTGGAATTGCGAGTTCAATCTCTTCTGCTATGGGTCCGAATTGCCATTTCGAAAAGGATCTGTTGCTTCAAAGCTTTCGAAGATTAACAGGACCTTATGTGCTTGGGAGCTACCATATGAGATCAATTTAACTAGTGGCGAGTGTCATTGTGGAAGTTGTCTCTTAAGGGAAGAGTTGTCGAAGGATGCTCTTCCTGAATGGGTCGATTGGCAGCTAAAGAAAGAGATGGTCATGGGCTTTGGAATTTTGAGCAATGACCTTGCTGCCTTACTTTGTGAACCCAATGAACATGGTGGTTTTACACTGATAAGGCTAATGTCATCTGGAAGGTTTGAATCACAGAGATACCATGCAGCTTGGGCTCCGGCTAAGAACTTAGATCGTTGCCATGAACAGGAATTATGTTTGGACAAACACTTACTGTATCCCATGAATGAGGAGAAGTACAAATTTCCAAAAAAGTTCCATTATCTAAAACTGGATTATTATTATGCATATGCAAGTGGCAATCTTACTGAATTCCTAATTAAGAAGCTAGAAAAGTGTTGCACTGATGCACAGAAGGAGGAATCTTTTACTCAAGAAGTGCATGAGTTTTTGTGTGAGAAACTAAATGCTTGTGGGTTTGGTCGGTCAAGATCATCCCCTGCTGCCACTGCTGTTTTTGAAGATGTAAAGCCACCGGCAAGCTTCCATGAAGTTGCTTTGAGAAGATTGTGGGCTGACTTGCCTTTGGGGCTTTTACAGTTGGCGTTTCTGAATTATTCTGAATGTCAAGAAGTCGTGGATCAAAATAGGGTGGCATTGGACTTTCTAGCTGTTCCAGGCCTTCCTCAGTTGCCTCCATTCTTTCTAAGAAAATCTTCACCCCACCGTGATGATGACATTGTTGGTCCAGTTATTCCATTCCCGGTTCTACTTGTGCTTAATGAATTTCACAATGGGTGTTCAGATTTGGAAGGAGGTGAATTTTCAGTGGAAGAAGAGCTCAGCCACAAGTACAATGAAGTTATGCAGGTGGCTAGTGACATTGCAGGTTCAACTCATGCCTCCATGCCCCTCGATGATCATGCAATCTCTCTCGCTAATGATGGAGAGGAAACTTGGAATGGTTCTTCGAAACCAAAATCTTTTTGGTCATACCGTCCAGTTGCATTTGGTTGCTCTACCACAGCTTCTTATAGTGACAGGGTGCATCATGATACATTTATATTTCGTGTTTCGGAGAAATCTAGTGAGCAGACAGAATCTGTTGGGCAAGAGATATTTGATGATCTTTGCCCTGTTGAGTTGAGGTTTGATGCTCCTGTGAAGAAGTTTGAACCTCAGGATTTGAAGGCATACAATCTATTGAAGAAACAGATGTCAAAATGGCAACAAAGTTTTGATTCTTACAAAGAATTTTGTATCCAATCTAGATTTGAAAAGGTAGATAACAGGTGACCCTTCCTTTATATTTGTCCAAATCCCTCTTGTTAGTAGTACATAGATGATAGTAGCAGATGAGTTTTGTCCCCCCAGCCCAGAATATGCTGCTGCTTTCGGTTGATTCTTGGTGGCAAAACCATGCATTTTTACAATTTTGCATTTTGAATTTTAGTCATTGCAATGTCAGTGGCGAGCTTACATGTTTGCTATATATAAAAAAGTAAATATTATTATTAAATCCAATTTAGTTTATGATCAAAGACACTTTTTGATTTTTTAAGACACAAGTTTGTTACTATCGATCTTAATAGATATGTTAGGAAGACTCATTAGGTTGATTCAAGTAAATGTTGAAGGGTTCTAAAATAGTTTTTATTCCTGCAGAGTAATCTAAACTTTTGTATTTATTAGTTCATTACTTTTATTTGTTAGTATATACTCCATGTCAGTTTCAACCACTGTACAATTTGTATCATCAAGAGAAGTTCTTAAAAGCAATAGTGGGAATTCATTGATCATATATGTGGTTCAAAAAATCATAAGATACATTACCACTCATGGCTATGGCTGTTGGAGTGAAGTTCCTGACAAAGTTGGCCTCTCATAACACACTAACAACACATAAAATGCTACTCTTCTATTGCTTTAATTGTTATTCTAAATTTTTGGTTGTGTGTTATGGTATTTGTGACGTACCATGCATGTAATAGTGAAAGTACCAGATTTCTTAAGGTGCAACTACCTAGCAATCATGCATGCATTGTCAGTCCAGTGTTATTGTCATTCCTTTGCTGGTGGCCCAGTTATCATTATTATGCCTTTTCATTTTCCATGCTATGGGGATCGGATTGGATCGGTGCTCATATCATATCATCATCATCATCATGCATTTGGATAAGGGGAGTGCTATTGGTACATAGCACAGTACCCCTCCACCCATTTTTCACCCATTCAAATGTCGGCAATTTTGATGAATATGTTGGCAAGTTGCAAACATATTTATCAAAGTTGCCAACATTTGAATGGGGTGGAAAATGGGTGGAAGGGTACTGTACTATGTACCTTTAGCATTTTCTTTTGGATAAAGAAGTAGCATTTAGATAGTGGGGGAATGCTTGGTAGGCTAGCTGCTTTCAATTATTATGGTGCTGCTACTGCTACTAGTAGTGGATTCTGAAGAGGATGGTTTTGCAGAATTGATGTTGTGTTGTGCTCTGCAGCTTGAGTAGAATTCCCTCCCTAAAGCAAAGGCACTGATCGATGAGGAGAAAGTGACCTCTGCTATGCTATACATATTTTGTGACTGGTTGCATCAATTCCAAGAGATAGAGCTAGCTAATTCTAATTGGATTGTTCTTGTCAGCGCATATTACTTACTTGATGAGGAAATTGAAGGTAACATGAAATATCATTATTTTGGATGATGCTTCTTTCTTAGTTTTTTTTAATATCAGGGGAGACGTGCCACCAATCTGGGGCACACTGCAATTTCATGTCCCTTTCATCATTTTAATTGGATGATCTTTTTCAATGGATGATTTATGGTATAGTAATCATCATCAACATCATGAAAATACTTCAACATGTTAAGATTCTAACTCTGTGACTAGTAATTAAAGGTCGTGGCTAAACAATCAAACACTTGAGTTTGAGTTTGTTGTATTTGAAGCAATTTCAAGTTATAAAGATCTAAAAGTAGTCTACTATTGCTTTAGTTTTTATTCTAAATTTTTGGTTCTGTGTGTGTGTTTCACCTGAATGGATTAATAAAAAAATGTGTTAATCAAGGAGTTTCTTTTTCATATACTGCCTAGGACTGTGATTTTGGCATGAGCTTTTCTAGATGGTGGCTTGTTGTATATTGAGGAAGGTCTTGGTTCTTATAAGCTTTGTTGTTTCTGATTTTGGTTTGTCCTAGCATCCCAATGCATTATAATGTTAGAGGTAGAAAGAGAACAAGATAAATTCCTTGTAATTTGCCCAATAATTCACCTGAGCCAGTTATGGTTTTGAGGACTAAGGAAATTAAGAATGGTAGGCTTGCAATGCTTGCATTTGTTGGGTTCTGGTTTCAAGCTATTTATACAGGGGAAGGCCCTATTGAGAACTTGATGGCACACATCGCTGATCCTGGTCACTGCAGCATTTTCTCGGTAATGTTATTTATTAGTTTATTCTCACGTAGATTACGAGTTTAATTTTAATATACTAATCATATAAAATGAGTTTTAAATTGTCTTAGAAACATATCTCTTTGTTCGTATGGCTTTATAAGTAGTGGAAGTAAAAGTTAATCATATTTGCTGACGTGATGATATAGAACTGAGTGATTTTGTAACTTTTTCATAATCGGTAAGATTATTACACAAGTTATATGGCTGATATGATGAATTGGTATTGACAAAATTTTCACATATGCAGGCTTTCACATCACACTAGTGCTGTTGTTTGAAGAGAAGATATGCTTCCAGAATGAACATAAATAGTGTAATGCAGCACCAACAAATATATATGATTCACCACATACTTGTAGTGTATTTTCTTGTCTGAGCTTTACAATTGACACAAGGTTATTCTTTTTACTTTTATTTTATTTTATTTTTTCACAAAATGAAAGCCTGAACTTGATTACCATTTGTTTTTTTGTATTCCTGTAAAGTTTAAACTGAGAAATTTGATGTATGATATGAATCATTTCCTTTTGAGTAAGTTAACTGCATGAAGTCATAGGTTGCGAATTTGATCTTATTTAACATGACCAAATATCCGAACCATTTGAAAAATAATTAATCAATTGTGCATATTTCTGACAATATTTGCTCGGTAGAGTTTGACTTGTACCTTACAGTAATAAGTGATTTTAGCCACAAATCTAACTCCTTATGTTTAAAATAATTCTATTTTGACGTCTATATTAGATATTTCATTTGGACATTCAACATCTTTATTATTAAATTAATTGTGATTCCCACGTTTTCTTTACCATGACCATTAGATTTGATGGTGATAGGTGAATATCCATTTTCGAACCTTCAAATATCATTACTCTTTGTAGATTCCTCATTTTATGCTCATTTTTTGATAAATTCTAAAAATTTTGCTGAGATGCTGTAAGAAAAGATTTTGTTTTGCACATTCTTTACCGAGGTCAAGAGAGATGTTATTTAAACTATTTTTTTAATGTTTATGTTGACAAACATCTCATCTACCATTAGATGAGATGGGGATCTTACTCAAGTAATACTGACATATTTTTTTATTGATAGATAGACATAAAAACTGAAAATGAATTAGTTCAACTAATATTATGGCCTCTGTAAAGAGAAAGAGGCACAACTTGGATTTTTGACATTTTGTCCTTTTGAAAGTGCAAAAAATATTATTTTTGCATTTATTTTTTCACATTGAGAAATATTCATATGGAGAAGATGTATTTTTAAACTTTTAATATAATGGACCTACAGTAATCTTACTAAAACTTTTCATTGTAAGTATCCTTAAATGTGCAGGTGATGGATTTCAATATAACATCTGTCTACAAAAATACGAGGAAGGCACCAAACTTCACCATCAATTCCAAAATGGTTTGTCTATTTCATAAATTTAAGGAGTGAGATGCTGTTATCATGAACACAAAAAACACAGGTACAAAAACCACTGCTGCTTACAACAAAATTTGAATTACAATATATAGTCTTGTGTCCAAGGCCTGCAATAACAATTCTGTCTCATTCTCTTCTCTCTCACCTAACAAAAGCAACTTGAACTAATAAAAAAGCTAAGCACACATTGAAATGCATAACCCCTTTTGTTTAAACACGTAACTCCTCTATCCTTCTAATTGCTTCCTTCATGCTAAGTCTCTGTTCAGGGTTGCTCTCAGTGCAAGCAGCCCCAAGTTGAACAAGTTGCAGCATCTGGTTTAGCGAATTCCTTGCCTCATCTTGCAACTCTGGATCAATGAGTTCTGCCTCTCTTCTCTCAGATATTGCAGTGAGCACCCACTGAACAACATCAGTGCCACCTTTTCCATTGCTGTGGTACTGAGAAGGGAACTTCCCTGTGATGATCTCAAGGATTATGATTCCGAGGCAATAGACGTCGGTCTTCTGAGAGATTTTCTGGTATTGTATGAAATCTGGGGACTTGAATGCAAACATTGCTTGCATTGCAGCTGTTGGGGTGATCAGTGGATGAAAGGCAAAGTCACTTAGGAGAGGCTCATAATCTTCTGTTAGTAGGACATTGCTGGATTTCAGGTTTCCATGGGGAAGATCATAGGTGGAGAATTCTGTGTACAGGAACCCTAATCCTCTTCCAATTCCCTTCACAATCTTCAATCTCGTAGGCCAATTCAGCCCAGCATGGTTTGTTCCTCTGTCACCTGATCGACAAACAAGTAATCATTAGATCATATATATATATTCCTTCTTATCATCATATGCATGCTATATTATGTTATAATGCAAATTTTAATTTTTTGGGGATTCGAATGTATGCAATTGGTTTTTTAGGACTAAAGTGTTAAACCATAAATCTCTCATGAAAAATGTAAGAGAGATGTAAATTTTTCCTGGAATTTATTTTTATTACCAAGTTTATTATTAATCTTAAATAAGTAAAAGGAATGGATTATTTTATATTTTCCATCTAAAAGTACCCTTATTTTATGTGTACATCCATTCAAACTTATTTTTTTTAGGGAAATGAACGTTTGGGTGAACAAAAAATTCTTACACGAAGTATAATGATTTTTCATTATTAGATACATTCACATGAAAAAGAAGAAATTGTAATACCTATTTATGAATAAAGGATTAAGTATGTATGGATCGGAACAAAATTAAGAGTAGTGATATATGTACATGCAAAATGGTATGTATGATTTAATATTATTTGATCTAATGGTGAAAGATAAAAACTTAATTATTGAAGTGTGGTTACAATTAAATCCACAAGTAATAAGGTAAGTGAATAAGATATGCATAACTATTACTCCCATACGTTGAAAAATTAATGTACCAAAGATGTATTTTTCAGATTATGCATGATGACATTTAGAGCTTGATATTTATGAAATATTTATTGAAATCAATAATAGATAAAAAAGAGTTACCAAAGATGTATTTTTCAGATTATGCATGATGACATTTAGAGCTTGATATTTATGAAATATTTATTGAAATCAATAATAGATAAAAAAGAGTTATGAAATTTAAATGAGAACTATATTATAAATTAAAAATGAGAAATTAAATGTCACGTAGAATATTGTATGAAATTTTCGACGTCCAAACATTGATAGAAATTTTTGATCCATTATGAAAAAACAAGCCAAAATACTCAATAAATAGTGCACGATATATAATATATAATATACAATATATAATATATAATATGTATATTAATATTATGCATAACATATATAATATATTATGTACAATATATATCATATATGATAATATTATCTTTATATAATATATAATTTAAAGTTAGTTGTTTTTGAATACATTAATTTTTGTATGTATATTGTGTTAGTGGTATAATATTTGTACATATTTTTTTGTATGTATAATAAACATATGTATAAATCTAAGAGTGGAGAATAAAAGTTTTAGTGTTGAAGTGATATCACATAAAAATTCAATAGTAATAAAATGAGTGGAGAAGATGTGTAAAAGAAAATGTACGAATATCTTTATTGATTGTATTATATACGGTGAACGCATGAGAATTAAGAAGAGATGAGAGGATGTATTGGTATACATACCGTGCAAGACATACAACAAGCTTCCTTTGGGCATGTATTCAGTGACAAAGAGCTTCTCCTCTCTCCTGTAATGGTAAGCCAAAGGCGCCATTATGTTACTGTGCCTCAGCCTCCCAAACTGCCTCATCTCCGCGTCGAACACGTCCTTCCCCACCTTGTTCAGCTCCCTCATCCTCTTCACCACCACCGACAGCCCGTTCGCCATCGCCGCCTTGTACGCCGACCCCAGCCCCCCGTTCCCCAGCACCTCCGCCGCCGCCTTCATCAGATCCTGCATCCCAAACACCCCCTTCTCATCATTCACCATCACTATGTCCCCGATCCCATTACTCCCGCTCCTCCCCCTCCTCGACTCCCCACCGCCGCCGCCGCCGCCGCCCTTCTTGCTCCCGGAGGCAGCTTCGCTATCGGGCTCCGGAGCAACCCTGTGGTGGTTCGAGCTAGGCACGTGCACCTGCACCACCGATTCCGTGCTGTACATTCTCCCCATCACGCCCACTTCACTATTCTTCCTCTGCTGCCTCGACTTCACGAGCACAAGGATAACGGCGATTATAACGGTGCATAACAGAATCATCATCACCTTCACTCCCCAACTCGTTCCGTCACCGTTTCCCCCAAATGACGGTAACGTGTAACCGTCACACGATTTCTCCAACGGCTTCCCGCACAGATTCGGGTTCCCACCAAAAGCCTCCGCACCGAACTTCTTCGAAAGCCCATCGGGTATGGCTCCTTCGAGATTGTTATTCGACACATCGAACGATGTCAGATCTTGCCCCAAATTCGGAATCAGGCCCGAGAATTGGTTCTTCTCGAGGTGAAGCTCCTTCAATAGATCGAGGCCCGCCACGGAATCGGGTATGTTCCCTGAGAAATTGTTATTGTCTATCCACAATTTCTTGAGCGAGCCCAATTGGTTGAAGAAATCAGAACGGATGGGCCCGGAGAATTGGTTCATGCTTAGCAAGAGGGCTTTTATTGCTCCGAGCTTGTGAAATTCGGGTATTGGGCCTGCGAATGAGTTGTTGACGAAGCTTATTGTTCTAAGCCCGCGAATTTGGGTAAGGGAATCGACATCGATGGTTCCTGTTAGGCCCATGTCGGAGAGGTGAAGGCCCGTTATAATGTCGTTGAAGCATATGACGCCGGCCCAGTTACCGCAAGGGGAGACATTAGGGACCCATGAGGGCAATGTGCGATCAGCATTGGTGATGGATTGTTTAAGCTTTAACAAAGCTTGGATTTCTGAAGGGAGAACGACGGAGAGAGACGGTTGTGGGAGGAGGGAGAGAGAGAGAGAGGTGAAGAGGAAGAGAAGAAGAAGAAGATGGTGGTTAGAGCGAACAGCGGCCATTGTTTTTTGTTACCGGGCTTTTAAATGTTTTTGAAT
Source organism: Aeschynomene evenia (assembly GCA_013621005.1). Classification (NCBI taxonomy): domain Eukaryota; kingdom Viridiplantae; phylum Streptophyta; class Magnoliopsida; order Fabales; family Fabaceae; genus Aeschynomene; species Aeschynomene evenia. The sequence goes on from CM024266.1 coordinate 16,023,871, forward strand.
TTTCTGGGAATCGTGAGTTTTTTGTTTTTCTAAAGAATTTTTGTTATGATGTTTAGGTACACGCCCGGGATGGAATGGACCGCTGCTCGGAGGGATTAAGGTTTGTTGATGGTGATGAGATGATGGCTGTTTTGTTGTATGAGGATTTTTTGGGGTCTGGATTTTTGGCCCCTTTTTTTGTTATGTTTTTGTGTTTTGTTGGTTTTGGGGAGGTGGTGTGTCATGTTTGGGGGGGTGATTTTGGGGGATGCATGAGGAGTTTGTGTTTGTGAAATTTTTGTGTGGCAATGGATGAGAATGAGAGAGTGTGTGGGTGATAATGGTTTTGTTGCCAGAAATTAACATTTGAGGTATGCTAAGAATAGAGTGATGCTTGCTTTAATTATTATTTCCTTCTATAGCTTTATTGTTATTATTATACATGATGCTTCTCTTGCGTTGACCTGCTCAAATTCATTTCAGCTTTTCTTTCTTTTCTTTTTCTATTTTTGTTCTATTGTATTGGAAAATGATGTTTTAGACATCCTCACATCATGCTATAAATATCCACAATAAACGAGTGAAATAATATAATATAGCGAGAATTAATTGAAAAAAAATATATTATCCACGTATTTTATGAGTGAGATGTGTAAATGTTAGTAAAAGTTCAAATAGGATTGCTAGTGTGTAGTGGCCAACCAATGTCTTACTTGCATGCTATACTTTGATCATAAAACAAAACCAAAACATGAATGTAGTATTGTTCTAAGAAATATGCTCGTAAAAGCAGAGTTTTAACAACTCATTCCTAGGCATACTCACTAATATAGTTAGCACTTAGCAAGACTCATGAATAAGAGTATATGTTAATAAAATTTGATGCTTTTAATGTGACCTATGAGAATGGTTAAACATAAAGAGTTAGATTTGTGGCTAAAATCACTTATTGTTGTAAGGTACTAATTAGACTCTACAGAGCAGATATTTAGCTTAAACGGATGTACGATTGATTAATTCAAATGGTTTGGATATTTGGTCTTCTCAAATTCCCAACCTATGACTTCATGCATTTTAACTTGCTCAAAAGGAAATGATTCATATCATACTTCAAATATCCCAGTTTAAACTTTACAAGAATACAAAAAAACCAATGGTAATTAAGTTCAAGCTTTCATTGTGTGAAAAAATAAAATAAAAATAAAAAGAATAACCATGTGTCAATTGTAAAGCTCAGACAAGAAAACACACTACAAGTATATGGTAAATCATATATATTTGCTGGTGCTGCATCACACTATTCATGTTCATTCTGGAAGCATATCTTCTCTTCAAACAACAGCACTAGTGTGATGTGAAAGCCTGCATAAGTGAAAATTTTGTCAATACCAATTCATCATATCAGTCATATAACTTGTATAATAATCTACCAATTAAGCAAAAGTTACACAATCACTCATTTCTATATCATCTCGTCAGCAAATATGATTAACTTTCACTTCCACTAAGCCATACGAACAAAGACATATGTTCCTAAGACAATTTAAAACTCTTTTATATGGTGTTAGGAATTAAAATTATCTAATTAAACTATCTACCTAAAAATTACTAATGTCTAAGAACTAAGTGTGAGTTTGGTAAAGCTTATTAAGCAAAATGCTCATCCTCTCAAAAAGTATAAGCTCATTTTTTATGTTTGGTAACTCAAAAAGCCAAGAAGCTTTTACTCCTAGCTTTTGAGAGTCAAGGGTGCTCTTAGGAGTCACTAGGAGTAGCTTTATGAGAGCTCAAAGAGTAGTGCAGCTTTTTAAGAGCTACAACATTGCCAAACCAAACCTAAATATTTTCTTCATTGATATCATAAAATGTCCAAAAGAGATATTTCTAGAATCATTCTAATCTCTATCCAATACTAAAATATTCCTAATACTCATCCAAAAATATTCCTAGATATATCTAAATATCTAATTCCTATCGATTCAGTGTATTAAAATTAAAGTCGTAATAGAATGAACTAATAAATAACATTACCGAGAAAATATTGCAGTGACCAGGATCAGCAATGTGAGCCATCAAGTTCTCAATAGGGCCTTCCCCTGTATAAATAGCTTGAAACCAGAACCCAACAAATGCAAGCATTGCAAGCCTACCATTCTTAATTTCCTTAGTCCTCAAAACCATAACTGGCTCAGGTGACCCTCTGCCCCACATCATAGGGTCAAACCACAACCCACCAGGGTACCCTACATCAGCTTTTGGGTTAGTCTTATGTGGCAATTTAAACTCAATATCAACACTACCTGGGTTAACCATATCAGCCCATCTTCTACCCTCAACCCAACCCATCAGAGCCATCTGAACAATGAACAATGTTGTTGGATCTGCAAAGTACTCTCTAGCACCAGCATCATACCATGAGAAATTCTCAACATAACCAAGTCTTTCTAGCAGTTCTGGGATGAGGATTCCTGATACTCCTAGCATTGCCCATCTTGCATGCATTAGCTCTGCTTGAGCAAACCATTTAAGTAACTCGGGATCCGAACCTGAGAGAACATAGCATAGATTGTTAAACAAAAAAGCTACTCGTACAACAAATATACCTTACAACGTATATTCAACCAAAGTAGTTACACTCTAGTGGGCCTGAGGAGCATATATTAGAGGTTGATGCTAATTGGATGGTACATTAGTTGTACATGCAGTAGTATTGGATTATTAAATGGTTACCAAAACTACAACCCCATTAAGACACTAATTGATTCAAATTGCGGTTGCGGTTGCGGTTGCGCCGTAATGCCGAAATTGAGGAAAAACACTGAAGGCAGGGCCGTAGTTTCTGTTGCAATGTAGTTGCGGGGCACCGCAACATCAATATTGCAGCTAGAATTTAGGTTGCGGATCGCAATTTAAAACCCTAGCATTCATTGAATGAACCATTTTTAATTGCATTGCTAGAGAGAAACACAAGTATGACATACCTAATCCGAGAGGGTCAAAGCCAAAATCCCCAGGAAGACTGCAATAGGAAGAAAATTAAACAGTTATGCCAAATTGTTTCATAAATAGGCCCTCTCATTTTGTTGTAACTTGTAGGCATCAAAAGCCAGTGGTACTCTTAATTTTATTTCTTAACACCATTTTTTATGAAACCTTAGTCAAAGTTTGTTTTTAACTTTTTATGTAACAAAATTAACATGAAATTAATCAGTTCAGCTTGAACATTTTTTCATTTTTGCAATAAAATTTAGATTGAGGGAGAAGTTTAATTTGTTCTAGGCCACTAAATGTATGCATCTATGTTAATCAATCACTTGACCAATTCAATGACTTGATGAAAAACCTAGGATTGAACCTAAATCAAAATAATACATGAACATAAGTTCGATAAGGCGCGATAATCATATGACTTGAACAATTTGTTTTTGGCAAATGTTGTCTAGGAATTGCAAAAAAGAAATTATTACCTGCCATCAAGCCACTCAGGAGGTGAACTACCAGGGAACCACAATGGCCTATCTGGAGGAAGTGGCTCACACACACTTGAAACTCCTTTTGTTGCATTTGTAAGTGTTCTTCTTGGCAAGCATGTGATTGTTCTGTCTTGAAATACCTTATGGCGTATTATTTCTCTGCATCAAACAGAAATCACATATACAATTTTAGAATCACATCTAAGAATGATATAAGAGAATGCATAAAGTTATGCTAATATCTTAGGACCTGTTTGGAAGAGTTGATAATGCAGTGGAGGAAATGGCTAAAGCCATGAATTATTCAGAGGAAAGGTTGAAGCTGTAGTGGCAGGAATGTATGTCTTAGTTGGAAATTGGAATGAAAAAAGAGTTCCTTCTAATTATTTTATGACAATTTTATCTCCACTGCACAGCAATATCTGGATGACTATGGATAACATAACATAACATGTGGTATTTGCTTGGAACCAAAATGTGCAAGGAGTGACCAATGATATTTGAAATTGACACGTGGCTTGGATATGTGTGGGGACTCATGCCATTGGAAAGAGAACGTAGGGTTTCTATTATGAAGATACTGATTTTTACCAACTTGACGTATAACAAAAATACGTCCAACTTATATTCAACGTGTGCTATCCATGTTACAGGATTTGTGTTATACGTATATCACATATACGTATAACACAAATCCTGTAACATGGATAGCACATGTTGGATGCAAGTTGGACGTATTTCTGTTGTACGTTAAACATTAATGGATTTTTACGGGATGTGTAATCTGTCTTACAATAATATATATGTGCATAATTTCTTTCCTTTTATTAATTATTATTAGCATTAATTACACAATTTATGTATACATTATTAAATAGATGACTGATGTGATAACTAATATTTAATGTATATATAGCATAATTATAAAATTACACTTACAACAAATTTAGGGTGGATTTGTATATTTTTAGAGTGTAAGTGCTAAAATATACATAGCTTATAATTTAGGAGATAAATTGCAATTTACCATAAAATAATTAAGATAAGTGTTTTCATTTGGGCCGTGATAAAGAGATTGAGCCCAGAAGAAAAAAGCAGAAAGCCCAATGTGCTATCATTTCTCAGAAAGAAAATTAAATGTATAGCTGAAGTCAAATATATTGAAATAATATTGTCGATCAAAATATTATATATATATATATATATTGAAATTGTTTTAGAGATTATGATAGTAATGTTGGTGAACTAATTGTGTGTCATAACATGTATGTTGCTGATACAATAATATTTTTGTATGTCAGAAATACGTCCATCAAACATTTAACGTGTGTTATACATGATATGGGATGTGTGCTATTTGTATAGCACATGCACGTATAGCACACATCCTATATCATATATAGCACATGTTGGATACTTAATGAACGTATTTCTGATGTACGACTAGCATTATTGGTTGCTGATATATGCAAATCATGTTGTTGATGAATTTAGGATTAGTGGATCAATTATAAGTGTGTTAGTTGAGATTTGAGAGAAGGACAATAATAGAGTTTCAGAGGGATTTTATTACATTATTGTACCAATTTAGTGATAGAAACCTGCCACATCCATAATTAGCAATAATATAGTTTGATGCTTCATATTACCGCAAAAGGGACGTTTGAATTCATGTTAAAAACGTAACTATCATCCTTGCTATATGATCGACTGGTTATATGGGGACCTTTGTTTACATATTGAAATCAAATCATAGCATTGCAAAGAGTATGAGTATTGTTGCATTATAGTATAAAGAATTAAAAAGTTCTTAGGTGTATTCACAGAAAAAGAGTTATTTAATTTATATTATTTATCTTTTATATGTAATTATATAGTACAACTATAGTGAAAAGAGATGGATTAAATTTTGATAATGAGTATATTATAGTTATGTTCAGCATATGTATCAAAAAATGATAAGTACAGTGGAGCAAATAATTTTTTTTTCTCTTAGGACACCTAAAACTCTCTCATAGTCTCACACATATATACTCCAATAATTGTTCATATCTTAATGTTTGTATTACAATAAAAATATGTCCAATTAGTATCCAACTTATGCTATATATAATATGAAATGTGTGTTATATGTATAGCACACGTACGTATAGCGCACATTCCATATTATGTATAACACACATTCCATATTATGTATAACACACATTAAATACTAGTTGGGTGTATTTATGTTGTACGACAAACAATATTATATCTTAATTGACCACAAAATGTTGTGAATTCTACTATCGTTTCAACTTTTCATCCTCTAGTATCTTCATTAATAAGTTGTTGGGGGAGTGATAAGTAATTTGATTCTTCTTGATAAGATTAGATATAGATGTCAAAACGAATTCGACCCGCCCGCATAACCTATCCAATTTGATGGGCTGAACTGGAATTTTAAGACCATCAAGAACTTAACTCGCCTCGCTTAACTAGCGGGCTAAATAGGGTGGGGCCAGCTAGCCCGCATATCCCGTTTTATTTTTTACATTTTATTGATTATATTTGATAAATTTTGGTGTACTTTACTAATTTATTTTCACTTAAAAGTGATGAAATTGAAAATAAATAAAAATAATTTTCTAAAATAAAAATTAGATAGTACTTTTTATTTTTTATTAAAAAATTATATAGTAATATGGTATATAATTTTATATTGAAAAAAAAAAATGAGTTAGCCTACAAGAAAACAAGTTGCTTGATTTTTCGGATCACCACTTTTAAATGATTGGTCTATCCCGCTCCACTTTTGGTGGGGCAGACTAGTCTACTTTGATATCCCTAAAATTAGAGACACAAATTTGAATCATGAATGTTAGCACATACTTGTTAAAAAAAAAAGGTAAATCACAAATGTTCATTCTCCATAATTGTGAGAATAATGTTTCTCATGATTTATTTATAATAACAATTAATGAGATGTTAACACATCTCTTATTTAACAATTTACCAAAAATTATTTTATGTAACTACATGTTTTTTTATAGAACAATTTTTTTTTGTGATGTATTATGTAAAAATTATATTTATTCCTTAGTAGGATATAAACTTATTAATATTAAGGAGTGGTTTCAATGATTACCTCGCGTCATGCTTTTGACTTCCAAAATAAAAATAAATGATATTTTATATCAACAAGACAAAAATAATTATGCTGAACTAAACCTCCAGAAGAAGCTTCCATTATTTGTTTGGATGAGTATTTTTGCTATCAAAACCAAAAACAAAATTGTAATTTGTAAGCATGAGAAAATGAAGCTTCGTTTTGGATGAAATTTCACCAATAACCAACCCAAAGAAACAGCTAATTATTTAAGGAAACAAAATTGTATTCAAGATTGTAACCAAAAAAAAAATTGTATTCAAGATAATACTTCGAGTTGTACATAGGGAGGTAAATAGAGCTGTTCTGTCTGATTCAGATAGCTAGGTGAACAGCTTATTTAAATTCTTATATAAAAGTCATTTTTAGAAGTAATTTATGAATAAGTTATTTTGCATGTGAATATAAAATAATAAATTTTTTTTATTTCAATTGTTTTAAAAAGTGCTTCTAGAGAAGTCAAATATTTTGACTTCTTCAAAAATACTGAAATAACTTCTTATATAGTCAAACTGATAAGTTAAAAGTAAAAAAAAAAAAAAAAAAAAAGTAAGAAACACTTAAATCTAAACTGACCTTATATTGTCTTTTCTTTTGTCTTTGTTCACGCCTACCCAAGATAATGTTTCAAGTCATTAATCTTTTATTTTTTCCATATGAAATACATAATTCATTTCAAATAAAAGTACTTCATAGTTGCTAGATTTCTTTTTTTCTTCTCATTATCATATTAGACATAGAAAATACAGCTTACCAAACAAAATGAGGTAATGTAAAACTTAGGAGATTAGATTACCAAAGCAATTATAACTCAATCAATCTTTCTTTTTACTCATCATTACATTAAAAACATATACATAAATCTATCTCACCAAACAAGAGTTGAGAATAGTTGTTAAATTTTGGCATCACCAAGAGTTCTTACATCATTTGTAACTCAAATAATCTTTCCCAATTTGCTTATCATAATAGTAAATTCCTATATATAAATATAGCTCACCTACCATCATAAACCATTCATAATTTGGAACAAGAACAAAGAGCATGTGAAGTAGTAAATCCATTGTTAATAGTTCCTAATTCCCAACCAAGTTGCTTGAGATCCACAGTTTTTTCAGCATTCCACATCAACCTTTCACCTCACAGATCCTTCTTCCCTTAGAATACACTCCATCATCACCAAACTTTGACTACTACACACAGATACCTCAGTTTCCTCTGAAATCCAAAAACTCATGTTCTGTTCTTGTTCAGAACAGAGGATTTTGAAGCACCCCAAATAACCATAAACTAAATCAAATTCACTCTTGCCACTGTTTTTCCCAAAGGGTCATTCTTGTTGCTGCTATTTTTGTGGTTTGAATGATGGTGGAGGAGGTCTCAACAACAAAAGGGTGGTTTCAAAACTACAACTTAGACTTGAAAAGTATTTTGCCAGCAATATTGGCATCACACAAGACCCTTTTTGCATTCCTTTGGGTAGCTGCATTTGGCTCTGCTTTCTTGTGGCAAAGGAATGCACTTGGTGGGTTCTTGGTGTTGGGAGGAGAGGCTGTTCTGAGTTCTTCTTCATCAGTGCCTAAGCTTAGGGCTGTGGCATTCAGTTTGGTGGAATTTGGTGGGGTTGGTGATGGTGTTACCCTCAACACTGAGGCATTTCAGAAGGCTGTTTCTGCAATTTCAAGGTTTGGAGATAAGGGTGGTGGCCAGTTGAATGTGCCACCTGGTCTGTGGCTTACAGCACCTTTTAATCTCACCAGCCATATGACCCTTTTTCTGGCTGAAGATGCTGTCATCCTTGGAATTCAGGTAGTTTTTTTTTAAGAGTGATACTAAATGTACAATAAAAAACCAGTTAAATCAGTCAATAAATTAGATTTTGGGTCATAATTATTCAGTTCATTACAATCTCAATGGTTATTTGTGCCAAAATCAAGCCTAAAATAGGCCCATGGATTGTATTGACTGGTTTTTCATTGTACGCTTAACAATTTTATTTTTTTTTTTAATCTGTTTGTCTTATTTTAGTTTTAGTTTGTGTTTGCTGTTTGAAATGTGAATTTTCAGTTTTACTTATAAATAAGTTAACTTACATGAGTCACTAAACTATGTAATGAGTATTCGGTATCACATGAATAGCAGTATAGTCTAAATCAAATTAAAGACATAAAAGATAACTAGGAGTATCTAAAAGTATGAGGGAAGTATTCGGTGGTGGATCCAAGAAATTTTAACAGCACAAAAATATTACATCGTTAATATATATAAATATAAGATGACTTTTATTGAATTTTTAATAGTGTGTGATAAATTTAATAATATAATAGGGACAAAATATATAAATTTATATATACTTTAACTAAATTTAAAAACTTAGTGGGAACATAAGCCCTCATAATTTTATACATAAGAAAAACTATTTACGTATTCAGAACAAGTGGATCTACTATTTTAAAGTGCCTATGCAACATAAATGATATAGTTTTGTGTAATTACCACCCTATCTGAAAATTGAATGAGCATTGTTTGGATCCAAATAAATTAACCTTCATGAGGATTGAGGAATTGAGGAGTCAAGTTAGTTATCTATCTTTGACATGGATAAATGAAGTGCTTGCATGTTGCATTTTACTTGTCTCTCTTTTTCCCTCTCATAGTTAAAACTTTTACTTGTTATTATATTTGTTACCTTATGTGATATTTAACAGGATGAAAAGTGTTGGCCATTGGTGCCAGCACTGCCTTCATATGGCTATGGAAGGGAACATCCTGGGCCTAGATACACCAGTTTGATCCATGCTCAAAATCTTACTGATGTTGTCATAACAGGTGACGATTTTTTCTTCATAACAACAATGGTCTCTACTTAGTATCATATTACTTAGGATCAGCCACATGATCAGTATAAAAAAAATAATGGTATTGCTACGAACACAACCAATATCAGTTAACGTAATTAATATAGTAGAATATACGGTCATTAAAACCTTTCATCTTCTTAAAAAAATACAATCAATAACTTTGTGTATAGCATCTAATAAATCAATAATGTTTGTCGTTTAACAGAAACACATCCAACTAATATTCAATGTTTGTTATACATATCATGGAATATGTGCTATACGTATAGCACACATACGTATAACACATGCACATTCTATGTTATGCATAACACATGTTGGATACTAGTTGAATGTATTTATGTTGTACGATCAACATTATTGCTAATAAATTGGCTACATTTGACTGAACACAGAGAATTTTCCTAAAAAAATAGGCTAATTAACACAACACTAGTATGTTTTACTCTAATGTACAATAAGGTTATGTTTGGTATCAAAAAATAGTTTTCATTTATTATTTTCAGTTAATTTACCGTTTTTTATTATCTTTTATAAAAAAATACGGAAAAAACATGATTTCATTATTTTTACTGTTTTAAAAACTTTTTATAAATTTTGAAAATAAAAAATATATAAAATAAAAACAGTAATCAAACAGCACCGGTTTTTTTCCTCATTTTTTATTTCATTATTTTCTTCAACAAATCATAAAGGCAAGAAACTAAAATCTAAAAACTATTTTTCGAAACCAAACGCTCCATTAATTAATAATTAATATCCATGTATGCTATATAAGTTTCTCTGATTCTATGTATATTAAACCCTTGTTACAGGGCATAATGGTACCATAAATGGACAGGGACAAACATGGTGGACAAAATATCTGAAAAAGCTTCTGAATCACACAAGGGGGCCACTGGTTCAGATCTTATGGTCTAGTGACATTGTGATCTCTAATATTACCTTGCGAGACTCTCCTTTTTGGACACTTCATCCATATGACTGCAAGAATGTAACCATTAAAAACCTTACAATATTGGCTCCTGTATATCATGCTCCAAATACTGATGGCATAGATCCTGGCAAGTATCTACAATCTTCATTCAAACTTACTATCATTTCTTTTTCATCTTAATGTGCTTATTTGGGTCAATCTCTAGCTACATGTTAATAGATCTTCATGATAGGTTAGGTTGAATAATATTATATGTAAATTATAAAATCAGTCACCATATTGAATGATCCAACTTTTTAAAATTATTAATCTAACTTTTAAAATGTTAGATTAATGTATAATATTAAAAGTTGAATTAATAGTTTTAAAAAATTGGATTATTAAATATGGTGACGATTTTGTAGTGTAAAAAAACATTTCTCGATTAGGTTAGATGGTCTGTTTCATTTCTTTTTCACTGTTTGACCTATGTTTTTACTTGATTGGTCCCAAATCCGGATTAAACGTAAAACTTTATTGAACTTTTTTGGCATGAATTAAAGAAAAAAACAAGGCATAATAATGTTATTTGATCCATGTAGCCGACTCCACCCGTGGGATAAGGCTTTAGTGTGATATTGTGATGTGATATGATATTGATTATGTGGAGATTTTTATTTTAACAATAGGTCCAATTTTGTGTGATGTGAACAGATTCTTGTTCGGATATGTTGATAGAGGACTGTTACATAAGTGTAGGGGATGATGCAATTGCAATAAAAAGTGGGTGGGATCAGTACGGAATTGCTTATGCAAAGCCTTCAAAGAATATAGTAATCCGAAACCTTGTTGTTCGATCTAATGTTAGGTGAGTCCCTAATTCAAGCCTCTTGGTATGTACTTATATTACAATAATGCTGGTCGTATAACGAAAATACGTCTAACTAGTATCCAACGTGTGTTATTCATGATATGGAATGTGTGCTATCCGTACGTGTGGTATACATATAGCACACATTTCATATCATGAATAACACACATTGGATATTAGTTGGACGTATTTATGTTGTATAACCAGCATTATTGCTTATATTATATCAAATGTCTCTCTGCAACTCATTGTTCAGTGGTTCATGTCTGCATCCATCTATTGCTGCTTCTTTATGTGTCTTTCTTTAGAGAATTTGATTACTCAATTATGAAACATATCATTATCATCATCATATATATATGGTTTTGAATCATGGAAGGGAAAACAACACAAGCATTGTTTCCCATGCCAGAGTCGACTATATGTTCTGAGATTTGGTCACTCTCATGATGATGCTTTCTCCATCAATTGGAAAATATTTCTATTTAACTTCTTAGAAAAAAATCAACGGCTTCTTTATTTGTACATGACTATTTAGGCATCAAATTTCACGAGCAATAATGCTTGTCGTATATCAGAAATACGTCAAACGAACATCCAACGTGTGCTGTACATAAGACGTAATGTGTGTTATACGTATGTGTATTATACATATAGCACACGTTACGTATTATGTATAGCATACGTTGGATGCTCGTTTGACGTATTTCTGTTAGTGTAATTATTGCAACCCAAATAAATGCAGATTTCAGGCTAATTGTGCTAATTCATGTTGCCAGCTTTTGAATGGATGGATGACACTGTTGTATGTACAAATAACAGTCTCCGTCTATATATAGGCACAATAAAGTAGTAATATCTAAAAGACAATTATGTCCCCAACATAACTAAAATCCACGCTCATTTGAAATTTTGAATTGCCAATAAGCACAACATTTTCTCTATAGGACATTTCTGAAACATTAGGCCTTACTTAACATTAGTGTCTCACCATGTGATGATGTCTTGATATCTACTTGTGTATGAAATGCAACAGTGCTGGCATATCAATAGGGAGTGAAATGTCAGGTGGAGTATCCAATGTCACGGTGGAGAACATCCTCGTATGGCAATCGAGGCGCGCCATTCGGATCAAGACGGCCCCGGGAAGAGGTGGCTATGTCACCCAAATAACATACAGAAACTTAACATTCAACAATTGCAGGGTTGGAATTGTAATCAAGACAGATTACAACCAGCACCCTGATGCAGGATATGATCCTAAAGCACTTCCACTGCTCAAGGACATAAGCTTCACCGGCATCCGCGGCCACAGGGTGCGGGTGCCGGTGCGCATCCAAGGCAGTGAAGAGATTCCAGTTTGGAATGTGACATTCAAGGATATGTCAGTTGGTATAACATCAAAAAAGAAGCATATATTCCAGTGTGGATTTGTTCATGGACAGGTAATAGGGACCATATTTCCTGCACCTTGTGAGAACTTTGATCAGTACAATGAGCAAGGGCAAATAGTTAAGCATGCTGCACCATCGAATGTAACAGACATAGATTATGAAATTTGATCTATGTGCATCAGCTTTTCAAAACTCCTCTGTTTTACTTTTTTACTCGGTTTTGTCCGGATAATGCTATATGGACTCTTCAAATGAGTGTCCCATGTGAACATCCAAAAAAAATTTGGCATCAAAGGGTCACTATTTTAGTATCACGATATCATAATTTGGCATCAAAATATGGATGTCCATGCAACACTCATATGGACGATCAATATATCATTTTCCATTTTTTCCCTCTCCTTCTTTTCTTGTTTTATTTTTTTTTGTTAGTTTCTTTATGGTTTTTTAGGTTTTTTTTTTTGCAAGTATGGTTTTTTTAGGTTATGAAATGTAAATAGGGCAGAATTTTCATAAAAAAAAATATTATTTGTACATTCATCCCCTCCTATCTTGCATTGATATTCACTTTTATCATTCACAAATTTTGTCTTGGTTATCACTTTAATATGAACATTATTTTGTGTACAATAAAAAAAAGTCAAAAGAGTTAATATATAATGCATTGCGTATATTATATATATATATATATTGTATGCATATTATATATTATATGTTATATACATCATATATCATATGTTGTGTACATCATATATCACATGTTATAAAGAAATATGATGTTGTAACATATGATATACGATGTGCATAATATATTGACTATTTTAGCTAGTTCTTTTTGTTGTACACCAAATATTTATCCTCTAATATTAAATTTTTCTTATCTACTATCAATCTTAATAAATGTCCTATAAATATCTAATTTTATAAGAATTTTTAATTGTCATTAATCGTCAACAAATAATAAATATCAATAAATTTATTATTGACAATATTTTTTTACATCAAATATTAAAATTAATTATTGTTCTTGTAGTGACTTTGGCCATAGGCCAAGTCTCTAGTCAAACTTCTCCTCTTATTGCCAAATTGTAAGACCTGCTTGCTGAGCTCGCAACACTAGTCAACAATATCTATTTTTGGTGTCTAGTCAACTATATATATATATAGTATATAAAGGGGATTATAAATTATAATTATCTGTAATTCTTTTTTTAATTTTAAATTTAAAATTTAAAATTATAAAAATAAAATAAATGTAAAAAAATAATTAGTTTTATTTTTATGTTATTCTTTTTACTATTTATTTTATTTTTTCTCAATCTTTATAAAAAATTTAAAAAAATAATATGATCTGATAAAAAAATAAAATGCGACTTAACAGGCATAAAATATTCGACAATGTGCTAATATACATATAATATTAATTTGTTAAATTTATTAGGACTGGTCTAATGATAAAAGATTTGAATAGTGTGTATAAAAATTTAGATTCAAATCAAATAATCAGGAGCAATGTGATTTTTAAAGTACTAAAATAACAACACTAACTTATTTTTCTGTCAACCATACCCTTCTATATTTTCTTCCTTTTTTTTTTAATTACCATACCCTTCACTTGGTTGTTTAAATTGCTAAAGAATTTCTTCATTTTTTCTTTTTCTTTTTGGGTTAGTCGGGTCAAGATTGAGCCCGTTTCATCCTCTCTAGTCCAAACTCATCCAAAATCCAAATGTCGAATTTATAAAAACGTGCCAAAACTCAGCAGACCCAGCTAGCCAAACGTGACATGAATTCATTGAATTGAACTAATACTTAGGTAGCGTTTGGTAGCTGTCCCCAGGACACAAAAGACAGAGACTGAGAGGGACTAATCCTGTTTGGTTTATGAGACAGAGACACAGATGGACAAAAATTTGTGTCCATGGATAGAAAAGACACAAAATCTGTGTCCACTCCAGAAGTGAAGGACTTGGATGGACTGGAATGGACTGGTCCTCTTAATGAAATTTTATGACCAATATACTCTTCATCACTTCACATAATTCACATTATGTATATCCAAGGTCATTTTTACATGTTTTTATGTCATTTCCACTATTATCAAACACAATACAAAAATATTTTTTTGTGTCTTATCCACTGTTACCAAACACCATATAGAGACACAGTCCCTTTGTGTCTCTGTCCATTTGTGTCTCTGTGTCTCTGTCTTCACTGACTTGGGACAGCTACCAAACGCTACCTTAAAGAAGAAAAAAAAAAAGACAAAACACCTAAATTAATCCTTGCAAAATTTCTCATCGGATAAATTAGTTTCTCCAGAATCAAAAATTCAAAATGCATTCCTCCAAAATTAAAATGTCGGACAAATTGGTCCTCAAAAAAATTAGACAAATTAATCCCTTAAGATTCATTGAAATGGTCAAATTGATCCCTACAATGGGATGATTAATTTGTCCAAAATCTTTAATTATTAGGGACTAATTTGAAAATTTTTATGAATCTTTGAGGACTAATTTATCTAATTTTTTCTTGGAGGACCAATTTGTTCAGCGTTTTAATTTTGGAGGGACGTCTTTTGAATTTTTTATTCTGAAGAGACTACTTTGTCCAATGAAAAGTTTTGCAGGGACTAATTTGAGTGTTTTGTCAAAAGAAAAAAATATTAGGTGTATTTTAAATACAAAAAGTAATCGATAAAGATTAAAAAAATAGTCAAACTAATCGGTAGGTTTATTTGATATTTTTTTTTGCCCAAAATAAATTTTCTTTAACAAGTTAGCTTTTTAATGAATTTAACAATTGCGATTTAAATTCATTGACAAATTTTAATTGATTTCTCATTATAGTACCATTCTTTTAATTATATGTCTCTGGTTCATTCCAGTAATAAGTGCTTTTAGTAAAATAAAAATAAAATATCAAAATAATGATTAAACTATAATTTAATATTATATCCCTTTTAGTAATTTTTATCTAAAAGTGATTTTGACTAATATCATCTAAACAATATTTATTTTATCAAAATTAATTTTGATATAGAATTATCAAACATAAATCATATTAATACAAACTCACTTTTACTCAAAATTAATTCTACAAATTCAAGTTAATTCAGTCTCCATTTATATACTATTTGTATGTATCTATAGCAGTTTTTAAAATATATAATATGTTATGTCCACAAGGTGTGAGCTAGCAAGTGCCAAATGTCAAGAAATGATAATGAACATGTGATGCGTATTCTAAGGGTATGAGTGTGGACATTTCGCCACTTGACGAGACTTGGTTTGCGTTGTGTTGTGCTGTGCGTGGCTGCCATTGTAAACCAAACTTGGCGGCAACTGTTTGGGTCATTTCCCATTTGACCTAACTCAATCCTAATCTAATCTAATTGATTAATATTATATATACACTATAAAAATAGTCACAATATATAATAATTCAATTTTTTAAAATTGTTAATCAAATTTTTAAAAATATTAAATTAATGTATAATATTAAAAATTGAATTAATAGTTTTAATAAATTGAATTGTTGTATATGATAGCAGATAATGACTAATTTTATAATGTATAATAAACATTTTAAATCTAATTTGAACTCAGACAAAAAATTTCTCCATTTTAGTGGAAAATATTTTCCAGCTTGGAGGGAAGGTCTAAATGATATGATCAATTTCCCACCTAGATAATAGAATGTTAAAATGAATTATTGAGTTGTTAAAGGATTTAGGACCAGTTTAATAATAAGTTTTTATATAAAAATAATTTTTAGAAAGTAATTTATAAATAAATTTTTTTTATATTTAAATATAAAATAATAAAAATATTTTAAAAAATGATTTTTGAAAAGTCAAATATTATCTTACTTCTTAAAAATACTAAAATAACTCCTAAAAAATAATAAATTATATTATCAAACAAAAAAATTATTATTTTTAACTTATAAAAAGTTAAAAAATTTATAAGTATTGCGATTCAAACTGACCTTTAATTTTAATATATTAGTGCAAAGTTGTTTTATATTGTAATTAAAAATTTTAAAAAGTAATATCATTATTAGTAAAATTACTCACTATAATAACTATTAACATTATTATTACATTAAAATTAGTCTATTTGTTATATATAATAAATTGATATTAGCTTAACTGATAAGATATATAGTAGCGACTTTTGTTTTCTGTACAATAAGATAGCAGTCACTTTGAATAATTTGTTGTAAAATTAAAATTATTTTAATAGTTTATCAATTATCAATGAAATTAATATTTTTTTATAATTAATCATGTAAAAATAAATATTATATTTAACTATATTAATTAACTAAATCAATAATATATTTTATTTCATTTAATTAGAATAATCTAAAAAGAATAAACATCTTTTACTATTAAAGAAATGAAACCAGAATTAATATTCAATTTTTTGGATTTATTATGATTTTATAAGGGTTTAATAAATAAATTTATACTCAAATATATATACATATTTGGATATATGATATTTTATTTAACTAAAATTCATTCTCTGAAAGAAAAAATTTCCTAAATTTTATACCTGAATCCTCAGCTCAATAATATTATAATAAAAAAAATTAGAGGAATAGATGATTAAAAGTTGAAAAGAGAATTGTTTTTCTTTCCAAATCTATACTACATATCAAAATATTTTAAAGCAAATTATTATTTTCCTTAATACTTTTTTTTAAAGGTATGTTTGATTAAGGGAAAAATAAGGATAAATTTTTTAGATTGAGATTCATGTGTAATTTTACGCATAAAACTGAATAAAATAAATTACTCTCAGTATATCCTTGACATACCTAAAATTTGAATCTCACAAAATGGAGAAACAAAAACAAAGCTTATTAAAAGGAGAGTAATGATATATGTACATTATAAAATTAGCTACCATCCGTCATCATATAGAATAATTAAATTTTTTAAAATTATTAATCCAATTTTTAAACTGTTAGATTAATGTATTATATTAAAAATTAGATTAATAATCTTAAAAAGTAGAATTACTTTATATAATGTCTAATAATAACTAATTTTATAATTTAAAAAAATGAAAGGAAATGAATAATTAAGAAGGAGGGGAGAAAGATGTGACCATTTTCCTTAATATTGACTCAGTCCTCACTCGTGACCTCCATAAATATTGTAAATCCTTTGCATACAAAATTCAACCCCTTAGTACTCCTTCATTTTTTTTTTTAATTTTCTCTTTCGAATTATTATGAATAAAAAATTACAAGAGAATAATATTACAAAATAATTTTATACTATTAGTTAACAGTTTAAGAAAATGATAATAAATAAATATTTACTAAAACACTAACTACTTAAGGCTCTACAAAGTATTTATATTTTGGACGCACTTCTTTTCGGAACATATGATGTGTTGCATATAGTACGCATAGGCAACATTTTTTTTCTTTAAATGTGATATAGAAAAATGTTATTATGTCTTTAAGAAGTGTTATGTTAGAATATATCAATACATGTAGCAACTTCAACAATTGTGTTATCTTAATAACTTAAGAGCGTTGCCTTTATTAAGGTAGCATTTTTCATGGAGTTACCAATTGTAGGTCTAAGACAACATATTTATTAATTAATTAATCAATCTTTGGGTTTTGCATATTTGTTTTAATTTTTACCATCGATATTCGACCCCTAATATCAGGGATCAATTAATTCGATTCGGAGCCACCTCTCATCAACACAATTTTTTTATTACCTTTGAGTACTAGAACTCGAGATCCAAAGAGATCTAACGGGCCTTACACTGCTACACTAACTTGGTGTACGTTGGTTGGGTTTTGCATATTTAAAACATTATGATAAGTCTTTTGCATAAAAAAAATATAAAACTACGTATTTATTCAAAATAAATACTTACATTTTTTACTATCTTAATAAATTTTCTTAATATACTTATTAACAAAATCCTAATATTTTTCATATACCAGTTTACTATAATTTTATTGGATTAATGTTATAAAATTATAAAAAGTTACGCTTTATCCCTCTGAACTATATAACATATGCAAATTATCTAAACTTTAAAATTATATAAATTGATGATCCCTCGAAACTTTTATGCAAATATTTAGTACAGTAAAAGTAAAGTACTATAAGCCCTCATTTATTTTACATATCTATAGATAATGTTGACACTCGAATTTAAGTCGATTGAGAATTGTGGAGGCGGTGAGAATATGTTAACCGAAAAAATGGGAGGAAAAGTTGAGGAAGGCAGTCGAGATGCAAGACCTAGTCGAAGAAGGGTGAGGCGAACAGTCGTATTAGCCGAGCCAAGGGAACTGTACAAGAACGGAGTTATGAGGCAATTGCAGAAAATCTGGGGAGACTGAAGTTCATGACTGGGTGGAGAAAATGTTAAATCAAAGGAGGAACGTGGTTGTCCAAATCATGGGTGGTTTCCAGTCCTTACACGAGTAGTTCGGAACATGGGCAGAGGTAATGGAAGCAGTTGCAATCAGACTAGGGAGTCCTTGTAGGGTTATAAAAGGACTTAATCGTAGAGATTCATCCCAGAATATCCAATATCTTCTTTTGCATATTTTTAGCGTTTTCGTTATTTTGTTTTATTGTTCAATGATTCTAGGAGTAGTTTAGATTTTTTCCGCCCACTTTTCAAATTTAGGTGTAACTAACTTGTTCGTTGAAGTAAATAAAAGATTTTCCCTGCACTTTCGTTGTTCTTTTTTCTTCCTCTATCTAAGGTTTCGCTTCTCAAGAGATTTTAGAGAACTTGCAGTCAAAGGATTGATTCTCTTCTTTGGCGGAGTCGCCTCGACTCAGGAATCTCTCAGTGTTAGTCGCGTCTTTGGCGGAGAATTCTAGCGTTAGCTGAGGATTTAAATTTCACGACAACATAATTGGCACGCCCGGTGGGACTATCGGAGAGGAAGAGGTTTGGAGAGTTGACTTTGATTAGTATTAGCGGATGCAAATGAGGTCTGAGAAGGTTGTAGACATGACTTCGACGAACGCGCTATTCCACCTAGGCCTAAGCAAGGCCAAAATGATGGAGGGCCCGCCAACGCAACAATAGAGGGAGGACCACATGTCGAGGGGTCTTCATCCCAGCCGATTTCGTTGGTAGACTCTTCATCTCAAAGGGTTTAGAATCCTACTACTATGGTTTTTGTTGCCTTCATCAAGCAGCAAATTAAAGAGGGCATTCACGACCTTATGTACTGGTTTCTCAGCAGATGGGAGAAATTATGAAACCCATGTCGTGTAATGTCTTCCAAACTGAAGGCTTCCACCCAAAGAATGATATCAAAATAATTGTTTATTTATTTTGATTAAGTATTATGAAGTTCTTATGATTGAATAATTTAATATTAGGTAAATGACCTAATAGTGAGACTCTATTCTTAGATGTCCTTGGTCAAGTATTACTGAACGAACAAGATATCGATAATGCATTGAGACTAGTATGTATATGGACTAATAACCTTTTCTCACAGATTATGGATATATGATATCAAGTCTACACATAGGTAATATGATGATATACTGGACAGACCCACCGTGAGAACACCACATGGATCGTAACATGAGTGTCATAGGTGATTCTTATTGTGATGATAGTACATGTGGTCCTTTGACTTGAAGTTATTGCAATCTTTTGCATGAGAAACTGTATGTTTTAATGTCGTCAAACGTCATATGTAACAAGATGATTATAAAGTCAGTTATTGGACATGTTGCGAATCATGTATACTGATTTGAGTAACGTAGATAGGATTTATCCCTCTCACATTACGAGAGATATATCTGTGGGCCCCTTGATGAGTAGAATTGGGTAAATGCATGGTCGTGCTCAAATGAGTTAATGTGAGACATTAACCTCATTTATTTTTTTATTAGTATACTCGGTAATCAAGAAACTAATGTTTTAACTATACAAGATGACAGATTCCATGCTTGTATTAAATCTAGATATTTGGACAAAGAGTTTGAATTGTACAGTAACATCAATCACAGAAAGGTTATGTCAAACCATTGACTTTTTTATTACTTTGGTAACAACGATGTGTTGCTAGACACCGCTCACCGTCTATATTATTAAATAAGATTTAATAATATTGTCAACGTTATAAGAACCAATAAGGTCACACATTAAAGTAGTTTTATTGGTGCTTATTTAAAATAAATTAGTATGACTAATTATTAATTAAATTGGGCTTACATTAGATGAGCAAATAAGGTTTAGGTTTTCTGTTGAGTGTTGTCTATAAATAGCAACACCTAAGGGGCTAGTAAGCAAGGAAATTCGCGCATACCCTCTTACACACAGAAATCCTAATCCTAATTGTCTCTGAATTTCGCTACTAGCATAGTGAGTGGGAGAAGAGCATCAAGGTGGACATATGACGCCCACAACTACTGTGTGGATTTCTTAAGGTTGGTGATGCTATTGCGTTGAAGGGAAACTAACATAACTCGTTGCTATTATTGCTGTCACGCTACAACAGGTATTTTGAGCATGAATCATAATCTTTCACAATGGTCTATGGGTGGGAATCACATAAATTTTTATTTTTCGCTGCGTTTGTATACATAAATTCCCAACAAATGGCGATGGGCGACGCCGATGGTCAGAGGCAGTCCATAGTGGAGTAGGTCGGTGGCTAGCGGTGTTGGCCGGAGGCAGTCCGTGGTGGAGTAGGGCGGCGATGGCTGGAGGCGGTGGCTGGAGGCAGTCCATGGTGGATTAGGGCGACGATGTATGGTAGAGGAGGGGATATAATGTGATGGTCAAGAGGAGTAAATAGGTAAATATTTTGTGACTTTGTGTAGTGTCTTTAGTGACTTCACTTTCAGAGTGAACACAAAATGAGAAGAAGTCACTGTATCTCTGACTCCGAAGACACTATATATGCCCCCTACCAAAAAGGTCATGGTCATTATTTTTTCAACATCCAAATATCTATGGCGCCAAAGTCACCCGAAACAAACGCACAATTTAAGAGTACTTCTGAACACATTAGTATTCATACTTGAACATAATGTATTCCATGAGATAACATATTATGTCATCGTATATGAACACAATAATGTTCAAAAGTGATCACATTATGAGTTCACATACATATAATGCCTTGAACAATAATACAAAGCAAATTGTAAGCACATACAAATATTGTAATTAATTACATAATACAGTGTAAAGTAAACACATACATATAATATGATAACTAAACACAAGCAAAGTGAATATATATATATATATATATATATATATATATATTCACTTTATACAATGCAAAGTAGTTAGCGCACATATATATATATATATATATATATAAATTATAACTGAACACATAATACAATATAAAGTAAATACATACATATAATGTAATTGATTGAACACATATATATACTCTAATTGGATACATAATACAATACAAATTAAGTGAACATATACATATATTGTAACTGAACATATAATACAATGCAAATAAGTGAATACATACATATACAGTAACTGAATACATAATACAATGCAAAATGAACACACATATATTATAATTGAACATATAATATAATGTAAGTAAACACATACTTATACAATAATTAAACAAGTAATATAATATAAAATGAACACATATATATTGTAACTGAACACAATTTTTAATATTTTTTATATTTTTGGAGCAATTGACGGATATATATATATAGACTGATTTTGTGTCGTGTAAATAACATTTCTATACAAATTTTAAATTATGGATAATTGATACTAATTGATTGGTGTTAAATGCATAGAACAACATTATTCGTGCTTGCTAAGAAGCCGTTTGGTCCTGACACGTGTTTTTCCGCGTTGGGTGCATGTGCTGTGCACCCCCGAAGTTTCCTTGTTTTCCACACGGGTTTGGACTTTTCAGTTCAACTTCACCCTTGAAATAGACAGACATCCTTTTCTTTTTTAATATATATTAATTTAAGCAAATGGAAAATGCAGAACAAGTTATTGTGCATACAATATATACAATATATGATATGATATGTTATTTATAATATATATCACATGAATATTATTTTTCTTTATAATATGTGATATATTATACATAATATATGATATATGTTATATGCAACATATAATATATATTAATTGTGCATATTATATAATACTTATTCTGCATAATATATCAGTTATTTTTATTGTTTTTTTATTATACATATAACAATGCTCTTAAACAAATATTCAATCATATTTATTGTTTGAATATAAAATTTAATTCAATTCTTTAATAAATATTTTTTTTAAAATCAGTATATTGATTATGATGAATGTTTTAATGTTTATTTAATTTTTTAATATATAAACATCATTAAAACACCTATTCATAAAAATATTTTTTCTAGTTCTAAAAATTAAATTTCAGTTGATCTGAGTAAAAGTTTAGTTCCAATTCGTGGCCATATATACATCACATAATATACCTCATGATGTTATCAAATATATTAACTAACTAATTGATAATAAATGAATCTAGAAAATAGATATTTTAGGTTACACATACAAGATAAAAAAATTGGTGACAAAAATATAAAAGAAATGTTTTAGGTCATAGGACATTCATAACAAAAAGAATTGTTTCATCATGACAAAAAATTTATAAATGTTTTATGTATTTTAAAAAATTGGGACATAAGAAGGTGAAGGTGATACAAAAATAACATGAAAAATAGAAATATTTTTTATATTATAAAATTAATCACTATCGATCGTTAAATAAAATAATTAAACTTTTTAAAATTATTAATCTAATTTTTAATATTATACATTAATCAAACATTTTAAAAGTTAAATTAATAGTTTTAAAAAATTGATACTCTTTATGGATAGAAGATTGAGTAATTTTATCTAACAATATAGATATTCTTAAATAAAATTGAGTAATTTTATGGATCACACAATATATATATAAGTTCTTATAAATGTGGACTTATATATATGTAATAAATCAGCAGCCTACGAATTTAATTTGTGCATTAAACTGATAGGAAAAGAAATATGAACTTCACATGTCAAAGATAAAGGAAATAAATACTACTAGTAATGGCAATCCTCGTGTGTAGATAGATATGTTGTGTTTATTAATAAAGTATACATGATAAAAATATAGATAAAAGATATATAAATAAGATATTTAATTATAAAGATAGGAAAATTAAATATATAGTGTTGCTACATGTATATTAAATTGGAGAATTGTTATATGTACAATGAAAAAATAATCAAAACAACAAATAAGTTATGCATAACAAGTATTATGCAATGTGTACAATGTAACATATATATATTACATATTATACACAACATATATTACATATTATACACAACATATATCACTTATTATAAAGAAATATATGTTGTAACATGTGATATATGTTACATTCTGCACAACATATCATATATAATGTGCATATATAATATACGCATATTACATATTATATGGTTTGTATATGTTATTTTGGTTGATTTTTTATTAGTGTGCACCAAGATTTTTTCTTAAAATTGCACACAAATTAGTCATTAATATATATATACATATATTTTTTTGAACACTTTAAATTTTTGAATTTCACTCTCATATCTAAAAAATGTGTTCACGTGTTCAATTCAATTTTTTAATATACTCAATCAAACTTTTATATTTTGTCCTGTTTTTAATACAATTCAACATTTATAACTACTTAATTTAACTTTTATATCGATATAATCCAATATTTTACAGCTACTTAATTCAACTCTGACACAATCCAACATTTACAACTACATACTTAATTCAATATTTATAATTATTCAAATTAACTTTTATATTGAGACAATAATAACTTTTATATTATTCAATCAAACATTAATACTTACTCAATTCACCTTTTATACAGTCTCAAATCAACTTTTAAACTGAAACAATCTAACTTTTAATCTTTTATACTAACATAATGAAAACTTTTATACTGGCACAATCTAATATTCACACTTACTCAATCCAACTTTTATACTGAGACAATATAACATTAATAATTACTCAATTTAACATTTATAGCTACATAATCAAATTTTTATACACATAAAAAATAAAATAAAAACAATATAGGTGTAGAAAAGGAAATAAAATATAAAAATATGTATCATGTATTAGTGATCAATTAGTAAAATATTTTAATGTACATAAAATATTTGTGTTAAACATAATAAGATAAAAATTATTTTCTTATATTAATTTAAATGTAATACGAAAGCTTTACAATTTTATATTTATATTTTTATCTTTATTATCTATTTATTTTTATCTTAACAATAATAACCAAAGAGTCTTAAAGTAATAATATTGTACTGTGTCTCTTTAATTTATTTACCCATTCCATTTAATTTTAAGTCTCATGTGACACATGTTCGTATTTATGATAGCACAGTTATAGTATGTGATCGTGAAAGATTTATGCCCGTACGCATGTTTGGCACACTTTGTGTTGTGTATAATACTGGAAGTAATAGTATAAGGATAACATAAATATCATCCAACTTTCATCCAACTAATAATTATATGTTGATGGGATCTATTAATAAACAAACTTATAATTATATTTAATAAATTAGATGCTGGTTAGATCAATTTTAGTTGTACAATAAATATTTTCCGGGTATAATTGCCGACTGCATTTTTCACTTTTTGAGCATCACATAGATAAAATGAGAACGTGCCTAAAAAACGCACACGTCAATGATGAAACAACAAATAAAGAAAAAGGATAAAACTTGTGACAGAGGATCACGAGATGTTGCATACTTGCAATGTTAATATCTCAGACAGGGGTGTGAATAGTGTGAGGATTCCTGAGCCACTTGCCTCTGCCACGTGTCTCTTTGTCATTGGCCTAGAAACGTGTGATTGCTTCCTGCTTTTTCTTTGCAACAAGGATTTAACGCCGTTACACGATACATATCACGCCGCAGAAGGATCAACTTGTTGTATTCATATTCATAAAAAACTTATTGTATTTACCAAACTACCCTCATGTTCAAATTTCGCCACCAACGTGAAACACCATAATCAAACTAAATTTTTAACAATTTTTTTAGATAGTACTTTTTTAATATAATAGATTCGATATACCATTGAATAAAAACATATTTACAAAAACCTAGAAAAAAAAATGAAAATACATCTGTACATCAACATTGACTAATAATTCTTTCATTAGGTGGAGTTGACTGTTTAAAGCAAGTGCGTCATTTTGTGTTTGATTATATACTTATAAAATTAATTTTAGCATAAATGATTAAGAAAAAATAAATAAGAAAGGGGAAAGTAAAGAGAAGAGAACAAGTATATATATGGCGCTAAATTGAAGAGGATAAAAAATTCTCTTAGGAATTAAAATGTTGTTTTGATCTATATAGAGGAATGTTATTTGTATAATGAAAATTGTATAATATTTATACAATAAACATATTTATTATTAAATTGTATTAATTTATAAATTCATATTATAATATAACGATAAATATGATTATTAAATAAATATTATACAATATTTTATTATACACATAACATTAGTATCTTATATAAACTAATAAATCATGTCGCTAGTATTGTAACAAATGGGGCCAAGTTTCTTTTGGCGAATAGTTCGTCCGAAATATAATAAGAATTTAATTTTTTGAATAATATAAAATTAATTTTAAACTATTATCAGTTAATAAAAATTAAAAATAATAATAAATTGTTGCTAAAATTATCCATTATAATAATTTTCGACCATAAATTATCATTATTTTCATCTCTATCTATTGACTGAAAATGTATAATAAAGTAGATATATAAAAATTAATCTCATATAATATAATCACATACATGTTCAATTTTGTCAATTAACTCAGTTTTTGTTTCATGTTCGGTGATATTTTTTCACAAGTTGACAGTTTTCTATGCATACTTAAGTATGAAGTTGTTTGAGATTCAACAACAGTAGTTTTAATTAGATTCTTTAGAATTTTATCAGGAAAACTAGAACCTTCTTTTATACATGTATTACACTTACATAAATATATATATATATGCAAATTGTGTAAATATACTATAAATGACTTGATATATATATTTTAGTTATACAATTTTATTGGTTTTTATCTACCGCAATAAATTAGAATGAAAATTGATATTGTTCAATATTTTATCATTGACAACTTGATCATTCGCCTAGTGGCCATCACAGGAGGACTTGTTTAAAACATGCATTACGATGATTGAATAGTCAAATTTCTTTGCGCGCCAAAATAATAATTTCTTATCCGACTCAATGGACCACATTATGTACAAGGTTCTAATTTTATATATTTTTGGTTAAACTCATCAGAAGAATAATTTTGACTTAATCTAGAAATTTAATTATTATTAGCTTATCGGATACGTCTATAAACATTGAATAGACAAATTTTAAATGTGGTTATTGATCATTCTTTAAATAGGTTAATCATGTTATCTCACATAATTAATAATTAGTTTGGGTCCCTTAAATATTAATGGTTTGAATTTTAGTGGTCGTATGAAGAGAGTTTTGGTATGATGTTTACCCTTTTATAGGAGCTCTATTATTTAAAATATAAAGATAAAAGAAATGAATTGATTATTATAATTCTTATAAAATTGATAATTGTGTATTTTTAAATCTTTTGAATTTTGAGAAAATTTTGATGGAAATGATTTATAATTCAATTCATTTTTTTCTTCAATATCTAGTCATTTCAAATACACCCATTGAAAAATTAAAAGAAATTAAATATACGAAGCATGCACTCATGTTAGTGTTGTTTGAATATGTACACAAATGCTCGTGGTATAACAAAAAACCATCCAAAACAGTCAATAAAGTCCATTTAACACTTTATGGTCTAAGTAGTACTTTTGATCAAAAGTATATTTTTAATAGGCTGGGTGATTGTGGCCCAAATTCCTATTTGATTGGCTGTTTTGAATGGTTTTTTGTTGTGCCTCTAGCAATGCTCTAATTAGTATTTTTCAATTATAATAATACTTATTGTACAACATAATTATATCCAACTAGTATCTAACATGTACTATGTATCATATGTAATGTGTGTTATGCATAACGTATTATACATATAACATACATTGCGTATGATATATAGAACATGTTGGATACTAGTTGAATATATTTATGTTGTACAGCAAACGTTATATTATTGGTTCAATTATATATATAAATACATACGGGACAATGGAAAGAAAGCTACTATGAAATTTCTTAGCAGTTCCAATATTTGTCTACCATTTCAACAAATAGAACAAATGAGTACCAATAAATGGACAAGTTCCAACTTCCACAAGTGATCCATAGTCACGTTGATGGACGTGATTCAAATAGTAAAAATATATACAAATGCTTGAAGTCACAACTTACAACTTATTAAAGTGCAATGGAATAGTCAATTGCGCGTGACAATAATATAGTTTTTTTTAATTAATTAGCATATTATATATATTTATATTCTATTAGCTAGCTTCCCTTGATACCAATGCATATAGGTTGAACATAGGTGATTTCATTTAATACATACAAAAATGATATTCTAAAATTAAGAAGTAGTGAGTGTCTAATAATAAGTAAGAAACTCATTTTATTATATTTTATTATTATTGAATGTAACAATAATTTCTACATATTTTATCCACGTATCACATTTAATAATTATAATAAAATGATATCGGTTCTTGGACCAAAATAATATGAGACTAATAATATAATTAAGTAAGAAAAGAGTTCCTTGGACCTTGAGGTGTAGTTTGAGGATGTCACATTCTCGGAGCAGTTATATTTACATGACCCATCTTACTCTTTATGGGCCGGAATTATTGTTCTTGTGGTCTGGAGGGCTTTGAGCACCACTGTACCCTAGATGAGATACTCATCCAAATAAGGAACCCACTCATGGTTTAATAGTAAGTAACTTTTGAAAAAGTTATTTTGTGTTTGGAAGCTAAGTAAAATAATATAAGTGCTTATTTTGATTTGTAGTGGTAGTTTTTAGAAAGTTGTGCAAAGATTTTTGAAGAAGTTAAATATTTTAACTTCTCCAAGAAGCACTTAAAATAACTTTTTAAAAAGTTAAAAGTTATATAAAAATTAATCCAAACATTCATACAATAATTTATAATTTATAAAAAGTAAAAAAAATCATAAATTTACTATATCAAACTGGCCCTTAACATAAAATAGGAATTGGTTAATTGAACGGTCTTTTGTACATGAGAAATGTACTATTTCAAATTTTAAAGGCTAGATGTGTATTTGATTGGGGTAAAAATTGTGTGAAAATTTTTATGGATGAAAAAAGAATTTCTACGTGATAATTAAACAAGTGCCATCTCTCCAAGCCAAGTATTAATTTTTGTTTTTTCACTAAAAAATTGAGTTTAATTTGGATTTACTACTAACAATATAAAAATATTTAATATTGTCATATAATCAAAATATTTCATTTGTATGACTTTTTAAGTATTAAGAAAGAGAAAATACAATCATGATCCAACACATGATTACGATAATTAAATTCAAAAAAATGTTTTGCCACAAATGCTTTGAGAATACTTATTAATGTACTTAAATGATGAGATTCAATAAAATTTTAAATATTATATTAAATCTCTTACATAATATTTCTTATTTTATTATGTTAATAAATATTATACTTTTAAGTGCATAAAAATTAAACTAAACAGGTTCACATGAAAAGGTTGCCTCATCTACGGCACTGACAAACGCAGTCTTAACAACAGTAGAGGGGTATTAACGTAATTTTCTCAAAACAAAAGCAAATGGGTAGGAAGGAAAGAAAAGACAACCTTCCGCCGTTTCCGTTAATTTTAACTGAGGCGCATACAAAACGTGGTAGAAATTAAAATTACTTAAATTAAAGCAGACAATAAAATAATAAGAAAAACCAAACAAATTGAATTAATAGAAATAATAGCAATAATGATAAATGAATAAAGTAATATTAAGAGTGGAGTTGGACAAACCAAATGCTACAGCATAACCTAAGTCGGAGACAGCGGCAAGAAAAGCAACCCTTTACTTTTAAGAAAAAAATAATACTACACATATTCCTCGTGCTTCAATTTCCCACCCTCCAACACCCAAACCATTTCTTAAATAATAAGATATTTTAATAAGAATTATATTTTAATTGTGATTTATTTTCAATGTAAAATAATGTATTGTCGTATAAGTAGAAATTATTAATTTTAAAATTTTATGTATACAATAAAAAAATGATTTAATTTTTATCCATCGACAATGTACAATTTTTTACATGGTCGTCAAATCATGTGATGATGCGTTAGTCATGATTGTGTTTTTTTTCTCTCACTACTTGAAAAGTCATACAAATAGAGCATTTTGATTGGACGACAATGTAAAATACATTTACACTGTCAGTTCATCAAAATTAAAATCATAAAAAATTGTAAAAACATGTATAACATTTATCTCTACCATTACACTATAATATAGATTACTTTTTCATCTAAATTATTACAATTTAACAAAATAATAGTGAAAATAAATATAATATATCTTTTATTGTAATCAATTATTTTTATTATATCATACCAACTATTTAAAAAAAGACCATTTTTCCATGTAATAGTATAAGATTATTTTACATATGCATCGCAACTACATTATAAAAATTAATAATCTTTATTTTTCTATATTTATATAAGATAAGTTCTTTGCGACAAGGGTCATCATTGCTTCACACATTAGCAGTTCCTTCCTTCTTCAGAACCCTTCATCGTCAAAACGTGCTTTGTGTGTTCTTCTCTTTCTCTCTCTAATCTCTATTAATCTTCAATCTCTGAAGCCTTTGGAATTGAACAATCTCTGAGCTAGCTAAGGATTATACTTTTTATCGTTTTCAATATGTCGAGTTCATCGGAGTATTCTGAATTCTCCGGCCAAAAACCGGCGAGGTCGCCGGAAAAATCGAGCTTCTCTCAGACTTGTAATCTGTTGAGTCAATACATCAAGGAAAAGGGTAGCTTCGGAGATCTTACCCTCGGAATCACATGCAACAACAACTCCGAACCAAATGGTACGGATTTTAATTAAATTCTCTTTATTTTTCTCTTTTTGATTAATTTTTTCCCTTCGAAATTTCTGTGTGCTGCTAGATTTTCTGTTTGATTCCTTAAAAACCAGGTACCTTAGGATACCATATAGGAAAGGGAATTTATTTTTTAAATTGTATTTTCGTCTTTTTTAATAGTAAAAATAATTAGAGGTTTTGGTTTCTATTTCCTTTTCCTCTTGGTTTGTGCTGAAATAATTCTTGTAAATAGTATCGGTTTTTGGGTGTTTATCAAATTCACAGATCTACCACATGGCTTCAATTTCGCCTCCCTAATTTAGAAATAGGAAAGAAATTGAAAAAGAAATTCAAATTGTTAAATTTTTATATTTGATAGATATATGTAACCAAATGTTTAGAGTTCCTCCGATCATTGACCTGGGCATAGAAAAACTTTACTGTGGATAGCCCATGTGTGAACAGAAAAAACCTGTCCAATTTTATTATTCTTTTTTACTTTTTCCTGACAAGGCTGAGAAATTTGGTCGCTTAGGTTTCAAAATTGGGTTAGGCTAGTTTATCAGATTTATTTATTTATTTATTTATTTTCCTTTTAGAATTTTTTTTTTAAATTTCAAGATTTTTTTTCTTGTTTTGGTTCTGAATCTGAGAGGTGTATTGTGCAGGGTCATCTGAGACATCTTGTCAATCTGCAACAACCATGAACCTGTTTCCTACCAAAGAAAGCAACGTTGCACCAAAGAACCTTACAGCTATGGATTTGCTCTCTCCAACTTTGATCAATTCTAGGTTAGTTTGATTTTTTTGCTTCTTTATTTTTGTTATAAACTCAATTAATTAACATCTTTTCATGCCTAGTGCCAATTTTCCTTTTTGGAAGAAAAATTAATTTAAACTGCAGATCATTTTATTTCATCCAATAATCAATATGATTTATCTGATAGATTCTGTAATTGTAAACCATAAACCATTACCAACTCATAATTGCTATTGATTTTATGATTAATTGAGCTTCACATAGCTAAATTCCCTAATTCTTTTGTGCCAATTTAATTGTCAAAAAAGAATGTCATTATACTAATGTATGATCTTTAAATTCATGGCCTGCAGTGCAATTAAGTCAGTGAGCAAGGGGCCGAAGGCTGCACAATTGACAATCTTTTACAACGGTCAAGTTATTGTGTTCGATGATTTTCCGGCCGAAAAAGCGACTGAGCTTATGTCCTTTGCTAGCAATGGAATCTCACAGAGCCAGAGCCAGAACAACTCTGTCTACACTTACACTCAGAGCCAGCCCCCTTTTCCTCCGAGTTTGGCCAGAACATCTGCTGATTCAAGCGCTCAGACTTTTCCCAGCATGAATATCGTCCCCAGCACTGGCGTCAGTTCGATTCACGAGCACGCTATAGCAGCCCCGTCGAGGCCTGTTGTTTGTGGTAAATTCTTATGATCTCTGATATTTGTTGCGGCCGAGACGAATATCTGTGTCGCGGGTCAAGTTTTTTTTCTGATCATAAGTTACTTTTCTATGTAGATCTGCCAATTGCTAGAAAAGCTTCACTTCATCGGTTCCTGGAGAAGAGAAAGGATAGGTAGGCACTCTCAACCAAAAAAAGAAAAACTTTCAAACATGCAATTTTGCTCTGTGTGTGTATCATGTTTGTGTTATGATCCTAAAATCAAAATGATTAATACACAAGTAGTCCAGAAGTTTGGTCTTTTCTGTTTCTTGTTTCCATTTTTTCCTTTACACTTCAGGGTATGTTTGATTAGAGGGTAAAAATGAGAATAAATTTTCCTTGATACCAAACATACCCTTAGTTGAAACACAAGCTTTAAAACTTAGATATTTTTAGATCTGGGTCCCATCATTGTTTGGTTGGTGGGTAAAAATTCACATATGAGTTTCATGTGTTATTTGCTATACATCATCTCATTATGTAATTTTTGTCCCACAAACAACCAAACGATACCAATAAATAAATTTCAGAAAGTTTTGGTGATCAATAAAAAATCACAGATGCTTGGGGCACAACAAAAAACCAGCCAACACAGTCAATAAAGCCCATTTAACACTATAAGACCCAAATAGCACTTTTAATCATGAGTATTTTTTTAATGGACTTGGTAATTGTGGCCCAAATTCCTATTTGTTTGTTGTTTTGACTGGTTTTTTGTTGTGCCTCTAGCAATGCTCATAAAAAAATAGTCGAAACAATCAACAAATTGTGCACAACTTATAATATATAATATGCACATCGTATATTACATATTATGTACACCATATATGATATGTTATGCACATCATATATCATATATTACATCATCTTTCTTTACAACATGTGATATATGGTATGCATAATATGTGATATATGATATGTACAACATGTAATATATGGTGTGCACATTATAGAATATATATTGTACGTAATATGTTGATTATTCTGATTGTTTTTATTTTACACATAGAATTGCTCATGGTAGTACTATAGGTACAATCAATACCAATCAACTTAGTGACCAATATAATTAATGGAGTAGAATACATAGTCATAAAAACCTTCCACCTTTCTAGAAAAAAATACAACCAATATCTTTTCGTGTATAACATTTAATAGGTCGACTACAGTTGATTGTATAGAGTTTTCCTTAAACTTTAATCCTTTAATTTAAGTCGTTGTTTGCTCAATTGACTAATGATATTTTTGCTTCTGATGGATCTTGCAGAATCGCTTCCAAAGCCCCATATCAAGCACCAAATTCCGTGGGGGCCGCTAATAAACCTGTTGAATCCATGGCATGGCTAGGGTTAGGTGCTAAGTCACAAAATTAAGCATAGCTAAAGTTCTATATAATTTTGAGCATTTTTGTGGTTTACTCATTATTAAGATCTCTTTTTGGGCTTATTATGGGTTTTGCCCTATGTTTGTCCAATTAACATAGGCTCGCTCTTCTGGGCCTTATCATAGATCTAACTCTATACCCTTAGTTTTATTAGGTGTTGCTCTAATTATTGTGATTCCTTATTTCTTATGATTATTATTACCTCAATATTTGGAATTAATATATTCATTGTTACAATTAATCTGTTGTATTTATTTTTTCTTTTTCCTTTTCTGAGTTGTCTTTATTTGACTATGCTTGTCGCTTCCAAAGAGAACAAATACAAGTTCGAATCAACTAATAAGCCAACAAATGGCGTAGTACACAATGATAATAATAATAATAACATATCTATATGTTTATTTTTTAATAATAGGTAGTGGTTTACTTGAATACTGGAGCAAATTTTATAATAACGACATATCCTTTTTGCGAAAGGTTGATGGTAACTTAATTGTAATCACAATGAATCATAATTTTAGCACCATAATCATTATGCATTAAATGATATTGTGGATTTTAATGCAATCATAATTTTTTTCCATTTTAGCTTGATGATTAATATGGAAAGAATAAATTTTATTTTCCTTTTTGAATTTGATATCAATAACCCACACATAATACTGCAGCACATGTACAGTGTCTCTTTCATTTTTTTCTTCTCAAATCAATGTTCTTCCACAATTCTAATGTTATTTCGTCAGCGAGAGTAAGCTTCTTGCAGCACGCAACAAGGTTCATAGTGTGTTGAATTTACTCATATAAAAAACATAAAAGATGGAATTAAGTGAAACTATGGTCCATGTGAGAACCGTTTTAATTTATATTGTATTGTTATATCCTTTTTTCCCTTCATTGCTAAACTTTTTTTTAATATTCTTGATAACAAATAATATATTAAAAATCACGATTTTGTAAAATTGGAATCTCATCTACCGTTTGTTTTATTTAATATGAGTGTAAAATGGTGTATGCTATTTTTATTTATTTTATTATTATGAGGTTCAAGCATGTGTGTCTCATTTTATCCTTGTTTGGTAATTCATTAGATGTGTGCTAAGTTAATATATACAAGTTACTACTGTACAGATGATGTGTGCTATTGTATTGAGGCGGTGCATAGTTAAAACTGAATGAATATATATGTGTGTCATTTACAAAATGATAATATAATGTGTGCTATTCATTGGGTAATGTGTGACATCTACGAAATGATAATGTGTGCTATTAAGTAGAATCTGTAAGCTCTAAAAGAATCAACAAGATCAATGTGCTTTTGTATTTTTTGAATGTCTTTGTGTGTTCTTTCCTCTATTTTTTTCATTGATTTTTGATTTTGTGTTTGTTTCCTAATTTTGTTCGATTGAAATGAGAGATTTTAAGAGTAAATTGAATGTGTGCTATTGTTGTGAATTGAATGTGTGCTATTTTTTTCTATTTGAAATAAAATGTGTGGCATCTATTTAGAATATATTGTAGATACTAATTGAAATAATGCACAATGTTAACATGTATTGTGTGTTGCAATATATTTTAATTTGTCTAGTTTGTATGCAAGGTGTGCTATTTTTGTGAATTGAATGTGTGCTACTACTGTATAGATGATGTGGGCTATTGTATTGAGACAGTGCATAGTTAAAACTGAATGGATATATATGTGTCATTTACAAATTGATAATAGAATGTGTGCTATTCATTGGGTAATGTGTGACATCTACGAAATGATAATGTGTGCTATTAAGTAGAATCGGTATGCTTTAAAAGAATCAACAAGATCAATGTGCTTTTGTATTTTTTGAATGCCTTTGTGTGTTCTTTCCTCTATTTTTTCATTGATTTTTTGATTTTGTGTTTGTTTCCTAATTTTGTTGGATTGAAATGAGAAATTTTAAGAGTGAGAGATATTTGGGGATTGAGAGAGATCTTGGGGAGTGAGAGAAATTTTAGGGAGTGAGAGAGATTGAAATTTTGGGACTAATTGGGATTCAATTCTACATTAATGACATACGTTGGTTGGAGTTTTGATGATTCAAAGTTGAATTATAACTATACAGGCTAGGAATTTAGGATTTTTGTATCTCGACATTGTTGGACTGGATTTTGTAATCTAATTGTATGATGTTGAATATGAGGCTATAATCCTAGATTTGTAATATGTACATGACACCAAATATATTTGATAATCTATATTTGGATTGGTCAAGTGGTTAGCTCATTTGTCCGCTTAAATAAGGTCGGGGTTCGATCCCTGCCTTGTGTATGCAGCAACCCATTGGCCAGCGACAAACCCTTAATTGGAGCTCAGATCCGCGACGGATTAGTCCTTGGCCTTCTGGGCTAGGGATACCGTGGAAAACCATATATATATATATATATATATATATATATATATTTGATAATCTACATTTTATTTGAGAATATAACTTGCCTAATACTTTGCTGAGGAATTGAAATTTTGGTTACCTGCTTTGCCAAATGAAGCTTCTTCAGAATGTAAGAGTATGTGTGCGCACTGGATGTAGTGATAATCCTGGTCTGTCCTAAGTTTTTCTGTTGCCTATCCCAAATTAAAATGTTTCTCCTCCATTTATCATCATCAACTTTTGTCTTGTTATTTGATCTCACCAGCAAAGTTATTGGAAAAACTGATGTATTTTTGCCCAACTACATTATTGGGAATGTGTTCGGTCTATTTTGGAGTTAGAAATGCATATAATCTCCAGTCTAGAAAGCAAAAAAAAAAAAAAATTGTTATCTCTTCTTTTTTATTTCTGTTTTCCTTTTTCAATTTTTGCATTTTAGATTAATAATAATAATTTTTGTGACAGAAAACAATAAATGGGCTTAATTGAGAAAAGGCTAATGGACTAACAACATCTAATCCGACAGAATGGGCTGAGACATTTTTCTTTTGTTTTAATATTTATTATTATAATAGAAATGGGTTCAAAATAACCAACTTGGGGTTGATCAAGTGGTTAGCTCACTTGTCCCTTTAAGCAAGGGTTGAGGTTCGATTCCCGCCTTGTGTATGCAGCAACCCATTGGCCAGCGGCAAACTCTTAAATGGAGCTCAGATCCGCAACGGATTAGTCCTTAGCCTTCTGGGCTGGGGATACTGTGAGGAAAAAAAATGGGTTCAAAATAAAAAAAAAAGTATAATGGGCCAAAAAAAAGGAACATGGTTAATTTTTTAAAAAATGATAAAACAAATAAAAATAGAGACATTTGCATTATAATAAAAAATGGCAGATAAAATGTGGTGTTCACGTCATTGTTTTTGAGTTCATGAAATGACATTGATGTTATTGTGAAAGTGTGATTTTGTTGCCAATTTGGAGTGTGGTTGGTTCCTAATTTTTGTGAGACTTTTTTGGGAAATAATGATTTTCATTGTTTTCCTTGTGGTTGTGTCTGTGAAATGACAAATTAACTCGAGGATGAGTTCTTTCCAACCTGGGAGGAATGATCTAGGAAAATGGAAACTCCATTAATATTAATGGAGGACCCCTTCATTATCCTCCATTATACTCTTTTTTTTTTTCTACACCACATACACTCATCTTTTTTTCTACACCACACACCTTAATTTTCTATTTGTTTAGTCTAATAATTACTATCAATTAGTAGTATAAATAAGTTGTAATGTATTTGTTGAAGACATCAAGCATTCAATAACACTTCCAACAATTTCCTTTCTTATTAGAGAGTGGATTTCTCTCTTATGTTCTGGGCCATTTTGGCATCAGAGCTGGTTTTAGGTCCTGAATTTGAGTTTTAGTGAAATAATCAACATAAGTTCTGCATTTTTTTGGGTGTTCTAAGTTGAGGAGTTGCTGCCACCTCTAAAAGTCATACTTCTTGTCATTTTTTCATAAAACTGACATTGCCATTGAACTCAAGAGGTCGAAAAACCTTGAATTATAGTTTTCATAGCCCCCGTAACTCACCGGAAAGTCGCCTGAAAGTCCATCGAAAAAGATGACATTCGCCGGAAAGTTCGCCGGAGGAGACGACATTTGCCGGAAAGTTCGCCGAAGAAGACAACATTCCCCGAAAAGTTCGTCGGAGAAGACAACCTTTGCCGGAATATTCCCCAGAATATTCTCTCATAATTCAGAAGTTGAAGACGAGCATGTCATCAGCCATTCTGTCCAAATCAGCGACACGTCATCCGTTAGTTGCATGCCATATGTCACCAGTGTTACCTCATCTCAACATACTTCAGTAATTACACTCATGTCCCAATACTTCTAAAATTTTTCAGTTCTGCCCCTAAACTCTATTAAATTACATACTTGATCCAAAATTTTTGAATATTTTGAAACCTCCCTTTATTTTTCTGAAATAACATAAATACCCCAATAGTTTCTTAAAATTACATATTTCTCAATATAATTTCTTTTTTTAAAGAAAAAAAAAGAGAAAAAAAAAGGCAAAAAAAAAAGCAACAAAAAAACATCATTTTTCTTTTTAGTTTTCAACAAGATGCCTCTAAGAAGACAAAAATGAGAGAACTTTACATGAAATTGAAATGAAAGAATTAAGACAACAAATTCCACATTTGCAAGAAACTGTTAATGCTCAACAGACATTAATTGAAGCAAGGCACATAGTAATTGAAGATGATGCTTCTGGTAGTGATGCCTCATCACTTAGAAGAAATCATTTTCAAAAGCAAAATTTCAAGAATGATGATATTCGGGTCGAAATTCCTGAATTTGAGGGGTTGTATTTGTCGCTTCCTGTTCCATCTGCACCTTAGGAAGATGTTAGCATGGATTTTATCCTTGGACTTTCAAGAACTCAACGAGAAAAGGATTCCATAATGGTGGTGGTAGATAGATTTTAAAAAATGGCCCATTTTGTCCCATGCCAGAAAGTCAATGATGTTGTTCAAATTGCAAACCTTTATTTCAAGGAAATTGTGCGTCTTCATGGCATTCCAAAAACCATCACTTCTAATCGAGACGTCAAATTTCTAAGCCACTTTTGGAGGACTCTATGGAGGAAGATGGGTACTAAACTACAATTTAGTAGTGCTAGTCACCCCCAAACTGATGGACAGACAGATGTAGTCAACAAAATCTTAGGAAATCTTCTTAGGAGTTTTATTGGGAAGAATTTGAAGCAGTGGGATCTTATCCTTGCACAGGTTGAGTTCGCGTACAACAGCTCCTCTAATCAAGCTACAGGAAAATGCCCTTTCGAAATAGTTTATGGCAACTGTCCTCTCAGTCCATTGGATTTAACCCCTTCATCAAATAAACAACAGTTTAGTGCTGAAGCGGAAGAAAGATCTAAAGAGATTAAGAAGTTGCACCAGCTTGTTCGCACAAGGATCCAAAAGCAGAATTCAAAATATAAATCTCAGCAAGATAAACATCGAAGGGTGCAGACTTTCAAAGAAGGAGACTTAGTATGGATTCATTTACGAAAAGAGCGTTTTCCAAAGCCGCCTAATGCTAAGTTGTCTCCAAGAGCGTTTGACTGATTTTTTATTGTACCTGTAGCAATGCTCGATGAAAAAATTATAAATTCAAACTCGAACTAATGATTAATTGATTTGGTTTGATTTTTTCTGTTTGTGGTAGACAAATTATTAGCTTTGTCTTTCGCAATATATTTATGGGAGTGCAATACTCTCACATTCAGTAGCTTGACGTAAAAAATATTCCCCGGAAATAATCATTTAGGTAGTGTTTGGTAGTTGTCTCAGAACATAAAAGACAGAAACTGAGAGGGATTAATCATGTTTAGTTTATAAGACAGGGACACATAGGGACTAAAATTTGTGTCCGTGGACAGGAAAAACATAAAATTTGTGTTCACTCAAATAAGGATGGACAAAGATGGATTGGACCCTTTAATGAAAATTTATGACCATCGTACCCTCCATCTTTTAATCTATTTTGAATTATATCCTCTAAATTTTAAACCTAAAATATGTTTAAAATATAATAAAAAAATGTGTTAATAATTGAATATGTTTGCATTAGAAAATTAAATTGTGTTAAGCATGTAAAATTAACAAATTTATTTATATAATTGTATTAATATTTTAAAGATTTAATGAATAAGAATAATTTTAAATATGCTCAAATTAGATTGAATGAAATAAATATAATTTAAAAATTTAGTGAATATATTTAATTTCATGAATTGTTAATTAATAATATGATTATCTTTTAAGCTTAAAATTGTATTTTATTGTTTTTTGATATAAACGGTAATTATGGTCATTTTTACACGTCTCTATGTCCTGTCCACTATTATCAAATACATACAGAGACATTCTCTATGTATTGTCCATTGTTACCAAACACAATACTGAGAAATAATCCTTTTGTATCTCTGTTCTTTTATGTCTCTGTCTTCACTGTCTTAGGACAGTTACTAAACGCTACCTTACAAAATGGAAAACTAACTAAAAATTAAGCTCATTAGAAGAAAATTTTTCATTCTCATGGGAAGTAAATAGTTTAAGAAGAGTACAAATGATTACATCGTACTTGACTTTAAACCACCATAACTTTTATCATCACTTTCGAACCACTGATCACCGCCAACTATCATGGCAGCCAGATTATCATTAATTTCGGTCATACCACTACCGATGACCATAACCGAACCACCATAAATATTGACAGGCGGACTAGTGTCGACAATTTTCTGACCATCACTGATGTTGACTAGACCACTACCAATGACATTTGATCACTAACAAGTAACAACGGTAGTCAAATCATCATTGATCAATAGTCACTACATAAGTGTTGACAGCCATTGTACTGTTATAGATTATATTAATGTTGTATCTGTTTGTTAATTCTGTTTTCTGTTATTTGATCTAATCCCTTTAGGTTTGTGTATAAATATTGGGGTTAGTTCTCTATCTTGTAAGCAGAATACATCCTATTCTTTAATGAAAGATTATATTCAGTTTTTCTCTTCTACTCTCTCGCTCTCTGTTTCTTAGTTTAGAGCTAGTGCTCATCTTTCTCATTGCTGGGCCTCATACCTTAGATGGTGTCAGAGCTCAGAACGGTCCTAAGGGATTTCTGAGCTACACTATTCGTTGCTACAATGGAAATTTCGGTTACCACCAGCCACAAGAACCCACAGGTTCCCATCTCCGACAAGCTCGATGAAAAATCATTCCTTCCATGGCGTCAAATTGCTCTCTCTACATTGCTGTCACAGAACTTGGGTGATCACTTGCTCAAGGCTAACATTCCCAGCAATTTGCCTCAGATGCTGTTAGAGGGCATTATTGTAATTTTACATTGTCTCTCTTGCCTATATAAAGACATGTTGTATCTTGTTTTTTCACATCTTTTGTATCATTTGGTTTTGATCATTTTACTCAATACATCATTTTTCTTTTTCTTTTGTGTTTCTTGTTCATCTTTTTCTCTCTTCCATTTTGTTGGTAAATTATCGAATCACAATAGTTTCAACACGGTGCGGTGAGCGTGGATTATCAACAAAATCTTTTCATTTCTAGAGAGAAAATTATTTGAGATTTCATTTTTCCATATCAAGAAGCTCAATTTCATATAATCAAAGCAAATCCCTACCTTGCTAATTATTTTTCAAAAGTTGCACTTCTGAGCCCAGCATATCCAATCCCAATGACATTGTTCCCAATCTCAGAAATAGCTTCTACCAAAAGAAAGCAAGTGGAATGGATAATTTTTTTTGAAACAAGGAACAGAGCACGAGCTCAGAGAAATAAAGCAGAAGATTTTATGCAATTAGCGGTTTCTTGTTTCTTCCAACATCCATGGTCCACTCTTGAATTCTCAGCCTAGCCTGAGGGTTACTTTTTGTGTTTGTGTGTGTTCTTGTGACCCCTCATTCCTTCTCCTTCAACCTTGGGTGTCTCACCATGTTGAGATTGGAATCCCTATCATAGTTCAGATCCAGAGTTACCGGCTTGGGTTCTTGGATGCTTTCTTCTCAATGATTGTCTTGTGTTGTCTCTGGCCCATTATTTCTTGTTCCTATACC
The DNA here is from genome assembly GCA_013621005.1 of Aeschynomene evenia. Lineage (NCBI taxonomy): Eukaryota > Viridiplantae > Streptophyta > Magnoliopsida > Fabales > Fabaceae > Aeschynomene > Aeschynomene evenia. The sequence continues at coordinate 16,065,591 of CM024266.1, forward strand.
TATTCGCAGAGGAAGAAGAAGCATTGTGATTCATAAGGGTTCTATTTGTTGCAACAATGGTTGAAAAAAAAAGTTCTTGATCCCCTTCTGAAGCTGATATTCTGCATGAGCAAGCTGTTGGTGCTAAATGGGTTCTTGCTCCCGAGAAGCTCTGGCTCTGTTTTTGGTCACCATCACATGTTCGATCAATGACATATGCTCTTCATGAATTGGTAATTTCTAATTTTGATTTGAAGTTAGAGTTTGGGTTATTGCTGCTGAGATTCTTTGATTATGAATTTTAGACAAAGAATTCTGAGGTGTTTTGGATGATTCTTGAGACACATTGTTCTTCATTGTGTGAACATGAGGATTTATTGTCATTGGTTCTGGATTATGCTTATGCTCTTTGGTTATTTAGAATTGTCATTAGTTCTATTTTGATTCTTTTAGTTGGGAGTTTGAAGACTAGTTTGTCATTAGGTCTTATGTTTGGTGCACCCAGATTTAGCCTTTTATTGAATTTTATTTCGGCCTCGGTATTCATATTGGATAGCCTTGTTTTGGCTCTATATTCGCTTCTGCCGTGTGGTAGTTGCACGTCTTATGACGTTAACCTTTCTTTGCGACGAGCGCTGTGGAGACGACGATAGATAGTTCAAAGTGGCCCAATGGAAGGTCGAAGACTTCTCATACTAGGCACCACTGCCGTTGCTTGATCCCGGGTCGGGACATATCATAGTTGGAGCTTTTGAGCCCACTTCGGAGCGTTCTTTTGACCGACGATGTCATACCGGCGAGACGACTCCTATATCATCTTCTTTGAGGAGCGGTTTTTGATCGATTGCTATTCGGCGAGCCGACTCATTCTATGATTTTTCATCATTTTGATTGTATTTCATCTTTTTAGATGTATTTCTTTGATTTTAGATTGTATTACACTCTCATCCCAAGCCGGAAATGATAGAGTTTACATGTTCCGGCTTGCGGGGGGGTGTTAGAGGGCATTATTGTAATTTTACATTGTCTCTCTTGCCTATATAAAGGCATGTTGTATCTTGTTTTTTTACATCTTTTGTATCATTTGGTTTTGATCATTTTACTCAATACATCATTTTTTTTTTCTCTTTTGTACTTCTTGTTCATCTTTTTCTCTCTTCCATTTTGTTGGTAAATTATCGAATCACAATAGCTTCAACATGGTTGGTGCGGTGAGCTTGGACTCAAAGAAAGAAACAACACAATACAAATAATGGCTTCTTGAAGAATATGCCATTGATGATTGTGAGGCCACTGTTATTAGGGTTTTGTTGTGAAGAGTTTTAAAAAGAATACTCAACATTACCTGGAATATCTATGTCTACCAACAAATGCATTTTGTGTAAGATTTCTGAAATTTTAATTAATCTCCCAAATACATTTATATTTCTTATATAGGATTGTTATTCCAAGGAATAAAATTTCAATTCATATGTCACACACCCTGAAAATGAATTGATTGCCCAAACAAATCATAAGAACCAATTTAATTCATTTGGTTTGAATTTTTGGGTTCATTGGATCACATAGATTTGCCTACACCCTTATTGACAAATATAATTAATAAAATCAATACATCTTATTACCCATCATATTATCAGCAGAATAATTTTGTTTTAACAAGAAGTGCCCTTAAAATGCAATAATATTTATCGTACAACAGAAATACATCCAACATATATTATACATAATATGTAATATGTCCTATATGTATAACACACGTACGTATAACACACATTCTATATTATGTATAGAACACGTTGGATACTAGTTAGACATATTTTTATTATACGACCATCATTATTGCTTAAAATGTAGGTGTGTAGCTGAAGGTCACTTAAATTCAAATCCAGGCATAGATAGGTTATAAGAAAAGATATATATATATATATAGCTCCATCACCATCTATCAAAACAACTTTCCCGTCCCGGCAGGGAGCACAATGATGTCAATTTTTGGGGAAAAAATGAAAAAAGATAGCATCAGACAGGCAATGTGCTAGTGGGGCATATGCCTATGAATGATAAAAGTGATTCCCCTCAACCATAAAGTTGCTATAGGAACCATAATATGTATGATTCTTTTGACGGGCCAGAGCTTATTAATTTTTCCCCTTCTTTCCCTTTTCTTTTATTAAAAAATTTATGAGTTCCACACACTTATCATACCATCAAAATCAGGGCTTGCTCCTATGTAAATAAAAATTTATAGAAATACTTGTAAATAGTCTATCAAATGGACCATCATCGTGTCGTGTTAATTAGCACTCGAACACACATTTTTACAAAAATAATATTATATAGACATTTAAAATTGAAATACTTACGAAAAATTCATTAACATTAATAGTGAATAATATTTTTCTCTCTCTCTTTTTCCCCTCTTTGTAGTGCGGATGGATGGGATATGGCCACACAGAAGACTTGGATTCCCCGGTCATATCTAATAATGGTTCTCATACAACAATGAAATACGTCCAACTAGTATTTAACGTGTGTTATTCATGATATGAAATGTGTGCTATATGTATATTATACGTACGTATAGCACATATTTTATATCATAAATAGTACATATTGTATACTAATTAGACATATTTTTCTTGTACAACCAGCATTATTAAGTCATATCATATTCATTCCACCTGGTGCTCTCAATTTCAATATGGTCCATCCTTCAGTAGTCCCACTTAATTAGTAGCGTTCACTTAAACGACGAAATACCACATTTATGTTATGAGACAGCTTGATTTTGTGTTCAAAGTTTAGTTCCAATGTAAGTACCATTTTAGCCATGGAGGGAGGTGGCTTATATGGTTGAAGTTTTGTTAATGTGTATTCTTACCACTTTGATTTGATTTGTAGGTTTTATTTCGTGAAGAGCATGGCTAGAGCAACAACAAAAAATCAGCCAAAACAGCCAATAAATTATGCACAACATAAATTGCACAACGAATATTACATGATGTGTACATCATATATCATATAATGTACACAACATATATCACATATTGCAAAGAAAGATGATGTTGCAACATGTGATATACGTTGTGCACAATAGGTGATATGCGTTGTGCACTACATGTGATTTACGCTGTGCATTTTATGTTATATATGTTGTGCATAATTTGTTGGCTGTTTTGGCTGATTTTTTGTTGTGTCCTAAGTATTTCCCTTTCGTGAATTTAACTAATAATTATACTTATAACACTCGTTAAGATAATAAAAAAAATATTTATCTTAAAAATAAATATTTTTATATTTTATAGATAAATAATTGACTATAATAGTTTAAATTTTATAAAACCTTTTTATATTCAGTATATTATGATAAATCTTTTTGTACTTTTCAGTAAATTTTTTATTAATATATGATGGATAAATATATTTAGTCAATGAGTTCAAAGATAAACATGGTCTCTGGACTAAGAAAAGTTTTACACATTTTCTTCTACTTGAATTTTGTATTTTTTCATAAAAATAAAGTAAATATACTACTTTGTTTCTAAAAAAAATTCTTGTTGTTTAGATTTTGGAATATTAAAAGTATCAATTTTAATACTGGAAAAAATTTAAGTAAAACATATTAATCCTTGTATTAGGAGATACACAATAGTCCTTAAAACACCGAGTTTTAAAATATGAGTTTAGTTTTAATACATATTAGAAAAAGTTTTACATATTTAAGAAAGCATTTTTTTTTAATATATAATGCTCGACTTTGAGCTTTGATTTTTTCATCAATAATAACGTAACAACTTTTTTACTTAAAAACAATTGAAATTATTTTTCTAAATTAGTCAAACATCTCCATTTTTATTGTTCTAGTTATTTTTTTAAAAATAAAAGTTTGTTGATGAATAGAGAAACTATGTATATATGATTTCTCTAAATTTGTGTGATTATTATTTGAGTTTGTAACTTTGTGTGATTATGAGATGAGAAGTTAGGCATCACAAAAGGTTTAAATTTATAATTTGGGACTTTGTTGATTTTATTTTTATTTTTATAAGTTTTTATTATTTTTTAGGGATTTTTGCATATTTTTTTAATCAGATATCCAATAATTTAACCAAACTAACCGAATTTTAATTGGATTTATTGGTTTGGATTTGTTAATGAAAAGATAATTCATCTGATCCAATCCGAATCGAACTCAAAGTGATCAGATCAGGTTCATTTTATCTTCAAATTCGATCCAATCTGATTCGATTACACCCCTACACTTTCCAGACTTGCTCTTAGTCCTTAAAAAACTAATTTGAACACTTTAGTTTTTAATTAATAAAAAACATTTTTAATATCAATATTTTAGAAATTAATATGCATGTAATTTTTTTATTGAGTGATTAATATGTCATGATGTGAAAATTTTCAACAACTAAAACATAGTTATTTAATCCTTTAAAAGTTAGGGTATTAAAAAAATTCATAAATTAAAGTAGATTGATTCATATATGTACTTTTTTACCCAACTTTCACTTCCTTCAATTCACCCCACTGAATGGAGGTTTTTCTTTTGGTAGATACTACAGTACAGTTACTTTCAAATGTTAGAATACATTTGACAAAAAAACTTAGGTGAGATTATCATTTTGTCCCTACTTTTGTTTTTTATCCCAAATACAACCCATCTTTCTTAACACAACCTCCTCCCACCCCATCCTCCAGAGCAGGAGCTGCAGCAGAAAACGCCATCACCAAGAAAAGGCTCACATTCATCATTCATCATCATCAACCACATCACCTACATCCACAACCATTCAAAAATAAAAAAATAAAATATCTTAACCAAACAAAACTGAAAAAAATATAATGAAACAAAGAACAGAGGAAGAAAAAAGGGGCTAACTTCCACTGTTCATCATCGTCCACAACACCATCACCGCCGCCACGATGGAGGATAGCAGCAGCGGCAGCAGCCTTCCCAACGGTCAAGCATCAACAGCGAAGCCGCGACCGTTCCCTCTCCCTCTTTGCTCCAGCCACTGCCACGGCGGTTTCCTCCTCCAACCGCCTCCTCGCAGCCACCTCCTCCCTCAACCAACCTCGCCTCGGAGCTCCATGAAAATCGCAGCGCAGTGCAGCCACAATGGACGCAGCAGCCGCGGCTCCATCTCCCTCACCGGCGAGATCTCTCTCGCTCCCCTCTCCTCCATCGCGCTTCCTCGGTCTCGAGCCCTCACCTGCGGCGTTCTTCCGCCTGCGGCTCCTCTCCCTTGTTGACCTGCTCTGGTGGATTCTGATAAGTGGGTGTGGGAGAAGGTTGTGTTAAGGAAGAAAGGGGTGTATTGGGATAAAAAATAAAAGTAGGGACAAAATGGTAATCTCACCTAAGTTTTTTTGTCAAATGTATTCTAACATTTGAAAGCAACTGTATATATTAATCATTACAAGTAACTTTAATTTCGTTTTCTTCTTTTTAATTAAAATCAATGAATAATTTTGTTTTAGGTGAGATTTTGTACAAATTTTATGTAAAATTTTTTATTTTGATAGAATAATTGATATCTAAACTTTACTACCAAAAATCCGATCAATCTGAATAAATTTTGACAACATTTGATTAAATTTCTTAAAAATGAGTCTCTTTCTTTCCAATTTTAGGACACAAATTCAAGGTCTCTACGATAAATTAAGGTACCTACTATACCTGCTATCTTAACCAACTATAAATTAGTTTTTTTTTTTTTTATGGCTCAGGATTCTATTAAGAGGAGCATATACTTTACTGCTTAATTATGCTTAGAACAGAATTGTTGTCTCCCAAAGGAAATAAAAAATTAATGTGATGAAAAGAAAAGCAATTCAGATATGAATTCTCTTCTTACAAAAATATAAATCTTTATTATAAAATAGTACTAAGTTTTATTTGACCATTTTTTTTGGGTAAACACTTAACAGCAAAGAGACTTTTAAATTGACCATTTACTACTGGTAATTGAGTCTTCAATGCTTGAGCATTTGATTATTATTTTTAGTAAAATTAATAATTGCTACTAAATAATATTGGAGTTTCTACTAAGCACATTATTATTGACCAAAATGTAAAAGAAATAAAAAAGATCGAGGAATCTCAGCTCAACTGAAATGAACCATGATGGCTGAAACGGAAGAAAACCCAATAACAGAGCATTGAAGAGAAATAATAATCAATAATATGCACAATATATATTATATAATAGGCATAATATATATTATATATTATGGATAATATGTATTACATGTTATAAAGAAAGATGATGTTACTATATGTGATATATATTGTGCATTATTTATTGATTGTTTTTAGCTTATTTTTCATTGTACAAAGAATTTATATTTTTTTAATCTGATGCTATTTGTATATCATATATATATTTAAGAGCATTGCTAGAGGCACAACAAAAAATCAACCAAAAACAGCCCACAAATAGGAATTTGGACCACAATCACCTAACCCATTAAAAATTTACTAATGACTAAAAGTGTTATTTGGGCCATAAAGTATTAAATAGGCTTTATTGGCTATTTTGGCTGATTTTTTATTGTGCCCCAAGCATTTGTGTATATTAAACATTTTATTCATAAAATATAAGAATTTTACATCTTTCATTACTTAACCCTTTTTTTTTTTCCTTCTACACAATTTCTCATACATATTTTAGATGTTTACTTCCCACAAATCATTTCTCTATTTGTTATGCACACATCGTATAAATATATGGCGATTGTTAGATTACATTTGTTTTCTATTGTTTAAATACCGGTCTTTTTGGTTTGTTTATGTTGTCGATGCGTGTCCCAAGTTAGGTCATGCATGGACAAAATTGTCCTCAGCTTCAAAGCCCAATGCTCCATCTTGGGAGCTTCGAAGATGGTAGAATAAAGCACCAAAGCACCAATTTGTTTTATTTTATTATTATAACTCTAACTAAAATATTATTTTTAAATATAGACCATTTATTCGTACCCAATATTTTTGGTTGGGTATCGATACTCAATTGTGTGTTTAATCTATTAATACATGTTAAAATAAATATAATTCAATATCAACGGAGCACGATGGTTGCAGTCGCAACCTTCCTAGACGCGTCTTATTCCCAATCGCACTTCCTCTTCCTCTCTCTTTTGCACAATGCTCTCTCTAGTGGCAGGTCATGAATTGAGTTTTTTTTTTCAAATATTGATAAATTTAGAAAGTATCAATATAAATTAAATTAATTTTTTAAGATTATTTGCCTAACAGATTACCTATTATATAAATTTAAAAAATTTAAATTAATTTTATATGTAAACCAATCACTACTTGACATATACATCTGCTGGGTATTGGTACCAAATATTTTTCTCGATACCGAATCAAAATCCTTAAATATATATTTATTATTTTTTAAAAAATTAAATAAATATATATTTGAATATTTATATGTTTAATTTTATTTGTAAAAATTATATATTAACTTAACAGTATTAATGATTATTTTCTATGTAATTATTATTTCAAAAGATAATAATAATATAATTCATTACTATTGTTAAACTAATATAGAAAATTGTTAAAATAAAATTAAATATATAAAAATTAAATAAATATTTATTTAATTTTTGAAAAATAATAAATATATATTAAATAAGAATATTTTTGTTAAAATTTAAATAATAAAATAATAAATTTTTTTTTGAAAATATAATAAAATGTTTAATGTTAGTTTTTTAATACAATGTGTTAATTATTAACTTGTATTCTAAGTGGTGGGTCCATTAATTTTTAGTTTACAGAATTAATTAAATATTAAAAAATGATATTAAGTTGTTAACCATGGTTAATTTTTATTTAGTTGATCAAAGTGAATCATTTAAAACACATGTCCTTATTTAAGTGGTTAAAACATAATTCTACGTGATGGTCATCTAAGAGTGTGATTTATGAGGAAAAAAGATACTTTCAGGAAATTTGATTTTGTACACTCATAAATATTTATTTAATTTTTATATATTTAATTTTATTTTAACAATTTTCTATATTAGTTTAACAATAGTAATGAATTATATTATTATTATCTTTTGAAATAATAATTACATAGAAAATAATCATTAATATTGTTAAGTTAATATATAATTTTTACAAATAAAATTAAACATATAAATATTCAAATATATATTTATTTAATTTTTTAAAAATTAATAAATATATATTTAAGGATTTTGATTCGGTACCGAGAAAAATATTTGGTACCAATACCCAGCAGATGTATATGTCAAGTAGTGATTGGTTTGCATATAAAATTAATTTAAAATTTTTAAATTTATATAACAGGTAACCTGTTAGGCAAATAATCTTAAAAAATTAATTTAATTTATATTGATACTTTCTAAATTTATCAATATTTGAAAAAAAAACTCAATTCATGACTTGCCACTAGAGAGAGCATTGTGCAAAAGAGAGAGGAAGAGGAGGTGCGATTGGGAATAAGACGCGTCTAGGAATGTTGCGACTGCAACCACAGTGCTCCGTTGATATTGAATTATATTTATTTTAACATGTATTAATAGATTAAACACACAATTGAGTATCGATACTCAACCAAAAATATTGAGTACGAATAAATGGTCTATATTTAAAAATAATATTTTAGTTAGAGTTATAATAATAAAATAAAACAAATTGGTGCTTTGGTGCTTTATTCTACCATCTTCGAAGCTCCCAAGATGGAGCATTGGACTTTGAAGCTGAGGACAATTTTGTCCATGCATGGCCTAACTTGGGACACGCATCGACAACATAAACAAACAAAAAAGACTGGTATTTAAACAATAAAAAACAAATGTACTCTAGCAATCGCCTAAATATATAGGTTCAATTAAGTTCATCAACTCTTATAATTTGAGTTCTACAAAACTCAATGGATGACATAGTATCTACTATACAAAAAAAAAAGGAAATTAAACTCTAAATTGAATTAAAAAAACAATATTAAACTCTGAACATATATAGTTCTAATCTTTCACAGAGCTCAGGGACAGAACAAACCAGAATATGTGCAATTGAGATCTCAAATTCATAATTTTCTTCATCCATAACGCCCCAAAAAAAAACCCAAAAATTAGAAAGAAAAGAAAAAATCATTGCAGTACTCAGTACATCAGAATCTCTCTTATCATTATTCAGATCAAAATTTTCTTTGGTTACAACTAACCAATTCAGGTGTCTTAATTCTCATATCATATGCAGTATATAGCCTATTAATTAACTATGTACTCATCATGTATATATTGATACAGTTGAAAAGTAAGAATCAATCTCTAGTTTCGGGTCTTCCCAAAATTCCAAAATCCAAAATCCAAAATCCAAAACCTGATGAAAATTCTAAAGTGCAACAATTCCAGTTGAAAACATTTGGTCCCTTGTGTATGGTGAACTTGACAATTCCACAGATCTTGATGCTTCTGATCTGCGCAATTCTTTTCTTTCATCCATCATTATCTGTCTTGAACGACACTCTGGGCTACAAAATCCCTTCTCCCCTCTGAAAACACCAAAAAGAAAAAACAAATCGGAGAATCATTAGTCCAAATCCCAAAATTTCTCATCAATTCATAAGTCAAATAAATAAAGGGTTTTTTCTTTTTCTTATCAGTATTCTTAATAAATAAATAAAAACTTTCACAATAGGTAAGATTAAAACTTTTCAGATGAATCTCATACGGAAAAATTACCCTTTTTTAAACCCCCCAAGAAAAACCCATAAATCAAAATTGAGCAACAAGCTAAGGATTTTGGATTGGGCAGTACCTGTACATGTATATGTCTTTGCCATGGAGTTTCTTTCTGCAAAGGTGACATGAACTCAGAAAATCTGAGGTTTGAAATATTGGTTGATCATCTTCAATTAGAAATTTTGTTGGTGGGGTTGTTCTTCTAACAACACCAACTTTTTGGTTGTTGTTGTTAATTTTGCTGCCATGTTTCATAATTCCACCATCACCACCATCATAGTAAACCTTAGTGATGGTCTTGTTAGGTACATGGTATGTCACATATGTGTAATCCTCTGAGCTCCCAACAACATCAATTTCATTATTCACATCCCTTTGGAAAAACCCATGTTGTTGTTGTTGGTTTTTCATGTTATGTTGAACTGGGATTGGCCTAGATCGATTACTGTTGCATGTACAAATAGCATGTTTCGGCAAAACCTCGTGCCCAATTTCATTTGTTTTTTCGAGAGCCACAACAATACCAAGACCAACACCACCAAGGTCATAGCTTTTTAAGCCCTTTGGTGATTGAATCTTCAAGTTCATGTCCAAAGGGCTCCTTGGGCTCCCTATGGTGTCCAAAATCGCCGTCGCGACGCCACCGGAGACTAACAATTCCGACAACTTTCCGATCATTGGGCTGGTCCTCTTCCCCAACATACCAAGAAATTTGTACTAGGAGTGAGAAATTGTGATGTGTATGGGAGGAAAAATTGTGTGTTTGTGTTGTGTATTTATGGGAATTAGATTATTGTGAAAGGGGGAATTGGTGGGTGTCTTTTATAAGAACATGGAAAAGCCATCTTAGAGGTCCAAGTATTATTGATGGAGTGGTTGGACTAAGCCCGTGGTTTTGTTTGGAATTATGTGGGTGATGATTGCTAGAGAAATGCCCAACAAATCAATTATTAATTGTTTAAGTAAGTTATTAAACTTTTCCTAATTCATACGTCTGATTAATTCAATAATGTTTCGTTGTACAACAGTAATACGTCCAATAAATATTCAACGTGTACTATACATGATATGAGATATGTGTTATATGTACGTGTGTTATATGTACGTGTGTTATACAAATAGCACACATCACATATAATGTATAGACATATTGGATGTTTGTTGAACATATTTATGTTGTACGACAAACATTATTGCTCATCTACGCTAATTATTACTTGTAAATTATATCATAAACTCTTGTTATAAACTCTTCAGATAGTTTAACATGATCTTGTATTACAGTGTGCAATCACTAATTATTTCTCTGATTTTTAATAAATGTTATTTTTTTATTTTTCACAAATATTAAAATAATTATTTATTAATCTTAAAAATATGTAATACTTAGTGTATTTTATATTATTATCTTTGTTAATATCATCTCTTATTTAATTTTATCTCTAATTTTTATCTCTTTTATAATGATATAACAAATAAAATAATTAATATTATCTAAAATTTTTAAATAGACATATATTAAGAAAAATGAAAAAAATTGACATTTAATAGAAAAATCAGCGAGTACAAACTATTGCATAAAGGAAGTCATTAAAAATTTTAAAACATATGGGTTTTGAATTTTTGATTAAAAAATATTGATCACGGCTTTAAACAGATGCGTATGATGTTATTATTTTAATATTTTTTTTTCTTGATATCGTGATTATTTTAATATTAATCTTTTGTAAGGGTCATTTATCAGCGGGCCCGTTTCTTGAAAATGTCATTTTCAATGATTAAGACACCAGAATAAAAAAATTATATTTGTTAACACTAGTTTAATATGACTAAGTGCGTAATTGGGTAGTTGGATGTATAAATAATTGAGGTTTATAAAAAATATATAAATAATTGAGGCAAGCCAATATATATGTGTTTTCTTTTTCTTTTTTCCAATTATTAATAGTGGAAAAAAGGTTTGATTGACAGTTTCATCAACTCCTTATTAACCTGTGCGATAGGCAAAATATTTCATTTTCGAAGAACAAGAGATGTCTAATAATGAAATGAGTTTTCTTCGTATTCTTTTTAAATTTTATTTGAGTTAGAATATCAGATATTATAAGTTTGACCTATTTAAATTATCAGTTTAATTAGAATACTATAAAATGAATTTATACTGACATTTAATTATATATAAATAATTTAATAAAAATCTTTGACTTAATTATTAACTAGTTAATTAAAAATCTACTAAAATAATATATGTATAATTAATTGACAATATAAAAAGTTTTATATTGTCAATATATTTTTTTTTTGTAATATATTGTCAATATATTATAATCAAACTCTTAAGTTATTCTTATTTATTCTTTGTCATTCACTATCTTTAATTTGAAAAATAAAAATACATAAAATTTATATTTTTGTAATTAGTTAATTAAATACTATGCTAAAATAAATAGGTAAATTAAACTTGTATCTTTTTTAATTTTTATTTGTAATCAAATTGTTAAATTTATTAATAAAATTTTTTGAAAACTACAGTAAAAAAATTTTGGTAAAATATTTCTTAAACTACTGTCTTTTTTTATTTAGTTAAAATTTTGAACTCAATTGAAAAAAAAATATTAAAGGAAAACCATATTAGAATTGTCAGATGAAGTTAGAACTGGAATAATATCAAATAAAATAAAATAATAAATATATAAAAAGTCAAGCAATTCTGATAAATATATAACGAAAGTCAAAAACATTATAAATGTATAACCTCTAACCAAAAATATCTCTAAAACAAAATATAGCCTTGAATATATTAATATTGAGTTATGGTACATGTCCATAAAAATAAGCCATCATCAGTTATTATGTGTAATAATTCAACATTTTGAAACTAGTAATCCAACATTTATTATTATATGTTAATCCAATATTTTTTAAGTTGAATTACTAGTTTCAAAATGTTAAATTATTACATATGATGACTGATTGTTGCTAATTTTTTGATGTACACAAATCATTTCTCATCAATATTTGCAAATAAATAAAGGTCCTTCTAACTCGGGGAGTATGATTGAACGGTAGGGGTTCATCCTCCCTTAACCAAGTGTTGAGAATTTGATCCTCATTTTGGGTATGGAAAAATTTAAAAACTCCGGTCAAGTGGATATCCCGGTCGTGCACCAGAAATAAAGGTCCTTGTCTCTCACGGAAAGATTCCGAGGATCTGAACCGTTGGATCAATATGTACGTGTCATGCGTGTAAGCAATGTGGAGAGAGCAATGATTGAATTTCAGAACCACAGAACATAAAACATAGGAGAGCCCACTGAATTGGAGAGAGAGAGTAATGTGGTTATAGGCTAAGGCTAAGGCTATAGACATCATTTTTCTACGATAGCGATATTTGGTGGACCCCACTCCACACAACTATTTGTCGCTACACTACCGGATTGCAATTATTAATTTCTCTCAATAATTTATTTCTCATTTTCCTTTTCTCTTAGCTGTGGCTGAGTATGTCACAATTATTATTATTTCTCTATTCATTACTTAACAATTAATTATTCATTCTCTAATAGTAAGTATTTGTGTAAAAAATTTTATGTTTATTATTATCTGTGCTTTTAAAAATTCTTAATAATATTAATTATTCTTTTTACAAAAGAGAATTAGTGGATAAGTTAAAAGTAAATGAGAGAGTATTAGAATGGGAGAAATGTTTAATAAGATGGTAAAATATATTTAAATTTATCTACCATCATCCAACCATTTCTTCAATATGTATGCATAAATGAAATGGATAATTAATACAGAATATAACAAGCATTAACTTTTATATTTCTAATATCATGACCCGAACTAGACCATGGCCGGCGTATAGGGGAACATCTCTTAGCAAACCTTTCTTAGACCAAATTTCCAAAAAAATTAATAGAGTTTTATCTATTTTCAGACATTTTCCAAATTTACAAACCTGTTAAACAATCAATTTTCTGCCAACATAATATATATTCATATATTTAAGCTTAAAGACATAAATCCATCATCGATCCAAGATAATTTCATACTTTAATTCATACACATCCCAAAACACGTCTTAATATGTGTGTGTTTTTGCTTCTAAACACTACAAAAAATTAAGGGAATTAGGGCGGTTATTTTAGGGAATTAGGGCGGTTTTTATCGGCATTTTTTGCGCTACTGGCGATATATGAAACTACCACTATTACCAATACCATTAAATAAACTAGCGTCTTGTTGGGCACTTCGTGCCCGTCAAGCCGCATTCTTATTTTTTTGTCGAGTCATATTATTTGTTTTTTAAATTTTTTGTATAAAATGATGAAAAATAAAAAAAATAACATGAAAATAGAGGTAGTTATATTTTATATTGTAACTTTTAAATTTAAATTTTAGAATTCAAAAAATAACTACCCAAATGAGTGAGGATACAAAAAATGTAGTTATTTTTTTATATCCTCTTTATATATAGTATAGATTACGAAGATTTTGTATTAACTGCCACAATTTTCAAGAATTTTAGGACATGAATAAGGTGGCTTTTTGGTACCGCCTTAATTTGCCTACAAACTGTCCTATACTTAGAGAAAATTTTGGCGGTTTTGAACCGCCCCATTTTACAGCAGATTATGGCAATTATGAACTGCCCTAATTTTCATGAAAAACCGCCGTGATTTATAAAATATTGTGGCATTCATCAACCCCTAATCCACATTAAAAACCGCCATAATTCACAAAATATTGTGACATTTGTAAACCACCCTAATTTTCATATTAAATCGCCATAATTCACAATACTTTGTATTGTAGCACTTATAAATCGCCCCAATTTTCAGAGTGATATAGTTGATTAAAACTAGGCATCTTTAATGAATAATGAATTCTATATATTTCACATGCATCTATCTTGAATCAACACCCACTATAACATAATAATAATATAATATCCAATAGAAAAATCTCATTGCATAAAATAAGTAGAAATTGAGTATTGCATAAAAGTTTTAAATATCTTATTAGTATTTAAAAATAAATAAAGTTGATACTATTACATCACCAAAGTTAAAATTCTACAATAGTTTTAACCATAATGAAAATATCATATATGAAATAAATTTTTTCCACCAGACGATCTTCTCACTTCCTTGGGTGATGGAGGTCCATTTCCTATATTTGGTGTCTGCAATGAAAATAAACAAAAAAATATAATAAAAAAGACATTTCAGATATTTAAAACACCCAAATGTATGAAATTTCTATTTTGTCAATGCCTTTAAAAATAATGCTTGTATATATATAATTTACAATTTATACTTTATAGCTAGAATCAACCTATCTAGCTATGTCTTTGATTGAGCTTTGATCAATCCACACATGCATACCAAGTTTAGATCTATAGGTACTGCATATATAGCACTAGCTAGCCTCCACCACATATATATATATATATATATATATATATATCATATTTATTTGAAAGTGTCCCCCCTCCCTCACTTTACATACAGCAATATAATTTGAAATTGAACATTAAAAAACAATTCCAATATTGATATCTTCCGGGGAGAGTTAGAATCTAAAAATTCTAGGCAAAAATGAATAACCAAATTGATGATTAATTTAAATCAATATATAATTAGCCCACTACACTCCTTCACACCCAATGTTATTCAACTGCTTTTCTTGTCTTTATGTGTTCATTCTTGAAGGTTAACTAATTAGTAATAGGTCTTATTATATCAGTGTATGCCATCATGGCTTCTAAATTAAGTCTTCATTGTATTAAGTTATAATTTATTGCCTCTTTTTTTTTCAGTGCACGACCGGGTTTCCACTGTCGACCACAGTGACTAATCTCTCGTTGACTTGTAGGCACCTTGAAGGGTGGGACAACTGACCCGAAGTTTTAAAGTTTTTCCATATTCAAGGCGAGGATCGAACCCTCGACACTTGATTAAGGGAGGATGAGCCCCTAACTCTCAATCACACTCCCCGGGTTAATTTATTGCATGTCTATCCATGAAGGGATTAGTTCAAGGGCAAAACTATGCACCGGATGAAATGAAGTTAAATATATAACTCCATCTAAAACTTCAAGACATTATGTAGTTTGTGTTTCTAAAAGATTGAAACCACTTCCTCTCTATTTTGCCGAGAAAAAGGGAGGAATAACATTTAAACTATTCTTGTACCCGTGCGATGCACGGGGATTATATCAAATTTTATGTTTAAGATATTAAATAATTAATGAAAAGAATATTTGTATAAAATGAAGTTAAATGAAAATATGTTATTTATAAATTTATTTTGTAAATATAACAATAAAAATACATAATGAAATTATTATTATATTAGTGGATGCAAATAAAATTATTCAATCACATAATTAGTTTTCATCTTTTTCAATATCAAATTTGTATTCATAAAATAATTATAATTATTCTCTTTCAACAATCAACAAAAAATCATCATAATTTACAGATTATCAATCACTAAAAACTATCGAAATCATAGAAAATATTTCAAAACTAATAATTATCAATCATTAATAATTACTAATTATTCATATCTATTCTCGTCCAACAATCAATAAAAATATTAAAAATTACTAATTCATGTTCATAATTATTCCTAATTAACAAAAAATATTAAAAATATGTAATATCAATCACTAAAATTCTCTAAAATATTCACTAATTATCAATCACTAAAAATCATTAAATTACAGGTAAAATATTCAAATATCACCAATTATCAAACATTAATAATTACTAATAATTCGTAATTATTCTCTTTTAAAAAAACATGTTCATTATTTATGTTTTACATTTTCCGTGAGACAGTTAATCAATCATGTAAAATATTAAATTATGAAGAATATAAAATGAATAGAAGAATGAAACAATAAAAATATATAGAAAAAAGATGAAGAATAGAAAATGAAAGAAGAAGAATTTAAAATAAATTAAAAAATATAAAAAAAAATGAAGGATGACTAAGAAGGTAGATAAAAAAAATGAAATAAGAAAGAAAAAAAAAAGAGCAAGAAATAGAAATGGCAAAATAAGAGAGGAAGAGAAAAAAAATGAAGTTGAAAGGGTTGAGATTTGAGAAGGTAGAAAGATATATAGATATATATATATAGATATATATATATAGATATAGATGATTTGACCATAATTTAACATCAAATGCTATAAACAAAGAAAAGAATCCGAAAGAAAATTTTTTATAATGTGAATATAAATAGAAAATTTATATAAAGAAGATTTTATCATATATATTTTGAAATAAGATTTTCCAAATTTATATTATGAAATGTGAATAGACATTTCCAAATCAAATATTATCATTTCCAAATATTTTATGCATAAAATCAATTATTCTAAATAAAATAAAAGATACATATTGGATATTAATATTTAAAAGATACATTAAAGATTTATAAATATCTTGAAAGAATAAAAACAAAGGATACCTAAAATTGCATACGTGTCACATTTATAGAGACTTAATTAATGAGCAAATTGATAATCAACCATAACCTGTCTTTTACAATATTATATAGATAGCAGAACCAGTTGCAAATAACACTCCAATAACAAAAGATGCTAGAATAGTTCACCCTGTGGTCCAATTATTCAATTAATAATTCAAGTTTTGGAAACCAAGAATAATTAATTAAGTTCATTAAAATGAGTAGTACAGTTAAGAACAACAACAACAATTAGCTAGGTACTTAAATCAAGGCAGCTAGAAGAGGAATATATAAGAGATAAGAGATCAAAATTAAAGACAGTATCTTTATATCTATCTATCTATCTAATATCTATCTATCTATCTTGCAGAGACAAAGAAGAAAAAAAGGAAAAAGGGGGAGGGGACTCTGATCTGAGACCTCAAATATAATTGAGGTTTCTTTTTATCATCATAGTCATAGTCATGGGGCTTTAATTTGTCTTAATAACCAAGGAACCTTTAATTTGAGAAGTGCATATATATATATATATGCCCTTTATTGATCAGGTTAATTTTGATACACACACACACACACATATATATATATATATATATATGTGCCTGCAGAAGCTGCTTCTATGGTCTGATTTAGAAATTTTGAGAATGAAGAAAAGCAACCAAAGGTAGAGAGAACATAGCTAAGTAAAGGGGATTTCAGAGAAATCAAAGTTATATATGTTTCTTTTCATTACATGTATGCATATATGGCTGGATCGACAGAAAAGTAGTAAGACATTTAATTAATTAAGATGAAATCATTTTCTCAACAAATTAAACTACTGATGAGTGATAATGGAACAATTGTTTAAATATTATTATTGCTGATTCTATAAATTATGTATGTTAAAATAATGTGTCAAATATATATATCGAATCTCTGATTCTTAATTATGTGCAAATTGTCGATGTTGTCGCTTACATTTCGAGCAATTTTCATTCCTTTTGCTAGTAAATCCTCCATGACAGTAGCAAAAACTCTTACAGCCTTATGTCGGAAAGCAATTCCAGGAATCTTGAAGTTCGATCCTGTACCGAGGCAATCCGGGAGCATGTTGCAACCAGCCAATATCATCAGAAGAACCACGCAAGGCTTTCAACACGCGAGAGGTAAATCTGAGAATGCCAATAATTACCGGTTATCATTTTTATAGCAGTACTCAAAACACAATAAGAAAAAGTATCAAGACAGTTTTTCTTTCAAAATGAATTCCAAAAAGAAGTAATATGATCTGAATTCTAAAATCCAACAATATATTCCCACCAGAATGCTTTGGTGAACCTACTTATTTTACCTATGAACACAAATTTGAGCACATCTCATGCACGAGAAACAATATATCATGCCATAGTAGGTGAAGTACAAGAAGGTGAAGAACATGAAGAATAGGTACCAAAGGAATTTACTCACACTCCATTCATAACCAATCATTGCATAAACTATGGTTCCATATGTCACATATTGTAAAAGAACATGAAGGATTTCAATTACAGCCTGCTCATAAAAAGAATATGAAAATAATAATAATAATTAATAATAAGATACTGAGATAAATTAATGATTCACATGAATGGATGAGAATAGCATATAAGAAATCACTTGCCTGAGCAAAGCATATGCTAAAGGTGAATACATTCCAGCATCTTTACGATACTACAATTCATCTCAAGAAACAAGAAACAAGAAATTGCAGACAAGCAAACAACTCTTCAACAAGATCTAAATGCCTGGATGAACTCAGAAAAATTAAGAATAATTTTTCAAGTAACTAGATGAGATCTGCATATATATAAAAATAATTAAATAAGCAGACTAAAAATGACAATTAAAATCAAAACAAACTAAAGACAATAACCAACAATAAATTAGTGAAGAATGCAAATAACCAGATAAGATAACAAGCACAAGGGTTCAATTTTCACAAATCTACATAGAGACAAATACAAATGTATCTATTGACCAAAGTGATTCCAAAATTCTACAAATCTAGAAACCTCTTTGCGCTACAAACCATTCAACGATGCAGAGGAACCCGTTTTGAGTGAGAGAGAAGAGACAGAAATTGAAAGAGGAAGACGAGGGATTCCAAGGAGCAGCGACAATGAAGATCGGCAATCGAATCGAATCTGAGAAGCAAATGATTGAAGATTAAATCAGCTTCGAGAAAATTAAATCGCTAAAAAAAAAAAAACCAAAAACTACATATCTGAAACTTACGTTCTTGAAGAGCGTTAGCAACTGGACCGTGAATGGAGAAGCGAGCACCGCCGCGAATGGAGGCACCAACGGCGGCGATTCAAAACCGCCATAAGTGAAAAAAATAAATTATGGCATTATAAAACCGCCCTTATTTTAGTGAAGTGTCATTTATAACAGTATAATTCCGACTTTTACACAAACCGCCGTAATAAACATATAAAATGGCGGTTATTAAAAACCGTCATAATTTAAGCGGTTTTTTTGTAGCGAAAGTAATTAGTGAAAGGATGATGCTAAATGAACAATACAAAACCAGCCCAATCAGTCAATAAATGAGATTTTGGGTCATAATTAATCAGTTTATTACAATTTCAATGATTATTTGGATCAAAATCAAAGTCAAAATAGGCTCATTAACTATATGGGCTGAATTTTCATTGTCCAGTTAGCTTATTGTTAGTGAAATGGGTCATTACACTACCGTTCGAAACCCCTATATATGGCTAAAACTAAGAAGACTAATCAATATTGAGAATTGTTCAAATCCATGAAAATGGAGTATTCTTTGACAACTACAATCACACAAAAGGGAAAAAAAAAAGTTATTCAAGAGGCCTACACAACAGTTAGACTCTCTATACCAAATGAAAAGTAACAACAGAATAAGGATTGTTTGAATATCTATACTTTTTCCTAGTTTCACAACTATATTTGATGAACTGTGTTGCACATACCAGGGTTCCTAACACACCAAAGTGGCTGAATTGGCTCAGCCCCTATTCCTCTGCTTACCATTCTATACCTCCATTCATTCAACCTATCTGTCGCCTCGGCGTACCGCTTCATACCCTTGTCGTCGCGGTTGCCAGACCACAATGTCTCGGCCATCGCAGAAGTTCTTGGCCAAAGTCTTGAATCCAAAACAGCAGGGTCAGCTTGTTCTGACCATAATGCCACTTCCCCACCCAAAACCAATTTTGATTCTTCTTCATTCAACCCATATGTTATATCATAGTTGTATATTGTTTGCCAAGTCTTAAAAGGTCCACACCAAGAGCCTCCATCACTTGTGTCACCTCCAGTTTGATTATCATATCTACTATTGTTTCCGGTGAAATCGCCGTGGCCACAATCCAGATAATAGAAGTCTGCGGACGAGACAATCGCCCTGTATCCGGCAGACACTATCCTTTTGGTGTTGTCATGTCCATTGTTCCATGTCTGCATAATCACATTCTCCTTTGGGAGAATTGTGGATGGAACTTTTACTTCAGCACTAAGAAAAATATCTTCCCAATAGACAACGGTGCGGTTGAGGGACAAAATTAAAGGGAGTGTGTTGTTGACAAAGATCTCAAGAACTTGGCTGAGAGTTCCACCATTTGATAGGTATTTCTGAATTGTTGGATCAGTTTTCCAGCAACCCGGTACAACCTCATCGCCGCCGGCATGGTAAAATGGTTCTGGGAACAATGTTGTCACATCGCGGATGATGTTCTTTAGGACTTGGTAAGTCTTTGGGTTCAAGGGATTCAAATGTCCTGTCCCTGGTTCAGCTGCAAGCCTATCAGGCCAATCAGATTCGGCCGGCCACCAGAACATGTTAGCACATGTTACGATTTCGGGGTAGGCTAAAGCCCAAGATCCAGTGTGCCCTGTCAATATGCAGTTCTTATGAATCAGTGATTATCATAATCTTCAGAACTACTATCTTGTAAAGCTGAATTATGTCCAAAGAGTAAAAAAGAAGTAAAGTTTTTTCAATCAGAATATTGTCACATTGTGCAAAACAATGCTTTTGGCTGTGATCATCATACAAAAAATTAAAGAAGGCACCGATTAATTTGTTAATTGGCTTTATGAATATAATGATGTGTTCTTTTTTTTTTTGGTTTGATTTGAAGTTCTAACTTCAAGGTATGATATTCTCGAGGTAGGTTGCAGCCAAAGATCCTTGATGTCCTTTTGCAAATCTATACACTTTGTTTTAGTCACCAATTCACCAGAACTCCAAGAATCACTATTTTCTTATGCATGAGTATGTTAGTATAAACCAAAACATGAAAACAAGGCTTAAAGGAAAACTAATTTTTAACAAAGAAAGTTTGTGCTCATCAGCTGTGAAACTAAGGATCAAATACCTCATTTAGCTGTAAAATCAGCACATTGGTTCCATTAATGAAGCACAAAATTCAAACTAAGATTCCAATCAATTTTGCATCATGGGTCTAAATATCAAGCACTATAACTTCATACTCATGAATCTCTCATAGTAGCTATACTTATCATATGAGGAGTTTCCTCAATTTTAGAACTGATTGTTTTTTCAGGCCTTTGATAGAAATTAATTCTTGATTCTTGAATGAAGCAATACTATCTAGAGGGATTTCTACCACTTTTTGATGTTTGAGATAATATCAACATAATATTTTTGCAAACCGACTATACCTACATTCACTATATGTCCACCTATATCATCCACCCATTGAAAATAGCAAGCGACCCCATTACCACACGCACTCTACTGAAACTGCAACAAAGGTGGAAATATATTTCTTACTGGTATCAAAACCCTTTCAAAAGCTGCAACCCACTCGATCAAGGTTGCATTACCAATAATGTTTGTCGCACAATAAAAATACGTCAAACTAGTATCCAACGTGTGTTATACATGATATGAAATGTGTGCTATACGTATAACACACATTTATAGCACACATTCCATATATCATGGCACACGTTGGATACTAGTTGGACGTATTTCTGTTGTACGACCAGCATCATTGTTGCATTACTATAATAATCATAGAGTTAAATATTCAGTTCAAGCCTTGCATAGCAAAACCGAAACCATAATTAATTAGAGGGTGAATGGGTGATGTATCTCAAGCAAGCTAATCCAATTAACAAAGAAACACCCCACAAAACTCAAGGTCAAAAACATATGATGAAGAATTCTTTTCTATGTCAATTTGTCAATTAAATAATTTTCAATTGTTTAACTACTATGCTTGTTTCTTCATGCAGATTTCACCCCTTCAACAAATCAAAACAAGTAGGCCAATATCTTATCATCTGATGCAATCTTCTTGAGATCGCAAAAGAATTCACCAATCACAAACATTTCAAAACAGAGTAAACAATAGTTTGCGTCTCTCATTTTTAATTTGACATCAATTTAACAAAATTTCTATATCAACATATTCATTTCAAAAACAAATCAATTCAGTCAAATTGGGGATCATCAAACCACACATAAAAAAAAATCAAGAACAAAGATAATCTTATTAAACTCAAATTAATGGCTCAAAATTGAAATTTGAAAACTAACCAGGTGAGTCAATCTCAGGAATAACACGAACCCCATGATCAAGCCCAAATTCCACGACCCTTCTCACATCAAGAGGAGAATACACCATGTCACTACCATAAGCACCCTTATCAGCCAAATCAGGCTCAGAGGGCACAACAAGAGGGAAAGAGTGAGAATCCGTGATATGCCAATGAAATACATTCACCTTGTTCATGCTCATAGCCTCAATTGTCCTCAAAATATCCTTTACAGGATAGTAATTCCTGGAGGTGTCAAGCATGACACCCCGATGACTATAGAGTGGGGCGTCCCACGCGTATAGCCCAACAGGCACACGTGTGGGACTACCCCACATTAACTGTGAGAAGGTCTCTAAACCTCTCATAGCACCCCATGCAGTACGGGACTGCAAAGTAGCAGTCCCGTCTGTGGGGATCGACAGCGTGTAGGACTCGTCCACGCCATGGTAGAGTGGCGTGGAGTGGTCGGCGACGGTGACAGCGAGAGTGTAGAGTGGAGGGAGGTTTGTGGAGATGTTTGTGGCTATGGGGACAAGTGGATGGTGGTACTCTGTTTTTATGAGGCGGAGGTAGCGGCTGATTGCGGCGGAGAGGTGGTGGTTGTTGGTGGTTGTGATGGTGAATGAAGGGTGGAGGAGTGTTGATAAATGTGGTGGGGCCCATGTGAGGTTCCTTGGTTTTGGCCACACGTTGATGGTGGTTGTAATAGTTGTGTGTGTTTTGCTGCTAGGTAGTGAATATATGCTAGTTGTGCATAGTAGAAGAAGTGTTAGTAGTAGTAGTAGTGATATTCTTGATGATTGTGGTAGCAATAGCATCATCATGGTGGTGTTTTTAATTTTGATTTTTTGTGTTACCACAATTTGTGAAGCTTATGGGTTGAGTTTGTGGTGACTTGGATAGGTTTGGTTTGGTTATTAATGGAGTGACATTAATATGGGTCTTCCATGATGGTGACTTGTTATAAGAGGTGAAGACTTCTAAGTCAACATGAGTTATTGAGGACGGCAATTGCTGGACATTTAAAAAAATTTCTTTTAAAAAGAGTTAAATTTGATGTAAAATAATTTTATATTTATATCTAATAACGTGATGTCATATTAATAAAATGAGTATTGCTGTATGAATAATACAAAAATAGTGAAAATAGCCAATATGTTATACACAAAAAAATATTATGTAATATGCACAATATATATTACATGTTGCACACAATAAATATCACATATTATGCACAATAGTATCACATGTTGTAAAGAAACATGATATTGTAACATGTGATGTATGTTGTGTACAT
This sequence comes from Aeschynomene evenia, assembly GCA_013621005.1. NCBI lineage: Eukaryota > Viridiplantae > Streptophyta > Magnoliopsida > Fabales > Fabaceae > Aeschynomene > Aeschynomene evenia. Next base: position 16,089,662 of record CM024266.1, read on the forward strand.
TACATAATATTTATTATGCATAATATGTAATATATGTTCTGCATATTACGTATTATATGTTGTATACAGTCTATTGACTATTTTGACTGATTTTTTATTGAGCACAAAAATTCTCTCTAATAAAATTATCTTTTTATTGTTAATCGATAAAAAAAAGTTAAATTTATTTATTTATATATAGTAATATGTGATCAGATATTATAGTCACAATATATTATAGTTACAAAGATGAGATTTGAACTCATAATTTTCTCTAACTTGGTAATATTATTATTTCTTTTCAATAATATATGTGGATATTATATACCGAAAAAGATCACAAATATTATTGAGGGGAGTGCTATTAATATTTATTAATTCAGATATAGAAAAGTGAGCTATCTTTTCTTCTTTTCTTTATGTTTTTTAATGTTATAACTAAGATAGAGTTGTTTACATGTTATTATTTTAATAATTATTATTTTATTACCATTTTTTTACTCTTATATGTTTGGATATAATAAAAAAAATTATATAAAAAAAACACTTTCCAAAATATTATTATTCTTATTTTTTTGGAAATCCGTTTTAAATAAGAAAAATATGCTTAAAAATTTACAATTTTTTTAATACCTCAAATAGCTTTATATTTAAATATAAAACAAATATATGGTAAATAATAGGATAATTTTATTTCTTGGAAAAACTTTTCAGAAAGATCATTTGATTTTTGGGCAGGTAGTTCTTGTTTGTTTGTAGTTTGTTTGAGTGTTGCTTGGAGTTATGTATGCAATTGACCGACCTATGCTTCCATTGTTTAAATTAGAGTAATATAGTGGTTGATGTACAACAGAAATACGTTTAACTTGTATTCAATGTGTGATATTCATGTTACATGATGTTGCTGTGAAGTATTATTGTAAGAATGACTTGTTCAGATAAGATGTGCAAACCTGTTTTGTGGCCTTAATACATGTGTTTAACTACTTCAAATTAGGGTCGACAATGAGTTAGATCAATATGTGAGTTTTGTATGCTCCATTTGGTACTAACGGAATAAGCTGAAAATGAGATTAATATTGTGTTGGAGGATGGCTAGAAGCATTACAAAAAATTAGTCAAAACAGTCAATAACTAGTAATTTGGGTCACAATCACCCAGCCCATTGAAAATATACTCATAATTAAAATGCTATTTGGGCCATAAAATATTAAATGAACTTTATTACTGTTTTGAGTGGAAAAGGGTTATTCCCCAATCATTTATTTATTGTGTTGTTTGATTTTTATTTTTTTCAAATTTATTATTTTTTTTCTATTTCTGGTATTTTCTTTATAAAATATTAAAAATAAAAAAATTGAAACCTAACTGTACCTTATTTTCCTTCTTAAAAATGAAAGATAGTGGACAAAGTTTTTCCACTCTAACTACTACTTGTGGGGATTTGAAAAATCTTTTCCATGTGAAACAAATCAAGAAAGGCTGCAATACAAAAAAAATATTTATGTACACTAAAATTCAGGGTCATTTTTTTCATGGAAAATGAGTGATGAATATATATATACTTTTTTAAGAGTGATGCTAAATGTACAATACAAAATCAGTCAAATCAGCTAATAAATGAGATTTTGGGCCATAATTACTCAGTCCATTACAATCTCATTGATTATTTGGGCCAAAACCAAAATCAAAATAGACTCATAGATTGTATTGACTGATTTTTTATTGTCCATTTAATATTATTGCTTTTTAAAATTTATTAATCTCAAAAACCGCAACATGCGGGTTTTACAAACATATAATATATATAATATCAAACCAAAAATCGCAAGATGCGGGATTTGAGTAAAAAAATATTAAATAAAAATCCTGCAACTTGCGGTTTTTATATCCCGCAACTTTTACTATTTAATGTTCTAAAAACCACAAGTTGCGGTTTTTGCACAACAAATTCTATAAAATCAATTGCTCTCACTCACACTAACTCGTTCAAACAAGAGAAAAAAAAAATGGTGTGAGACATTAAAAAAAATACGTTAGGAAAAAATGGAAGGAGTTATAGTAGTAAATTTTAAGGGAAGTATTACAAATACAAATGAAGGGGTGACATTTGTATGTGAAAATCCAATGAGTTTCTCTATTCCACTTAATATATCATATGTTGATTTAGAGAAATGTCTCTGTCCCGACGTGCCAAAAATAGTGGAGAAAATCACATATAGATGTTCAGTGCCAATTTTTAATGGGTTGACACAATATGTGCCATTTGTCATTAATGGAGATGATAATCTTCAACAAAGATTTCAAATATATCAGTATCATCGAGAGAAGATTCCTGTCATTGAGTTGTATGTTGATTTTAAAGAAGTTGTTTCAACCTTTAATCATCAAGTTTCTACCGAACACGAAGAAAATAGTGAAGATGATAGTGACGATGATGATTATGAAGAAGAAAATGGAAGTAGTGAGGATGAAATCGACCAGATTGATCTAAATGAACCGGTAAGAGATTATGAGCACACATCCAACACAAAGCATCCATTTCAGGCAACACCCTTTATGAATACTTTAGTTAATGAAACAGATTTGAGTCTTGATTTTCCTGAGAATGCTAACATGGGTACGTATCAATTTAAATTGATGTTTATATATTCTTTTTAAGTATATCTTTTTGTATTATTAAAAAATTAGTATTTTAAAAATAATTTAAATTGTTATATGCATATGCATAAAGAATGGATTTTGTTATTTATGAATATGCACAAAATAATTTATATGAATATGCACAAAATAATTTTTTATGAATATGCACAAAAAATTAGATCTTTATGAATATGCACAAAATAAGTTTTTATTTTATTATTTTATAGGTGTTCAGGTTGCAAATGGTGAATTGTGTGTCGGAATGCAATTTAATAATAGAGAGATAGCTATACGAGCAATTAAAAAGTACAGTTTATCAAAAGGAGTGAATTATAAAGTCCATGAGTCAGAACCAACAACCTACTATGCGAAGTGCATGCACTTTGGCGTAGATTGTCAGTGGCTTGTTCGGGTAAGCCTTAGGAAGTATAAATACTTCTGGGAAATCAGGAAGTACAATGGTCCACACACTTGCATTGGATCAAGAATATCCCAAGATCATAGGAAGTTGGATTCTGACACAATTGCTGAGTGTATAAAGCACATGGTAGATTCTGACCCATCTTTTAAAGTAAAAGTTGTTATTGCAGAGATCAAGTCTCGATATGGATACACAATAACATATCGAAAAGCATGGATGGCAAAATGCAAAGCTATCGAAAAAATTTATGGTCAATGGGAAGCCTCATATGAAGCTTTGCCACAATGGTGTATGACAATGTGTGATGCAGATCGGGCATCTGTGGTGCAATTGGATACTATAGAGGGCTTTGACAAAGATGATTTAGCAGTTCCAGGGGTCAAAATATTACATCGGGTGTTCTGGAGTTTCGGCTCATGTATTAGATCATTCAGACACTGCAAACCACTTGTGCAAATTGATGGTACGCATTTGTATGGGAAGTACAAAGGAGTACTATTAGTGGCTGTCACACAAGATGGTAATCAGAACATAGTGCCTATTGCCTTTGCTATTGTTGAGGGTGAGACTGCAGATGCATGGGAATATTTTCTTCAGAACTTACGAAGACATGTGGTGACACGAGATGAAGTTGGAATTATTTCTGATTGCCACGAGTCAATTAATGCAGCAATAAGGAGGAGCAATGGCCAATGGGAACCTCCAAGAGCATTTCACATGTATTGCATCCGACACATTGCTGCCAATTTTTTACGAAGATTCAAGAAGCCATACTTGCACAAACTTGTCATTAACATGGGTAATTTAGACTTTTATAGACTTGTGAATTTATTTTTTGTCTAGATGGTATTCTAAAAACAATCATATTATATCTTATGCAGGGTATTCAAGAACCGAACATGAATTTAATGTTCATTATGCGCGGATGCGGGAACATGGAGAGATATACACAGCTTGGCTTGATGAAATTCCCCAAGAAAAATGGGTTTTAGCATTCGACGGTGGATATCGGTGGGGTCATATGACCACAAATTTGGTCGAATGCATGAACTCTGTATTAAAAGGGGCTCGTAGTCTCCCAATCACTATGTTGGTCAGGACAACCTATTTTCGGTTAGCTGAGTTGTTTTCACGTAAAGGAAGAGAAGCATATGCAAGGAGAAATGGAGGACATATTTTTTCTGATAAATTGTTACCACGACTGCAAGTTAATGAGGATACTTCTAAGAACCTCATTGTTAGTCAGATGAATAGAGAATATTTAACTTTTCATGTTCAACAATTATCCACCAAGGAAGAATTCAGAGTTGACCTGAGGCAAAGGAATTGCGATTGTGGCAATTTCCAAATAGATCGATATCCATGTCCACATGTGATAGCTTGTTGCAACAGTATAAATGTTACTTGGGTAACTTATGTCGATTCAATTTATAGGATTGAAGAAGTGTGCAAAGTATACAAAAAAGAGTTTGGTGTTGTGGGTCACAAAAGTACATGGCGCCAATATAGAGGTGAAAGACTTTGTCGTAATATTCAATTAAGGCGTAATGTAAAGGGCCGCCCCAAATCATCTCGTAAGGACTAGATTTTTTTATTGATTCATTTATTTCTACCATATTAGTTTGCAACTGATCCAACGCCACTTTGATGTTCTCGAGTGCTCTGAATTGATAGTTAGTTGGATGTCGAGCTTGTGTCCATCTGTGTAATAATTTACTATTATTATTATTATTAAAATTCAACCACAAAAAAAATTAAGTTTGTTAAATATTTTTATACCTGTGGGCAACTGGAAAATCACACATAATTTCCGGCAAAGGAGCTATCATCGGCAGACGTTGTCATGCCCATAACTGCAAGAGAATTATGCATCCAGCAATTTCATGTGTCTTTATACGAGTTGCACGATCTAACCCGCGATAAAGCATAACAAGACATATTGCTGACCCCCAACTGTAATTTCCGATTTCATTCAAATGGCGAAGCAATCCAATATATTTTACGTGGACCAAATCTGTACTTTTGCTAGGCAATATGCACCTCCCTAACAAACATAGAATATATCCACGAATATAACGTGTTATTGTCTCGTCAGAATTTAGAACAATTGAATTTAAAATGAATGTTATCCATGGTATGGATATTTCACCTGCTGCCACATCATTTTCTCCGGGAACTCCGCCATGTAACTCCTCACACAAATCTCTTAAAGCAGTTCGGCTTGGATTAGTGGTTCCAACGATAGGTAAACCATGGATCGGGAGTCCTATCAAAAGTGCAACGTCTTCAAGAGTCACAGTGCACTCTCCGACGGGGAAATGAAAAGTGTGAGTCTCTGGTCTCCATCTTTCTACCAATGCACTTATTAGAGGCCAATTGATCTCAATATTGCAAATGTGTGAAACATTAAGAAAACCAATACGTCTTAAATGATCGTGTACATGTTGTATTGGCGGTCGCACAATTAGTTGACGAGGTCGTAATATCCTGCCAACCTATTATAATATATAAAATAAATTAGTAATTTAATGCTCATTAAAAAATTTATAATTAAATAATAATTAAAAAATATACACTTACATTAATATTTGCACGAATTTGCTCCGATATATGTTTGCTTGAATCCATTGGAATATCAGGTGTCATTTTTTAAGTATACGTATGTTGAATTTTTTTTTGTAATTTGTTGAGCTGTTGTGAATTGTGATGTCTCAATTTATAGACCACCTTCCGATCAGGTTGGTGCGCGGACGGATTCCTAGACACTCAAAAACCGCAACCTGCGGTTTTTAAGCGGTCAAAAGTTGTGTCATGTGTCTACGTCTGAGTGACTGCAGTAGCTGACTGATTTGACTTCTCATAGTTCCCCAAATACCGCAACTTGCGGTTTTTCAGTGGCTTTCTCCGTCTGAGATCTATGGACTGTCAATGAATTGACATCTCAATGGGTTCAAAAACCGCAACTTGCGGTTTTTCTTGTGCTTTTCTGACAGTTTATAGTTTCAAAAAGTTCTCTTCCTTTTTTAAAAACCGCAACTTCCGGGGTTTATGGGGTTTCATATATTGGTACTTTAATTTCAAATGCAATATAGTTGAACATCTTTAACTCATTTCCCATAGCAAAATTAATTTCCCTAAAATTCATGCATTGATGTTTTTTTTCTTTTATTTTTCGTTACCGTAATTTCATGCCACTTAAGCTTCGTTTAGTAATGTTGTGGCTCTCAAAAAGTTGCTGAGCTCTTTGAACTCTCAAAAAACTATTCCTAGTGGCTCCTAGGAGCATTCTTAACTCTCAAAAACTAGGAGTAAAAGCTCATTAACTTTTTGAGTTACCAAATACAAATAAAGAATTTATACTTTTTGAGAGAATGAGCAATTGTTCAATATGTTTGATCAAACTCACACTTACCCCGTGATTTTGTTTGGAATTATGTGGGTGATGATTCCTAGAGAAATTCCCAACAAATCAATTTTAATTGTTTAAGTAAGTTATTAAACTTTTCCTAATTGATTCATTTGATTAATTCTTCCATCTACGCTAACCATATCACTTGTAAATTCTATCATAAACTCTTATTGAAGTTGATAGTTTAACATGATCTTGTATTACAGTGTGCAATCACTAATTATTTCTCTGATTTTTAATAAGTATTATTTTTCATTTTTTACAGATATTAAAATAATTATTTATTAATCTTAAAAATATGTAACACTTAATGTATTTTATATTATTATCTTTGTTAATATTGTCTCTTATTTAATCTTATCTCTATTTTTTATCTCTTTTATAATGATATTAAAAATAAAAAAATTAATATTATCTAAAATTTTTAAATATACAGATATTAAAAAAAATGAAAAAAATTGACATTTAATAGAAAAATGAGCGAGTGCAAACTATTGCATAAAAGAAGTAATTAAAATTTTTAAAACATATGGGTTTTGATTAAAAAATATTGATCACGGCTTTAAACAGATGCGTATGATGTTATTATTTCAATATCTTTTCTTGATATCGTGATTATTTTAATATTAATCTTTTGAAATCATTTATCAGCGGGCCTGTTTCTTGAAAATGTCATTTTCAATAAGGATGATGCTAAATAAATAATAAAAAACCAGTCAAATCAGTCAATAAATGAGATTTTGGGTCATAATTACTTAGCCCATTACTGATTATTTGGGCTAAACCAAAGCCAAAATAGGCTCATTTGCTGTATGAGCTGATTTTTCATGGTACACTTAGCATTATTGTTTGAATAATTAAGACACAAGAATAAAAAGAATTATATTTGTTAACACTAGTTTAATATGACTAAGCCCCTAATTGGGTAGTTGGATGTATAAATAATTGAGGTTTATAAAAAAAAAAATGATTTGTGTACACCACAAAATCAGCCACTATCAGTCACCATATGTAATAATCCAACATTTTGAAAGTAATAATTCAACTTTAAAAAATATTGGATTAATACATAGCAATAAATGTTTGATTACTAATTTTAAAATGTTGAATTATTATATTTGGTGACTGATAGAAGCTGATTTTACGGTGTAGATGTAGCATTAGTCATAAAAAAATGTATAAATAATTGAGTCAAGCCAATAGGTGTTTTCTTTTTCTTTTTTCCAATTGTTAATAGTCGAAAGAAGTTTGATTGACAGTTTCATCAACTCCTTATTAATCTTTGCGATAGGCAAAATATTTCATTTTCGAAGAACAAGAGATGTCTAATAATGAAATGAGTTTTCTTCGCATATTATTTTTAAATTTTGAGTTAAAATATCAGATATTATAAGTTTGACCTATTTAAATTATCAGTTTAATTAGAATACTATAAAATGACTTTATACTGATATTTAATTATATATTAATAATTTAATAAAAATCTTTGACTTAATTATTAACTAGCTAAAAAATCTACTAAAATAATATTTGTGATTAATTGACAATATAAAAAGTTTTACACTATTAATATATCACTATTAATATATTATAATTAAACTCTTAAATTATTCTTATTTATTCTTTGTCAGTCACTATCTTTAATTTGAAAAATAAAAACACTTAAAATTATTATATTTTTGTGATTAGTTAATTAAGTACTATGCTAAAATAAATAGATAAATAGGTAAATTAACACTTGTATCTTATTTTGATTTTTTATTTGTAATTAAATTATTAAACTTATTAATAAAATGATTTTTGAAAACTACAGTAAAAAAATTTTGGTAAAATATTTCTTAAACTACTGTCTTTTATTTAGTAAAAATTTTGAACTCAATTGGAAAAAAACAATATTAAAGGAAAACCATATTAGAATATCAGATGAAGTTAGAACTAAAATAAGATCAAATAAAATAAAATAATAAATATACAAAACGTCTAGCAATGCTGATAAATATATAACGAGAAGTCGAAAACATTGTAAATGTATAACCTCTAACCAAAAATATCTCTAACAAAATATAGCCTTGAATATATTTATACAATAATGCTAGGTGAACCATGAAAAACCAGCCCATACAGCCAATGGGCCTATTTTAGTTTTGGCTTTGGCCCAAATAATCATTAAGATTGTAATGGTCTAAGTAATTATGACCCAAAATCTTATTTATTGGCTGGTTGGGCTGATTTTGTATTGTTCATTTAGCATCACCCATATTTATATTTGGTTTATCAAACTATCAAAGTAGTTCAGCATGACTTTTATTAGGAAATCGAATTGGAGCATAAGATCACAAATGTTTGGGGAACAACACTTTTTCAGCCAAAACAGCCACAAAGTTAATTTAACATTATATGACTCAAATAATATTTTAATCATGAGTATATTTTTAATGGGCTAAGTGATTGTGGCCCAAATTCCTATTTATTGACTGTTTTAACTGATTTTTTGTTGTGCCTCTAGCAATTGCTTGCATAAGATTAACTCAACATAGGTTTGGTGTTTATGTGATTCTTAAAAAGTTTGAATTGTTTTCAAAAGAATTCTTAATACTATCAAATCAATCATCATTAATTATTATATATAATAATTCAATATTTTAAAATTATTAATTTAACTTTTAAATTGTTAGATAATGTATAATATTAAAAATTAGATTATTATATATAATGGTGGATGGTAGTGGTTGATTTTATGATGTACAAAAAATACTTCTCTTTTAAAAAATAATAATGCTTATCGTACAACATAAATACGTCCAACAAATATTCAACATGTGCTATACATGATATGTGATGTGTACTATTTGTATAGCACACGTAAGTATAACACGTATCTCATATCATGTATAGCACATGTTAGATACTTGTTGGACGTATTTCTGTTGTACGACAAACTAACATTATTGATTTACAATTACTACATGGATTATATTATATTTTTAAATTAAATTTAAGGGTTATATTTATCTTAAAGTTTAATTATCATACACTAACAGTGTAAAATATTTTACACTGTCATGCAATAAAAATATGTCAAGTGGTCTATTATCTCATTATACCAAATATGAACTTTAAAATAGTCTATTAAAGCGGATGATGTGTTAAATGTTTATTGATGGAATGTGTAAAAGAAATTTATTATGTTAAACTCTTTATCTTTTAACTATCATAAAACAGAAGGTAGCATCGAAAAGCATCTCATGAGCAGTAGCGGATTTACTTGTTAGGTAGTGAGGGCGCTTATTCCCAACTAATAAATTTTTAAAATTTCCTAGAAAGTATATAATATGCACATATATTGTCCTCATTGTAGAAATTATTATATCATTATTGATAGTTTCACAAGTTCAATTCAAGTTGTCAATACTAAGGGTCATTTTGGATAAACAACTTAATTAAACTCTTCTAGAGAATGAGCTTATAACACAAGTGCTTACAGTAAAAGAAGCTTATAAATGAGTTATTTTGTGTTTGAATTTTTAGTTACAGAAGTGCTTATTTTAAAGTTGTAGTGTTTGAATAAATAACTTCAAAATGTATAATTATTTTATAGAAGAGAAATTTTTAACATTAATAAAAAAAATATATACATTTTTGTGAGAGTGAACCAATAATGATAAAATTATTTTTATTTTTATTTTTAAAAAGAAGGAATAATGAAGAAGAGCTTCTATAGAAGGAAAAGTCATTCATTTTAACTTTTCCATAAGCATCTAAAACAACTTTTTGAAAAATCACAAGTTAATTGTGAAAGTTATGTCAAATACTAATGAATTGTGAAAGTTGTGTCAAACACTAATGAAGTGATTTTTCATAATTCAAAAATTCAAAAAATAACTTATACCCTTATCCAAACTAACCCTAATTATCTTTGAGGTTTTTATTAAGCTGATAGATTTTACAACAAACTGATGATTTTGATTCTGTATACATTATGAAGCAGTTTGGCTACATGTACATCACTAATACTCACCCTCCATATATCTATCATATGAAAGGCTGATGCGGCACGAAATCTGATGCATCGTACTATTCATGCAGAAATCGTTTCTGACATTAGGAGAGAGCCCGATAATAATTTATATCTATATCAATTGCAAAAGCAAAGTATGCTTTTTTTTTGTTCATAGATTTCCAGTCTAACTATCAAGGTGTAGCTAAAAATACATCAACCAATTGAAACTTATGTGTCAAACCGCGTAGCCCCATGCTAATCAACAAGGCACCGAATAAAAGGGACTGCTATTTGTACATACAATAGTGTCATCCACCAATTAAAAAGTTGACAACTTTTATGAACATGTTGGCAACTTTTCCCGAATAAAATATAGAGTAAATACCCAAATCTGTCCTTGGACCTTTTTTAAGAGCCCACATCCGTCCTTGAAAAAAATTAATTAGTCCCGCAGTCCCTGAACTCGCATTCCGTGAGACAAATCAGTCCCTCTGTTAACTTTTCCCGTCAATGACTAACGGAGTAGTCCTACATGGACAGTTAAATTTGACACCTTGCTGTTATGTGCCACGTTATCAGTCAAAAATTAAAAAGGGACATATCAGTCCCTAATTCTAAAACATAAACAACATTATTTTCTTCTTCTTCTTCCCCAAATTATCTTATGGTTTTCCCCCTTTTGAAACCCTAATATTTTTTGTTCTATGGAATACTGTTCCTAACCCAGCATTAAGAGATGATGTTACAAGGCTAAAACAACCATTGTAATCCTAATGAAAGTCATCCGAGAGAGAGGAATGGAAGTGAAGGCTATGGTGGCGGTGGAAATGTGAATACCAAAATCTGGAGCTGTGAAAAACACTTCCAACACAATAACAAAATAACAGTGTCTCATCATTTCTTGAAATAAGGGGTTGGGATAAACTTAAAACCCTCAATATCTTCATCACTCGTGCCTCCATCATCCATTTTGTTTGGAAATTTACTTAAAGATATTCCTGGAAGTGGTGGTCTCACTATAGGTATCTTAGACCTGAAGTGTTTGGGTTGCACAATATCAGTTGGTAGTGGGGAAGAGACAGATCAGTCCCTAAGTAAATTAAAATGGAACAGATATGTCCCTAAATAATTTTAAAAGAGTCAAATCAGCCCCTAAACTACTTCATCTCGGAACAAGATGAACTCAAGCAAACCAAAATAACCTTAATAGATTAACAACATCAACATAGTTAAATAAGAGCATAATGGTTGAGACCTACATTCACAGAGTATAATCAAATCAACACACAAAAAAATTTAATCTAATTCTACTATCCCATAGCACAATTAAATCAACACACACATATGGAGAAAACCATAAGATAATTTGGAGAAGAAGAAGAAAATAATATTTATGTTTTAGAATTAGGGACTGATCTGTCCCTTTTTAATTTTTCACTGATGACATGGCACATAACGGCAACGTGTCGAATTTAACTGTCCACGTAGGACTACTCCGTTAGTCATTAACGGGGGAAGTTAATGGAGGGACTGATTTGTCTCACGGAATGCGAGTTCAGGGACTGCGAGACTAATTAAATTTTTTCAGGGACGGATGTGGGCTCTTACAAAAAGTCCAGGGACAGATTTGGGTATTTACTCTAAAATCTATAGTGGTAGTAATTCCTCTCTAAGGTTGCCACCCATTTCCATCCTCCATGATCGATCAACAAGCCCTGAGAACTCTCTGACATGCACATAGGAAGCTCCATAAGTAAAACAAGCAATTCTGGCATTATTATTTGATAGATCAACAAAAAAAAAAACTTCATATAATCAAAGAAATCCTCAAAGATATAAACAATATGTAAGGATTAAACTAGGGATCTCCAAGTCATAATACACGCAATATTTTAATGAGCATATATATGCCAACCAAAAAGAAATTATCATGATTAGCTTCCAAGTCCACCTACTTAGTGAGTCCATAAGTTAGAAATTATCACCCAGCCTAAAATCAAGCATCTATATTAGAGCACAAAAGTCATAAATATCTTCATCATATTTATCCATCAACGTATTAGCATGATTATGACACCCACATCAATGCAATGTCTAACAATCAAAATTAGAATTTCTACATAACATGCACAAATCATGAGCTAATGCAAAATACAAATTTTTACATAAGTGGAATATAAAAAAAGAAATGATCAATGGTTATAATTTTAAAAAGTCGGATACTTCAAAATTAAAAGAGAAAATTGAAATAACCTCAAATCGTGGCTGACGACGAGCACAGTTAGCTCCTTTTTAAGATGCTTTAAAAGCTTCACAATATCTGCTCGTGCTTTCCAATCTGCTCAGTGGGGAAGTACCAGATATAATAATAATAAGGGTAGTTCATTTTAAGAAAAAAAAAATAGTCTTTGAAGGAGAAAAGATTCACATATAAGACTCCCAGTACTATAGGAACTCTAATAATCTAACATTTTTACAAATGCAAAAATGTAGGAGAAACAAAATTAAATCGAAAGCAGGATTTTAGTAGGATTCCATTGAATTCATAAGAAATCAGCCCATTCATTAAGTGCAATAACAAGCAAAGCGAAATCAAAAAGTCAAAGGCATTTTTTATACCAAGTCCAGCAAGAGGCTCATCCAATATCAGTATATCAGGGATTTGCACCTGAAAAATTAATGTAAGAAAATTGTGAAGACAATTAATGTTTGGTTGACAGACACCTATAATTTCTTATATGAGACTGTATCAACTACTGAATAGCTAGTCAGGTGAAGGCATGAAGCAATGATAGTGCATGCAAGTCTGAAACAGAATTTCTAGTATTATAAAACAAAGTTCTTACTAATTGTATTGCCAAGGCAAGGCGGCGTTTGTAACCGCCACTAAGGGAGTGTGGACTTTTATCCAACGCTATCCCACTTAATCCAACCTATAGTAATGAATTGGACGGAGCTTAAGATATGAAAAACATAAATAAATTAATAACGAAGGCTTTAAATATAATATTAAGGAGAGCACAAATTAAAAATAAATACAAAATATAATATAATGTGTGTGTGTAGTATGAGGAGGCACCCTATAATATACAGAGCCATAAATACCCAGTTAATTGCCCTCTGAAGCCCTACAGTGAGATTCTCCCTCAGTTGATAACTACCCTTTTGCCTTGGCCAACCAAAAGTGACTTCATCAAGCACATTTTCAGCCACAAAATACCTAGCTTGCAACACAAATATGTGTTGAACTTTGTAATCAGACAAGATTTACAAATGGCTGAAGGAAGAAATTAGACAATTCAACAACATAAAACTCTTAAGTGATCAAAGATGAATTAATTATATAATGAGACAAAACATGTTAAGTTAGTGCAAATGTTATAACTATTTTGATAAAAGATCAGGAGAACGTAATGCATATTTTACACCTTTGATAAAAATATTGAATAATTATTTTTCAAAACCTACCGTTAGATTGAAAGTTTATACGTTATAGATCATCTTTGAAATATTTTATATCAGACTGTAAGTGTTTGATAAATTATTGAAGGTGTAAGTGTGTCAAGTCTTATGACTCAGAAGGCTAAAAGGAAAACTGTAAGCATGGAGTTATACACCTAATGACCTAGTGGCCAGGCCACAGGTTCTAGTCACAGATATGGCCTCTGCAGTTTCCACTACAGTTGAAGCCTCCTGTATAGGGGTGCCCATTTAAATATGAAAAGAAAAAGGGAGACATGAGGAGGATAAGAAATTTTCAATACAAGTCCAGGGAAGGACAGAATGCACAGACACCAAAGAATTACATAAATATAATGCCCTCCAATCCCTCTGCAAAGTAGATAATAAATTTTCATGAGAAAATCCACATGCCAAACACTAAAAGCAATCTTGAGAAATAATTCTACTTCGTAACAAAGCCACACAGAAAGTTGTCTTGAAAGAACAAAAAACAAGACCATGCATAAGCAGCAGCATCTCTCCATATCAATATTCCCACTTTGATCAATCAAAATCCTCAAAATAGTCAACAGAAATCGCATGGAACTTTGAGGGCACAATCAAATTTCACTAAAAACTCAAAAATTGTATCTTCAGGCATTCATCATCAATACAATGAAGAATTTGAAGATAAATATTTTGATACTCATTTTAACATATTGGCAAAATATATAACTAAGTGTAAGATATTGCATTTGTTGTTATTGTTATGTGTGTCCTAACCACATCTATGTCTATGCTTTATTTCTTACTCTTTCTACGTCTATGCTTCTCAGGTTGATCAAATTAAACTTGTAAGAATCCCAACAATGAAAAACTATAGTCGATGCAGCACAAGGTGTACAACATCTATAGTTGATGCAGCACAAGAGATACTACATCAAATTAAAACTAATGCAAATTACATGGTGAGAAACTGTCTTACTTTATTCAACAGCAACAAACAAACAAAACTAAGCCTTACCCCATTAAGTGGGGTTGCAACACCATAGAGTTCTATCATGGATTATATTTCTATTAAGTATGTTTGCATTTAAATTCCTTCTAATCACTTCTCCTATGGTCATCCTTGGTTTTCCTCTACTCCTTTGGTTATCCTATGGATCTTACTTTATTCAAATTAACTTATATTGTACCTCTCAGGAAACTGGAAGACAATGCCAACACTTTCGGGTGACAAGGGCTCTGGAGGTTGACTAGGATTCCCATCACTCCCATATTTTTGAGTGTAAATGGATCCAGTGGTTGGCTTGCTTATTCCTGCAAGAAGCTAAATGGAGAAAAGGGAGGCCATTGGATGAGGAAGAGGAAGAAGAATGTTAGCAATCCAAACAGGAAAGCAACATGAATGTTCAATGAACCAAATGCACTGAGTTAAAAAAAAAAATAGAAAGGGAGAGAAAATGAAGACCTGTAAGAGAGTTGTTTTTCCGCTTCCACTCTGCCCGAAAATCAGACCAAAACTGTCAAAATCGACAGTAATCAGCTGCTACAGATTACAGGTCTACAATATACTACATCAATTTTCTTGGGGTACTTGGTTGGAGAGTAAAATGGTTGGAAAAATTTCATGAAAGAACTTCATGTATAAAATTACACAAAACACTTATTCATAGAAGTTTTACCCTCATCTTTACCCCCAATCAAATACACCCTTAAAACAAAATATATAATCACCAAAAAACACAAGAAAGAAAGAAAATTTATAAGTAACACCTTGCATGTACGTGTTCTATCATGTCACTGGATAACCACCTCAAGCGAGTTTAAATCTTTAAGGTAGCGTTTGGTAAGGAGGACAATGAGAATAGTAACATTGGGGACACAAGAGACAATGACACTAGGAACAAGATATTGAGACATAGTGTCTATGTACTTGCTTGGCAAAAACAAGGGACGAGACATAAAATATTTAAAGTGGAGGAGGTGGCCGGCATCGGGGACAACACATTTTAGTCCTTGTCTCAGTGCCACTGTGCTCACTGTCTCCTTTACCAAATGCTACCTAAGAGTGCAGTGGTAGAGTTACAAGTAGCTTACATATCATCAGCTCCAAATAATGATCTGGATTCACCCAATTTCCCCTCACATAAAGTCCTACCTCTTTTAAATTACTTACAACGAGATAATAGAGGTACATTATTGGGAAAAAAAAAAACTCATACTAATTTTGAAGTTAAGGGAGACATGGACACAAACTAGTACCTTTTCTCCGGAAGTGAGAAACTAACTGAATTCAGAAGCTTGAGTTGAGTCCCCGGTGGCTTATAACTAACATCTCTAACCTTGAGCCAAAAAAGGAAGGGAAAAAAAACTTTAAAGAAAAAAACACTATGTTTATACATAAGCTACTATAGTATTTCAGTAAAAGACAGCAATGTAGCTTTGTAATTTTAATTTTAACGGTTATTAATTGAACATAAACAAATAAATGAAAGGTGCTACTAGAACTTGACGAGGGCGTACTTCAATATAGGAGTACTCACAGCTGATTCTGAGATGCTTTGTAGTTTGAAATTTGAACCTGCAAGCACGAATTTGAATTATATCTGCCAGTGGTGATGCTTAATTTTGAGTTAAAGAAGAAAGAAGAAAAAACACTCAAATTCGTCCTGCAAAAATCACCATTGAAAACATAGAAATTTAAATTATATCTCTCCCAAATTAAATTGTCTGATTTTTTCTTGAGGATGTAATTTGAATTTGAATTTTCACTTCTGAAAACTGGACCGGGCATCAAACTGGTCAAAGAAGAGGTTTAGAGGTTCAACCGAGGGTTCAACTGGAAGATCATACCGGGACACTAAAATATAAAAAAGTAATTAATATATTATAAAATAAGTAAAAAACTAAAAATATATTAAACATCAACATAAAAATTACCATAGAAAGAAAGAAAAAAGTAAAAAACAAAACAATAAACAACCATGAAAATAATTTATGATGTGATCAATTAAACAACAAGTCTATTCCATACATAGTAAATCCATCAATGATCAAAGTCATCAAACACATAGTTGAGTCATTAGTTTGGAATCCAACAACAAAAGAATATAAAACAAGTATATCAGTATTGGTATCCATCAATGATCAAATTAATCTATATTATTAATTTATTCTAAGTTAAATTAGTGATGTCAATATAAAACAAGTATATCAATATCAGTATATCACTTTATCAAACAGCAAAATCATTTAACATATATATAACGAGCAGCAAAACCATTTAACATATGTATAACTACATTAATCCAACACCAAAATTATTTTACATATCAAAATATCAAAAAATTAAAATAAACACTTACCTGGCAGAGAAGTGCAGAGAGCCGCCGCTGGCCTGTGGCTGAGAGGAACGGTGACGGCAGCCGGAGACGAACGGCGACGGAAGGCTGAGACGAACCGGCGCGGCGACGGCGTGTGGCTGGGGCAGCAGCATAGCGCAGCGCGGTGCGATTCCAACAAGGCGCAGCAGGGTCGGGGCAACACGATTCCAACACGGCGCTGCAAGGTCGGGGGCAGCGCGGAGGGTGCAGCGGCGGCCGACGGCGAGCAGCGAATCCGCGGCGGCTGTGACCTTTCCAAAGGCAAGGGTGACTGGGTGAGGTTCGGCTGCTGGGACTGGGAGCTTCAAAAAAGTAAATTAGTGATTGTGACCATAGTGATAAAACTAGACCCGGGAATCCAACCGATCGAGGTACTGGGTCATGGGGTCAATGATTCAACCAATCAGAAGTCGAACCGGTGTATTAAATATAATTTAATAATTATGTATATTAAAAAATTAAATATATATATATAAACTCATAAAAAATTATAAATTACTTCTAAATTTTTAAATATCAAAATATATTTAAAATCTCAATAATATCAAGCATAATAGAGTCCAAATTTAGTCCAAACTAAAATTAACTTATCATAACATATTTCAATTCTTAACAAATCAATCATGATGCACATATTTCATATTCAATTCTCAACAACATAATCCAAAAATCTAAATTTAAATTAACCTATCAATTATTATACAATTAATCTCATAATTTTAACAAATAATCCATAATGCAAACATTTCATATTTAAATTCTCAAGTCTCAATAACATAATCCAAATTAATATTAATCTATCAATTATTAATAAAAATAATAATAATAACCTATCAAATATCCTTATTAATTATTAATTTATTACTTACCTTAAATTCTTGAAGAAGCAAGCCGACCAGCAACAGCAGCAAACGGAGGAAGAAGAAGCAGCAGCAAGCAGGCCAAGCAGCAGCAACCGGAGATGCAGCAGTAGAGTTGCCGGAGGTGCAGCAGCAGCAGCAGCAGAGGAAGCAGAGTCCGGAGGTGCAGCAGCAGCAGAGGAAGCAGAGTCCAAGTGCAGAAATCGAATTTTTTGGGAAAAAAAAAAGTGTTTGGGCAAAAAATGTATGACCCGGTCGGGGTCATCAAACCCGGCCGGGTCGCCGGTTCTACTAGAATCCGGCCAAGTCGAACCGGTTTTCACCGGTTATGTTGCGTACCCGATCCGATTGGTGGCTCGGTCCGGTCTAGTGTCAGGTTCGCGGTCGAATCGGTTTAACCGGCCGGTCCGAACCGGGTTTTACAACTATGATTGTGACTTTGTGAGTTGTTTGTGTGGAACAGTGAGATTGTGAGGCTCGAGTGATTGCAGCGGTTTTTGCAAGTGACCCGGGCCGCTTTGTCCATTGGTTCCCGGTCCGACCGGCCTGTCTGAACCGGTTTTCAGAACCATGTTTTCTCTTTGTTATGAGATAATATTGTGAATATGTGTATCTTTAACAGATTTAGATAAGATTGAATAAGATTTGGTTTGATCTTATCTCTTCCTTATTAAGATTTGATCTTATCTCTTCCTTATTAAGATTTGATCTTATCTCTTCCTTAGTTTGGCTATAAATAGCATTATGAATCCTAATGGAAGAACACACTCTGGAGACTATCAATAATATTGTTTTCTCTCCCCCTCTATTTTCTCTCTGGTATTGTTATTAGTTTTACTACACGTTATCCGCACGAAAAGTTCTCAAGGTAACATTTTTCTTTTCAATTATGTCATTTAATTATGTCAAATCTCTCTTATCTTGAATTTGTTGCCCTTGAAATTTCGGAAAAGAACTACATGACTTGGGTTCTCGATGGTAGAATCCATCCGAAATCATTGGGTCTTTAAGACACCATTGTCCAAGGAAATGTTGCATCCCATAAGGATTGCACTAAAGCATTAATATTCCTTCGTCGTCATCTCCATGAGGCTTTAAAATCTGAATACCTTACTCTGGAAGATCCTGCAGATCTCTAGAATAGCCTGAAAGAAAGATATGATGACCAAAAGTTGGTGATTCTTCCAAAGGCTCATTAATTTGATTGAAGGCTCTGGAAGAGCTATAATTTTGTTGCCTGAAGGAACGAAAATTCATCATTAACGATGCATTACTGTCTACTAAATTGCAAAGAAACTTATTGAGTTTCAAAGATATTCGTCGAAATGGATATCATATTAAGACAGTAAATGAGGGGAATAATGAGTACCTTCATATCACAAATTGTGATTCCAACAAGAAAGTTGTACTAGAAAAATTACCTTCGTTTTCATCTGATCTTTGTTACACTAAAATTAGTGTAATTGAATCACATGCTATTGTAAACAAGAAGTTTACTAATTCAAATGACTTTATCATTTGGCATGATCAATTAGGACATCCAGAGAAATAATGATGCGGAGGATCATTGAAAACTCGTATGGACATTCATTGAAGAACCAGAAGTTTTTTCAATGTAATGAGTTTTCATTTGTTACATGTTCTCAATTTAATATATATTTATATATTATATGGCATTCACCAACAAAGATTGAATTTGAACCTCTTGTATTCCTAGAAGGAATTCAACGTGATATATGTGGATTTATTAATCCAATATATGGACCTTTCAAATAATTATGATTGATGCATCTATGAAATGGTCACATATGTGCTCATTATTATCTCGCGACCTGAAGTTCGTGATATACTTGCACAAGTTGTTAAGAGCACTAATTTTGATAAACAATCAAAATGGTGATATGGTGAATTTATATCTCAAGCTTTTGATGCTTGTAAGCCAATGCTGTATAGATTGAACATTCAATTGTGCATGTTCATAGAAAGAAATGACTAGCATAATAAACTTATGAAAGACCTCCAGTTGATTGCTAGACCGTTTATTTATGAGAACAATTCTCCATATTCTAGTTTGGAGCAAATTATTTTACAAATGCTTATTTGTATAAGACAAATTATCGTTATTTCTCTCTCCCAATAATTGTTTTGGCCTGCAACCAAACAATTCTCATTTAAAATGTTGGAAGTGACTCTCGTTTTACAGTCAAGTATTTTGAAATACAAATAAGAGATGTCTTTAAGGCTCAATTTGTTAATTGCCAATTTAATGAAGTAATGTTCCCAATATTAGGGGGAGAATGACAGTTGGAATAAATTGCAATTCATCACTCTTACTCTATTTAGATCCTCATAAAAATGCAATATGAACCAGAAGTTCATAATTTTATTCCAAAGAGTAGTAAATGCATTGTCGAATGTATTTTTTAATGAAATACAATGAGTTAAATATATATACCAGCTGAATGAGATACCCTTTTCGAAATTGATGCTCATTATTAGGCAATTGGCTAGTGAATAGATCACACGCCAGAAGCGTGATATGCTAGTCGGTTCCAAAAATGAAAATTTTCGAAATAAGGGACAAATAGACAAAATTATTGTTATGGAGGCAAATGATACTCTTCCTATTAAAGAGAATAGAGACATGGTAAGGACGCAAATTGTGGTCCAAAATTTGATATGATTGAAATGCTAGAAGACGTTCAGGTACCTGAAAATTGTCAAGATATTGAAAATGATGAGATCTCAATAAACCATGTCTACATAAGAAACCATGGAACCGACAAGTAATTGTTGTCGCGACAATATATTTGCAAATAGTGTAGCGCAACACTTATGCAAGAAAATGAGGATCTTGAATCAAGAATCAATAACAGATATATCGATATATAAATGATTGACCAAATTAGAAATAAGCCCTGTAGGCTAAACTTGACTCATTTGTTGATTAGAGTTGTAATCCAAACACCTGGAAGGTGTGAAACCCATGGGAAACAGATGGGTATGTTTGCGAAAGCAAAAATGAGAAAAATGAATTTGTACACTATAAGGCTCAATTTGGAGCACAAAGTTTTTTTCACAAAAGACTTGATATAGATAATGGTGAAACATATCCCCTGTAATTGATGCAATAATGTTACCATATTTGATTAGTTTATCTACATATAATAAGCTAAATATGCATCTAATTGATGTTGTCAAAACATATCTATATGGTTCATTGGACAATGATGTTTATAAGAAAGTCCCTGAAAGATTAAAGATATCAACATTGTCTAACGAATATTTTGTGAAATTTATTCAATCAAACTGTGAAGATCTATTTATGCTCTAAAGCAATCTGGGCAAATACAATACAACCGTTTTAGTGAGTATTTGATTGAGAATGGATTTCACTTATTTGCCCATGTGTAAATGAATTCATCATATTTGTGTATGTTGATGATTTAAATATCATTGGAACTCCTGAAGAGATTCATATAGTCATAATAGTCATAAAAGATTTAAAAGATGAATTTGAGATGAAAGATCTTTGAAAGACTAAATTTTGTCTCGGCCTACAGTTCGAGCATTTGACTAATGAAATTCCAGTTCGTCAATCAACTTACATTGAGAAAATCTTGAAGAGATTTTATATGGATAAACCACATACATTAAGTACCCTAATGGTGGTAAGTTCGTTGGATGTAAAAAAAGATCCATCCCTTCCTCAAGAAAATAAGGAATAAGTGTACTTGGTCCTGAAGTACCACATCTTACTGTCATTGGAGCACTCATATACCTTACTAATTATACACAACTAGATATAACATTTGCTGTAAATGTATTAGCAAGACATAGTTCCTCCCCAATTTATTTAATATTCTTCTATCGACATATCTCAATATTGTGTACTAATTTCTTGAAGGTAGAGGTATATCAAGTGATGTCTTTAAGAGGGGGAGAAAATATCGTACTCTTTTTTACCTTGATTAAGGTTTTTATCCCAATGGGTTTTTCCTTGACAAGATTTTTAATAAGTCAATCAATAGTCTTATATTATGAAGATATTGTACTCTTTTTTCTTCACTTACATTTTTTCCCAATGAGTTTTTTTCTTAGTAAGGTTTTAACGAGGCATATTCCAGTAACAGACATTTAAGGAGGAGTGTTATGAGATAATATTGTGAATATTTGTATCTTTAACATATTTAGATAAGATTGGATAAGATTTGGTTTGATCTTATCTCTTCCTTATTAAGATTTGATCTTATCTCTTCCTCAGTTTGGCTATAAATAGTACTATGAATCATAATGGAATAACACACTTTGGAGACTATCAATAATATTGTTTTCTCTTCTCCTCTATTTTCTCTCTGGTATTGTTATTAGTTTTACAACACTCTTCACTTTTTTGTTTATTTTTTCTTTTTCTTTATATTTTTTTTATTGTCTTATTCTATTCCTCTGTATTGTGCGTCTTTTATATACTTTTAAATATTTTTATCCCCACATTTTTGTATTTTCATTTATTTTTATAATCACTTTCTATTCATCATTCTTTATATTTCTCTTATTTACTTTGTTCGAAAGATCTAATTTTTTCCCATCTTTGCTCTAGTGAGTGGTGAGTGGTGACAATGACTTGAGCCCACAACTACGAAGGAGTATTTTGTTATTTTATTTTTTTCTTTTCTCTACTGATTTAATTGTTTTTTAAAATCAAATGATTTTTTTTATTGTGATTTAAATGACTCTCTTTATTTTTTAATGTTTTATTTTGTTAATAGGAATGACAAAATTCAACCAATTTTTTATGGGTATTCATTTTTACTTTTTTACTATCAAAGATAAAAACTTTTTGTTTTTACTATTGTATTTTTTAAATGAAATAAATTATTTAGATTCTAACTTGAATGACTCATTTTTTATTTTTAATTACGTTGCAAAGAAAGAGAGAAAAATTGTCAACTTTCTTATAGGTATATATTTTTCAGTTTTTTATAAAAGATAAAAATTTTCTGTTTGCTAATAATTATTAGTATTTTTTATTTTGATTAAATTTTATTTTTTAATATGATTTTAAATGATCCAATTTGTTTTTCTAAGCAACATGTTTATATCGAAAAAAGTACATTTTTTCCATGAATATTTTTTAGTTTATTCTATTAATAAAAGTAGGATAAGTATCTACCTATTTAGAAGACTATGATTATCTTTTCAAATTTTATTGAGGAAAGATGTCTCATTCTATCCAAAAAAATTTAATTGATTTTTTCACTATCTCTCTAATTTTTTTAATCTATATTTTTCCTATATTTATTCAATAAAATTAATTTTTAGATTGTAGTATTTATGTTATTAGTGTTTATTTTGTAGTATTTATATTATCATATCATTTCAAATATTTAAATAGATATAATAATTTATATTTAAAAAAGTTTTTCATAGTGATTATTTTAGAGATGCACGTTAGTTTTCTATTTTTTGGAAAGTTAATGTAATTCGAGACACGTATCAATTCAAATATTCAAATTTTTAAACAAAAATTTATTTAAAATGGTGATTTTAAATGCAATTGGATATCACATCAAGAAAAAATATTCTGCCTAAAAATTGTTTCATAAATTTGTTACTATTATTGTCGGTTTTTTACTTTCAATAATCATATCATGTAAATTAAAACTATTCATAAATTTGATATAATAACTTGCATTTTTTCTCAAATTAATTTTTTTAGATTATTTGTCAAAAGAATATATAATTTATAATAAATGTGATATATATAAGAAATTAAAATTATTAGCATCATGATTCAAAATTATCGATTAAATAAATTTATTAAAGAGTATAATATGTTTTTTTGATTCATTTTAAATTTTTTTATTTTAAATCTAAGATCAAATCATTGATATTAATAAATAAATTTGATTGAGTTGTGTTGATTTGAATTTTATTTTTACTCATGATTTACAAATTTTGGATAAATATTTGATAATTTATATTTTTTAAAAAGAATAATATTTGCTTAAGATATACTAAACTTATTTAAAATAGAAATATTTATAATTTAATTAAATGATAAAATAATAACTAATAATATAGTAATCTAAGTTCATGTATCATATAAATTACAATACTTATAAATAGGGAAATATTAAATTATGTTTTTTGGGTTATAACTTCTAATATACTAATTTTTCTTTAAAAATTATTTAGTGAACTTAATGATTATCTAATTAATTGATTATATCTGGTTATGATTTTATTACCAATCATAATTTCTAATTAATTGATTATATTTAAATCATATATAAATACAATGAGTTGAAATTGATTTTTTTTTAAAATCGTATCAAAATATATTCTTACGCATATATATTGAAATCATAATATATTCTCAAATATATATTTTTATTATATATTTCTCAACAAAATCAATTTTAATCAAATAAATTTAAAAACTCAACATACAATTTCTAGACTCAAGGTTCAGATCATTAGACTTCTTAAATTGAGACAAAAATCAATATTCTTTTCTATATATGGTTATGGTCATTGATAACCAATAATAATAAATAAAATAATCGATTCATTAGATTTGATTTGAATTTTATTATTATGATTAAACATTTTGTATAAATATTTGATAATTTTATTTTAAAGAATAATATTTAATTTATATATAGAAATATTTATAATTTAGTTAAATAATAATTATCTAACAATTTAGTATTCTAATTTCATGTATCATATAAATTAAGATGCTTATAAATAGTCAAATATGGAAAGATTAAATTATATTTTTGGGATATAGCTTCTAATATTATTATTTTTCTTTAAAGAAATATTCAATGAACTTATTGATTATCTAATTAATTGATTATATTTTATTATGATTTTAATTTATTATTAATCATGATTCGAAATTCATGGTTTAATCATATATATAGACACAGTGAATTGAAATTGAATTTTTAAGAAATCATATCATCTTCTTTTTTTTAATGAACAATTCTTATTTAATTTATAAAATTTGAAGATAAAACAAGAATAATTCTTATTCAATTAAAAATATATCATATAATAGTTGTTGTTCACACCCCGGTTTGCGGCCCAATTCGTAACTCCAACTACGGCCCAAATCAAGCTAAGGGACCTACCTGGAGCCTAAGGTCCGACCTCGGGTACTCCCTAAGGAATGGGTAACCCAATGCGAAGGGGTCGCGAACGGATCCGGGTACGGATTTACCGACCCGACCCGACCTAAAGGACCTAAGGCTAGACCCGGGTCCGGGTTCCACGGCCCGACCCGAGGGAGAGATAGGATGATCCCCCGAAAAGGGCGGACGCTTATCCACAAAGCGGATGACGAAGCCGAATAATTCGCGCTGCAACGGCACTCGAGGATCAACCTAGTACGCCGCAAAAAGCGGGATAGAGGTTATCTCGAGTCGCTCGGAAGCGGAAGCGCGGAAGGAGCTCACATCCCGCTCTATAAATAGGGTGCCACTCTCACGAACCAGGTACGCTCTCAGTTGAGTTCCCAAGCCTTGAGCACTTATTGACTTATGCTTCAGAGTCCTTTCAGGGAAACCACCCCTCGCGCCTTGGAGAGGAGCTGTGCGAGGAGTCAGAGACCGGCGATAGTTCTTCCGAAGCAAAGGTACGGAACATTGGCGCCGTTGCCGGGGACCAACCACAGTCTCAGTCAAGGTCGGTTTACCTGCTAAGGAACCGAGGTTGTGAAAGTAGCTCAAGCTAGAACAAAAACCACATTTCGCATCGTCCACCCCAGTGACCCAGGATACGGCATGGCAGGGACCTCGGAAGGACACTGCGAGACGGTCCACGAGACCAATGAACAATCGCAACGCCAGCTGTCTCCCAAGCCGGACGAACCGGCTGTAGTAGCCACTAACGGAGTTAAGGCGCGCCTACAGTTGAAATCGGTTGTAGGAGCCGACCAAGTCGGACCAACCGTAACTCCCGACTTACAGCAGAACGTCCTGATAATTCGGGATCAGCAAGAACGACTGCGTGCTCTGGAGCAAGAGATTGTGAAGCGAGCCCCTCTAGAGGAACAACTCTGGAGGGAGGAACGCCGCAACCACAAGGTTGAAGAGAAGCTCCACGCAGAGCGCGAAAAGGTCAAGGACCTAGCTCAGCGCCTTCGAAGGCTTGAGCAGAAGCAGAAGCACCACAATGGCGAGTCCCGTGGGAAGGAGCACTCTCGGGAAAGAAGGCAGAAGCGACCGGGATAAGACGATAGACGTCGATCTCGGGAACGTGAAGAAAGGGACAGCCGAAGGAGATCTCGGGAAAGGGAGAGGGACCAACAATCCCATAACTATCACGAGTAGGAACACTCCCAAACCCACGTCGAGCACCGAAGTACGGTCGGCGGAGGAGGGGGAGTGTTCCAGTTCCGTGCAGAAGGTCCCTTGGCTCCCCACATCCTAAAATATCATATGCCCTCAGGTCGGACCCCACCAGGACTCAAGTACGACGGGACCGCCGACCCAGAGGAACGTCTGGAGGCCTTTAAATCCAGGATGGACTACGATGAAGTTGTAGATGAGGAACAATGTCGGGCATTCCCGATCACCTTGCTGAAGACGGCTCTGAAATGGTACAACCGTCTCCCACCAAGGTCGATCCGTTGCTTCTCCGACCTCGCTACCCAGTTCCTAGCTCACTTCACCACCAGGAAGACGAAGCCGAGGTCAGCCGTGAGCTTGATGAACATCAAGCAGAAGCAAGGGGAGCCGCTCAGGGCATATTTCGAAAGATTTAATGCCGAAGCGCTTCTAGTAAAAGATCTGCATGTGTCAAATGCAATCACCATGCTTATAAACGGACTCTGCTGGCACCATTTGCTGAATCCCTCTCCAGGTCGGAGCCAACGACCATGGAAGAAATCCAGGACCGAGCTGTCGAGTTCATAAGGGCCGAGGAGGTGATGATGGCAAAAATGGAAAAGGAGTCCGCTGAAGACATGGCCGAAGAGAGAAGGCCAGAAAAATCCCGATCTCAGAGGACCCAAGAAGAGGGCTCGAGGTCGGAAAGAGTCCCCCGAAGAGGAAAATTTTCCGATTACACCCCCTTATCACGATCGATAAGCGAGGTGTATAAGGAAATTCAGCATACTGAGCGGTTGCCCAAACCCAAAGCAATGAGGCAAAGGGCGAATACCAACCGAAGTATGTACTGTGAGTACCACAAGCAATATGGCCACGGAACGGAGGATTGTCACGACCTCCGGGATGCAATTGAGGAGCTAATCCGAGCTGGTAAACTCGCTGAATATGTGTCCGAGCATAAAGGACCCAAGAGAAGGAGGGAAGCTAGCCCCGAGAATGAGAAACGGAATCCGAGGAGCCAGAAAACCAACCAGGAAGACGATCCCGAAAACAGCTCTGAGATAGTAAAAACAGTTCACACTATCTCCGGAGGATTTGCAGGAGGAGGTCCCATTGGTGCGGCAAGGAAAAGGACGCTCAAGGAAATAATGAGCGTCGACAAAGAGGAGTTGGCTTCAAAGGCACTAAAGAAAACCTCTGTTCCAATGACCTTCTCGGATCTCGACAACCCCGGGGTAATTGCCGACTACGCTGATCCTTTGGTAGTATCAGTCATAGCCAGGAACATGGAAATAAGAAGGGTCCTGATCGACACGGGAAGCTCGGTCGAACTGCTGACCGGAAAGGCATTTGACGAAATGGGCCTAAAGGATTTCGACCTAAAGGCTCATACCGAGAAACTCGTAGGGTTCTCGAGGTACGATGTAGTCAAGCCTGATGGCTACATCACCTTGTACCTCACAATGGGCACCAAGCCACTCATGAGAACCGTTGAAATCGACTTCATAGTGGCAAGAATTGACTCAGCCTTTAACATAATCATTGGGAGACCCGCCTTATGCAAACTCGGAGCAGCGGTATCAATCCCCCACTTGGTCATGAAGTTCCCTACCGAGGACGGAAGTGTGGTCACAGTAAGGGGCTGCTAGGTCACAGCTCGGAAATGCTACATCAATAGCCTCAAGATCAAAGACAAGATCAAAGGCGAGAAAGATGAAGAAAAAGAAGAAGACAAGCTAGAGACCCTAGGAGGAAATTCCGAGGTCGTGGAATTCCACGAACCTTAGGAAACTACTTGTAACTAATGCAC
The DNA here is from genome assembly GCA_013621005.1 of Aeschynomene evenia. NCBI lineage: Eukaryota > Viridiplantae > Streptophyta > Magnoliopsida > Fabales > Fabaceae > Aeschynomene > Aeschynomene evenia. Next base: position 16,117,953 of record CM024266.1, read on the forward strand.
CTCAGCTCGTACTCTTTTTCCTACCTCGAGCATTTTACCCAGGGGGTTTTAACGATGCGAGCTCGAGAAGATTATTAATAATAAATAAGTTTTTTTATCTTATCCCAGTCGTCAAGGTAAAATCCCGACGTACGAGGTCCAACGCCCCGACGTCCGCAGGTAAACCCGATGTACGAGGTCCAGCGCCTCGACGTCAAGGGCAAAGCAGCATACGCTATCCCGACGTACGAGGTGGCGCCGAAGCACCTCGGATATATTATTCTAAGTTGAAAACGCGCTAAGTACAAAGGAAGCAAGTCCGACGTGCCTTCACTCGGTGAATGCACTAAGTACAAAAGTGACATGGTAAAAAATTCGATTGCATATAAGTCCCGAGGCGGCAAAATAAGGCAACGAAGTTGAAAAATAACTCCGGTAAAAGAAAGCTTAAAATAGCTAAGACAAACCGCGAGATAAAAATGCGTGAGCACTTAGAAGCGAAACGCATAAAGTATCCTAGTTAATAAAAGAAGCCGAGCTCCAGCCAGCACCGAGCTCTCGACAACATTAAACCTGTGTATTGTACGAGGCGGCTAAAGTACTAAAAAGGGAAATAACTCCAGCATAACGAGCTCGAAAGTACCTAGAAAGTACAAAGCACTCTAGTATTTAAGACCCGAGATGGTCGCGAATGAATTAACGGCATTATAAGCCACAGGTAGTCTTTTCCAAAGTAAACAAAAATGCTAAAGATTACCAAGTTTAAAACCCAAGTTGGTTAAAACCCCGAGTTGGTTAAAGCCCGAGCCAGTTATTGAATTAAAACCTGTTGGTTAAAACCCCGAGTTGGTTAAAACCCGACCTGGTTATTGAATTGAAACCCAAGTTGGTTAAAATCTCATGTTGGTTAAAACCCGAGCTGGTTATTGAATTAAAACCCAAGTTGGTTAAAACCCCGAGTTGGTTAAAACCCGAGCTGGTAATTGAATCCGAGATGGTTAAACTAAAAGCTTTGCGAAAATAACACATGTATTCAATAGCACTAAAAACTTAGCTTCGTGAAAAACACAAGTTAAAGGAAAAACGTGCAAACAAACTGTATTAAATAAACTCGGAGCCCGAGCAAATCAAGCCGGCACGAACCCCAGAAGGGAACCCGGAAAATGTACAATGTATATAAAGTCGGCACGAACCCAAAAGGGAACCCGGGAAAGTAGAAATATAAAACATAGTATTCTTTACTAAATACTAAATCTATTACAAAAGTAATCAGACACTCTTGTCAGCAGGGACCTCGGAGGCCGGTTCCTCGAGCAGAAAGGTGTAGACATCGGTGGCCGGGGCAGGTTGAACATTCTCGGGAGAGTTAGAGTCCTTCACCACCAACTTCCCGTCCACAATCTCTGTGAACATCCCCACCTGGCTGATGTGAACACCGTATTTTGACCGATCCATTTTTAGTCTTTACCAAATCAATGCATAAAAACCCTTTTTTCATAAATAGTTCACTTTGTTTAATTTGATTAAAAAAAAAGAAAAAGAAAAGAATTTCAGTCTAATTTCATTTCATGTGATTTAAAAAAAAATAAAAAATGTTTCATCCCATTTACCTTTATGCTCTGCGATGCAGTGTGTCTGATGCTTTGCTATTGTAATAAAAAAATTAAAAAATATAAAAATTTGAAAAAAGAGATATTGTTGTGTTCTATTCTGTAACTCGTGATTATGCTTAATATATATATATATTATTTCATCTCTATATTTCCCTTTAAAAAAATATATACATAAAAAAATAGAAATTTAAAAATGCAAAAAAATATATTTTAAGGATACAATTTGATTTGCACAACTGATTCAAGGTACCGTCTCAGGACGGGTGTATTAGGGGTGTAACATCCTAAATCTACTTATAGAAAACACTAGTTTTTTTTTTTGAATATGTTTGCCAAATAAATTGCGGAATTAAAATACGCGCATTCATTAAAAGGGATAATAAAACTGAAATAGCATTAGAAATAATTTTGAGGTCTCAACAACTCAAAATAGGTCTCAGCAAAGTACCAAACGAGATTACAATGGAAATAACATCAATAGTCATAATGACTCCAAAAAGATACAACCAAAATGTCTGAAGAACAACAAGGAAATAACTAGAATAAAACTCTCAGCTACTAGCTACGAATCACAGACTGCTGTCTTCCTCCTCGGGGTCCCACTCCGGATCCTCCTCTGGATCCTCCTCCTCCTCCATGTCGTCAATCGACTGATAGGTCACAACGGACTCTAGCACGCTCTCGTCGTCAGATCCACCCTCGCCGGGCACGTAGTCGGGAACGTCTCCATCGTCGGGATCGATCCATAGGAACGGGTTCCCCATGATGTCGTCCTCCGGGAACACCAACTCATCCGGGACCGGCTCAGGCTCTGGGACGAGAATAGGTGGTGGTGGAGCGTGGAATCCGTGATGCAACGCTGGGTGAAATGCACCAGGTGGAGGTGGGTGATGTGGCATGTGGTGTGGCATGTGGTGTGGCATATGATGATGCATAGGATGAGGTGGCAGTGGCACATCTCACTGAAGATCAGGAACGTAAAATCCAAAGGTGGCAGGAATAGCAGCTGTAACAGTAACAAATCCAGTAGCAGGAGCGAAGTTGACCTTGATGAGGTCATGAGCAGGTGGAGGTGGTGGCGGCTGCTCCATCTCCTAGAATTGGGGCATAAGAAAGAAGAAAGGATGAGAAAAGAATTCACAGTGAATCATCGTACGATACTCAGGCTTGGTACCGCTTATGCCAATTCTAGCTATTCAAACCAACGTTCTCTTTTTCTGAAAATAATCATTGTTTATAAAAAGCGAGGCACATTGTTTTGAATAGACAACAACCTAGTTTGCCCGAACTAAGGGAACCTATGAGTTCTTCTAAGTTATCGCGTAACTAGCAACCTACGTCAGTTCTATCAAGTGTCGCGTTCTCAAAATCCTCCTTAGGCCGTACTAACGAAGTTTCCGAGACACTTCGCAAGCTTAGAACTCTTCGTCTTCATGGAACTAGGGATTAGCCGTTTTCCACTTTCATGAGCGTACGCAAATCAAATCATCATCGGGAACACCCCGGAATAAATCATAATCATTTCATCATAATCAACATAATAATAAATACTCCCCTTCATAAGTAGGACTATGTGTCCCATGCATGAAAACCACATCTCACCTCATGGGCCACCCCATCTCGTGCGTATGCGCAATGCACCACCGTTCGCCCTGCCGAACGGCTGGATCTAGGCTAATCGAAAGTTCCACTCGACGGCTATATTCAAACAAAACACTTCTATATCTCATATTCCTCCCTTATAACTTCCCACACAACTCCAACGCATCAGAGCAGTAATGCAACACATGAGAACATCATATCACTGTCAAATCTTACAGTCATCACATCATTTACATAATCATTAATCATTCATCATTCTAGATCATTCTCATCATCATCTCAAACATCAATCATGTGTCAACAATAGCATTCACCATTCACAATGCATAATAACACTTAGAACGTTGTTACGTACCTCCCTCTCAGGCTCTACGTGTTTTATGAAATAGCCTATCTTTTACCAGTTTCTTTAAAGTCTTATGAAGAGATAACATTTCTAATATTTTCTTATGATTACTAATTATTTATAAATATTATTTATGTCATAATTAATTAAGTATTTAAATATTATTTAATTATTTGTCACTTTCTGTGTCTATACTCTAATTAAACTAATTACTAAGTAATTATGATTAATAAATCTTTATTTAAGTTAAATATAATTATTTAAAATATTTTCATCTTATTTTTATTTCAGAAATATTTTTAACTTATTATTATATTTTTCTCCTATTTTCTTTTTTTCCCAAAAGCTTACTCAGTGTTACCCGAATACGTAAAAACTAAGTTATTTTATACATAGTTCTAACTTCTAATCACTTTATTATTACTAATAATTATTTTTACCTTACTGATATTACTCTAGGCCATTCGGCCAGGTCTTATTGACTTTAGGAAAATTACCCAAAATTTCTATAGTAGTTACTATTTATTTTAGACTAGTTTTATTATTAGAAAATAGGTTTTAAATTATTTTTAAGTCACTTTTTAATTCTGGACAGAACCTAAATAAATATTAAATATTTCTTTTTAACCATATAAAATATCCTAATTATTTAAAACCACATTTTATTATATTAAAATACTTATTAGTACCTATTTTCACAAAACTATGTACTTTTAAAGTTTTTTCTTGTCAAATAAATAATAAATATTTTTAAATCAGAACCTAAAATTTTTATTTTCTTAAAAACTTATTTATTTCAATAATTCATATTTTATTATATTATTTTCTCATAAAAACCATTTTTATTTTGAACAAAGGTAATTTTGCTACTATACTTTCTAGATCTACTTTCTTTTGAGTAAAATAAATATTTCAGCAACACTTTTCATCACAACCTCATATTTTTATTCTGAATATTATGGAGTGAAACATATATTTGTTCATTACTTCATTAGGACCTCCTATATTATCATCTTTCTTCAAGTTTTTGAATCTTTAAACCACTTTAATCATTTTTAACACATGAAACAACAACACCACATTTTCTTCCCTCATTTGGCCGCGAGCATAGTACCCCCAAGAGTGACAAAAATAAACAACACATTAGTCTCAATACTTTCAAGCAACATATATTCAAAATACACTTCAATATGCAAGCTTTTTCATCATACAAACACATAACCAATGCAAATATGCTTTTTAATCGTATATATTTTAGAGAATATCATATATGCTTCAAAATATTATTTTGAGTAAAACAAAATATTTTCACCGATTATTTTTGCTCAAAAACACTTTTATTCAAGAATAGAGATTTTTAAGGAAGATGACTCACTTAAAATAAATTCAAGGATGTTGATATTTGAAGTTGAAGTTGTGAGAGCTTGCCTTCCTCCCTCTTGGCCGAATGCTCCTCTAGGAATGGGGTGGTGTTTTCTTGTTAGAGAGTTGATGGGTGTTTGTGAAGGTTAATGGTGTTTGATATGTAGGAAATGATGAGAACAATGAAATAAAATGGTGGAGGTTGAAAGGGGTGGTATGGTGGCCGAATATGAGAGGGGAGATGAGAGGTTTCTATGAGAAATTTTCTAGAGAAATTTTGCTAGAGTTTTGACATAGCCTTGAAGTTGTTTGTGGTGTCAAAATGTGAACCAAAGAGCTCTTATTTAAGGACAATGGAGGGAGTATGGCCGCGGCTAGCTAGGGAAGAAAGGGAGAGAAATGTTTTCAGCCATTAGATGATGATCAAATGATGATTAAGATTGGCCAATGGATGATTAAGAAGCATAATGATGAGTTTGAGTTAAATTAGGAGCCTTATTAATTTCCCTTGTCCCCTAAGCTTGTGTTCCATGTTTAATGTGGTGGCTAAGACCATTTCTTGGTCTCCAAGCCTATGGCTCGGCCATGAGGCTATTTGAGCTAGGGGAAAATTCAAATTTTGATACTAGGTTGTGTAGTTTAGGTCTAGGTTTGAGTAGGGGTATTTTGGTAATTTCACGTACTAAATTTTCTCGGCTCTAAATTAAGTATTCGGTCCAGGAAATTAAAATATGGTGAATCAAAATATTTCATTCTTGAATAAAAATATTTTTGATTCTATATTATTAAAGATTGCATGGTTGTTGTATGATTTTTGCATGGAAGTATTAGAATTTGCATGGTTTGCATGAAAGTTGCATATGATGATGTCACATGGTATTTATGCATGCATGAAATATTATAATTTTGCATGGGGTTGAATTCATCATATCAAACATGCATGTATATATATATATATATATAAGGGTAATTTCGTCATTATTAAATTACCAGATCACTAATTCGTCAAACAGGATAATAAATTAAATTTCGAATTATTCTAATGCACGTTATATTTAAATTAGGATTTTCAGGGGTATTACAAGGGGTGCGTAAAAATTATATTTTTATCTTTCCCTATGCATAACCGACTCCCGAACTCAAATCTGGTTTCAAGACCATCATTTTTTTTATTAAATAAAGGTTTTTCCATAGTTTTCCCAATTAAATAAACTGTGGTGGCGACTCCAATATTTTCAACAAAATTTTAATTCTTTTTCCGCCGTCCTGTTGCGATTTCGGTTGCGATAGCTGAGGTCAAGCTCGGGATCGATAACTCGGACCTGATCCTTGATAAAAGCTGCTACGGCTTGAGTCGAGTCAGCTAAAGTGTCTTGCATCTCCACCACCTCGCTCTCCAATTTGGAGATTGTTTGCGTGGAGGAAAGGCGAAGGTCGTTGAGCTCGCCCAGTAGTCCCTCTGACTTCTTCTTCTCTGCCGACAGCTCCCCCTGGAAAGAAGCCGACTCCTCCTTTGCTGCCTTTAGCTCCTCCTTGGTGGATGCGAGCTCCTCCTCCATCTCCTTGGCCCGAGCTCGAAGGACCTCGTTCTCCTTCGCCGCTGTCTCTTGAGCTTCACGAAGAGCCTCCATCTCTTCTCGGGCACCTTGGCCCAGCAAAACCAAGGGCTTTACGTGTCGAAGCACGACCACTGTCTTGAGCAGAGTCCTTTCCCCCCACTGGAGGAAACCTCGGAGATCGTTTGCACCCTAGAGCTCGGCAACGGTCGCCGGGTTATAAAGCTCTCGGTCGATCATCTCCGGGAAGTTGTAGTCCTGATCGAAGGGGGAGAGGGAGGTTGAGTCGTTCTTCTTCTTCTTCCGCACCTCGGATTGGATGACGACGTTGAAGTCAGGCCCATCAGCCAGCAAGGAGCCTTGCGTTTAAGGTCGGAATGAGGAGTGGGGGCGGGAGTGGCCACCACCACGGGTTTCGAGGACGGGTTGGCCGAGGTGTCACCCGAAGCCCCCCCTGAGTTTTCCTGCGCTTCTGGGCCAGACTGGCAGCTCGGATCGGGTCAAGGTTTGCAGCGCCCGTCATAGTACCTACACATAAAGGGAAAAAAATGCTAAGTTAAATGGCACAAAATTGCATAAGGAAATTAAAGAAGCAAAAAGGATAAAAGAGAGATTACCGAGTTCCTGCTCAAGGTCGGAGTCACTACCCCAGACCAGCTTCTTTAAGACCAAGTTCTTTGCTCGACAATGATCGAGAAAGAGATTGGCCAAGGCAAGCTCGGATTCTGTCAGATCCTCCTCCTCCAAGCTCAAGGAGAGGACATCTCGGCGTCAGTACAAATGGAACCGACGCTTGCCTTCCGCGCTATACCAAAAAGGCGATGTATCTTCCGCTGCGAGAACCCGGAAGTACACCTCCTTGAAGTTATGCACGGAGTCTTCAAAAATGGTGAAAACCTTCCGACCTGAATGAGCTCGGAAAGAGATCCACCCCTCAGATCTGTGAGGATGCGTAAGGGTGAAGAGATAAAAGAAGGTCCTCAGGAAGGGAGGAATCCCGAGGAACTCACAAACCCTCTCATACCCCCTCACCATGGCCCACGAGTTCGGATGGAGCTGGCTTGAAGCAACTCCCGCAATTCGGAGGATCTTCACCTCGAAATTATTGAATGGGATCCTAATCCCGATCCGAGTTAGTAGGAGGTCGTAGAAGTAAAAAAAGTCCTCGGGTTCGTCACCCCGATTGAAAGGGACTCTCTCATCTTCCGAGGGGGCCTCTATAAGGTACTGACCATGAGCCCCCTTGAGAACGAACTCCTCCCGGGATTGGACGACAGTGGCGTACGTCTCATCCATGACGGAAGCAATGCCCAAAGCTACCTCCCCGGCCCAATCATAAGAGTCGTCTAGAAGGAGGGGACGTCTGAGCTCGGGTTTCGGTCGTTTGCCCATCACCTACAAGGGAAACCATTTAAACAGTTTAGCAACTGTTCTCGGAGATCGGGGTTTGACGTTTAACATGGTTTCCCGCGAAAGGAAAAAGGGCAAGAGGAACGAGCCCCTCGAGGGGATACCGAGCTCCGACGTCACCAATCCGAAGTAAACAAAAGTTTAAAATGCTAAGTTACAAGTTAAAGGAGTTAAAATCTTTCCTGAGAAAGATCGAGGTTCTCCTGGAAGTGCTAAAATACCTAAAACGGAACCCGGCGAAGGGTGCCCGAGGTATCCGACGTCCGACGTCTAAAAATCCCCCGAGAGATAGAAAGACGCGGATGAAAGCATAAATGGAAAAGGCATGAAGGAAGCATCCATGGCGGACGCAACCTCATGAGCCTAACCAGAACAGAAGCAAGAGACAGAAAAGAGATGCCATGAACCTAGTCAAGGCTACACTAACACTAGAAAACTCAAAAGCCAGTAACAATTCCAAAAACCCCAGAAAAGGAAATGCAAAGAAAATGCAACAACTTAGGGGATATGGAAACGCTTACTTAATTCAAATAAGAGAAAGCGCCCAATGGTTGCAAAGGCGGCGTCGGAAGGGAGAGCGCTGACCAGAAGTCGACGGAGGAAGCCTTTTCGTGAAGAAGGAAGAAAAATCGCAGAAGGGAGAAGGGAGAACGAGAGTTTGAAAATGAGAAAGACGAGGGAACAATGCTCAAATGCGCAATTTATAGCCCCAAAGGGCAGGGGCATCTTCGTCATTTCACATGCCAAAGTCAGGGCAATTCCGGAAACCTAAAAACCCATCTCGGAAATGTTTCGTCTCCGGTCGACACGTGTCATGCATCGAGCGGCACGATGCGACGTGAAGAGACGTGTGTCAGAGGTACGTGGGCACGAATTGCGAAGCACCCCGAGGCATTTCAACTCGAATCTCGACCCATGCCCGAGCTCCGAGTTGGGGGCAATGTTCACACCCCGGTTTGCGGCCCAATTCGGTGGCCCAATTCGAAACTCCAACTACGGCCCAAACAAAGGACGGCCCAAATCAAGCTAACAAGGGACCTACCTAGAGCCCAAGGTCGGACCTCGCGTACTCCCTAAGAAGGAGCCCAGTCCAGATTAAGGCCCAATAAGGAATGGGTAACCCAATGCGAAGGGGTCGCGAACAGATCCGGGTACGGATTTACCGACCTGACCTGACCTAAAGGACCTAAGGCTAGACCCGGATCCGGGTTCCACGACCCGACCCGAGGGAGATAGGATGATCCCCCGAAAAGGGCGGACGCTTATCCACAAAGCGGATGACGACGCCGAATAATCCGCGCTGCAACGGCACTACGAGGATCAACCCAGTACGCCGTAAAAAGAGGGATAGAGGTTATCCTGAGACGCTCGGAAGCGGAAGCGCGGAAGGAGCTCACATCCCGCTCTATAAATTAAATAAGGTGCCACTCTCACGAACCAGGTACGCTCTCAGTTGAGTTCCCAAGCCTTGAGCACTTATTGACTTAAGCTTCGGAATCCTTTCAGGAAAACCACCCCTCGCGCCTTGGAGAGGAGCTGTGCGAGGAGTCAGAGACCAGTGACAGTTCTTACCGGAGCAAAGGTACGGAACAGTTGTAATAAGTGTGATTTATTATCATGTTTGATTCATAATTTCAATTGAATCATATTATTTTCATGATCCATATGATATTTTTCAATTATATCATTTGCAAGAGTCGATAATCATGAAATTTATTTTAACAGAAAAAATTTGTTAGATTTAAATTTATACAAAAAAATCTCATTTTTAATAATAATAGTAGTTAATATAATCAACTATAATTGTTTGCAATTGATTTCATCTTAATTAGTAGTTTTTTATAAGTTATTTATCTAACCATATAAATATTTTATATTCAAAATATCTATTTAAAAAATATATTAATTATAATAATAAATATAATTTTATTGTAGTTGATTCTTATTTGATTATAAATAATGAATTATAATTTTTTAAATTAGATTAAGTTTTAAGGAATAAAATTTGAACTAGAATTTAAAAATATATATAATTTATTTAAATAATTTTAGATTACATGATATTTATATTATTTATTTAAAAATTTATATCATGACATATGATTATTACAATTAGTATAATTAATTTGTTTATCATTTTTACTTAACTTGATGTATATAATTTTTATTAAACTATATAATTAATCTAGCAATATGTTATTTTTATTGATGAGAAAATTTTAAAATATTTTTTATAAATAAATTAAATATTTTTTTATTATTAACAATTATGTGCATCACACAGGTGATAGATTAGTTAGTATAGTTAAGTAGTTTCACATCTATTATTTAAAAAGTCATAAAAAAATTATTTGTTCAATGAATATTAAAAAAAAAAAAAACACTGTTATTGAATAAAAACTATACTCATTTTATATTTATTGAGAGAAGAAAGTAATGATCTTGTCCTAGGCTAAATAATAATACTTTTTAGAAGAACAAATGTAATAATTAATCAAGCAACAATAGATACTGTAAAGTTTATAGAACTTTCTTTTATGTCATCTGAATTGTAATGACTTGATACTGTAAAGTTTTCACATTGTTTTTAACAAGAATAATCTTTTTTAGCAATGCTTTCTAATTATTTTCTTGCCTTATATTCTATTTCATATTTTGTGGTCTTAATTGTAGATCAACACAATTGATTAATGGGGCCAAGTCTAGTAACCATTATCAATACCCAATCCTTCTTATAATTGAATGAATGGCCAAAACAATTACATTATCTGCAGAAATACTACTTTACAACATATTTGACAGAAGATTTAATTTCTGGATTTAATTTAATCCATACAGTGTAAAATTTTTTTACACAGTCATCCAATCATATGCTGCCATGTCAGTCATGATTGTGTTTTTTTCTCTCCCACTACTTGAAAAGTCTTACAAATTAAGTGTTTTGATTGGACGACCTTTACACTGTCGGTGCATCAAAATTAAACTCTTAATTTCTTACCGTGATAATGTAAAAGATTTTTACATTATAATCTAATAATGTATTACTCCCTCCATTCCAAAATATTAGTCTTTTAAGGTTTTTACACGTAGATTAAGAAATTCAATAAATATTCTTAATTTTATAAAATTATATATTAAAATGACTAAACTACCCTAAAGCATTAATGAGAAAGAAAGATGATTAGTGGTCCCTTGGAGTAATATTCAAGAAAGAAAGAGAAATGATACTAGGGGTATAATAGGTATGAAAAAATTAAATTGTTATTGGAAGTTGAAAACGACAATCATTGTGAAATTTTTTTTTCTCCCTAAATCGACTAATATTTTGGAATGGAGGGAGTATCACATTAGTTATGATAGTTGACTCAATCAAATATTATTTAAAAAATAATGAATTCTAATTAAATGTCTAGTAAAACTAAAATTAACCTAACAAATAAATGAGTGTAACCTTTTAATTTTTTTCTTTAACAAATGAATGAAATTATCCGCAAATTTGAAGCCCTAGTAACCCAAAAGAATAATAATTGGTGTCTAACTCTAAAATCAGTTTATATTCTTGCCATGGTTTCGGATATAATAAAAACAATCCGCAACCTCGATACTCTTTGATGGTTGTTTCTGGTTTTCTAGTTTCTAAATCTATGCAATTCCTTAGAAATTCCACAAGAAAGAGTCCTCAATTATCAACCCTTCCAAGTTCTCTTCTCCGTAATCAACACTTGACATCTCCGGCAGATAGAAATCGCCACCAAACTCATCCAGACCCGAAAAGAAGCAATCCGGGTCAAAATTACCCGACCCGATTCTCGCAAGCAGATCCGAAATCGAGTCGTTTGTTGCGACCTCACTGTCCGTTTGGACGGTTCCGTTAGAGACGGACGGCGACAGTGTCTCTATAGCCACCGTCTCCGTCTCCTCCGAAGTCAAAGAAGAAACAGAATCCTCAGGTGAGAAAACGGGTTGACCCGAATACTCAACTCGGGGCTCCGAATTGGCGTACTGGGCAGCAGCAATCTGGATTTGTGAGGGGGTCATAGACCTTCCACCGTCGATCACCGGTGGATCGCCGGGGAAATTGAACTTGGCGCCGCCGCCACGTAGGCAGAACACGGCGGCGTCGAAGGCACGCGCCGCCTTCTCGGCGGTGTCATATGAACCCAACCAAATCCTCTGGCGGCTATTGGGTAGCCTAATTTCAGACACATATTTGCCCCACTTCCTCTTCCTTACACCCTTGTACTTCAAATCACTTCTCTCCGACGCAGCTTTTTCCACGATCTGCTTCACCATATTCTCTTCTCTTTTTTTCTTTAATCTGTTTCAGCCAAACACGGCCTTACTGAAAGTGGTTTATGAACTAGTGTGTTCAGTTTTGTTCTGTTTAATTAGTTTTTGGCTGCGTTTGTTTGATGATGGAGAATATTTGCGGCTCTGGCTTTTATATATATATATATATATATATATATATATGTGGGTGAAGCGAGTGAAGGAGTTTGACTCAACTGTGAAGGGTCAACAGTTACAAATGCGTGTGCTTGGGAACTGAAGGGGTAAACTGCTTGTTGAAATGGACACGTGGATGATGATGACGAGGGCAATGATGATGAAAATTGCTCTTTTTTTTTTTTATAAACTGAAAAAAAATTTTGCTCTTTTAATATTCTTAAGGCTAGCTAGTTTCTTATCCTTAATTATCATAAATAGTTGCGATGAATAAAAATAATCATCTATATTATAGAAAAGTTATTCTTAAAATAACTATTTTTTAATATACACATTCATTGAGATAATTATATTTTTTAAAATTAAATATGTTAAAAATAACAAAATAAATAATATTATAACTATTTTTTATTATTTATCTATTTAATTCTAATTTATATCATATTAAATTGACCATTTATTTGGTACTCAATATTTTTATTGGGTATCGATACTCAATTGCGTGTTTAACCTGCTAGTACATGTTAAGGTAAATATAATTTGATACTAACAAAGTATGATATCAACGGAACATGGTTGTCACGATCGGAGCCTTCCCGGCCACGACTTATTCCTCATCGCACCTCCTCTTTCCCTCTTCATCACACAATGCGCTCTCTCTACTCTAACGACATGTTATGAATTGTTTTTTTTTTCATAAACCCATAAAATTAGATAATATTAATATAAAATAAATTAATTTTAAAGATTACATGTCTAACATCTTACCGGTTATCCAAATTTAAAAAATTAAAATTAATTTAATTTATAAATCAATCATTACTTGACAGGTGACACATACATCAGTTGAGTATTAGTATCTTATTTTTTTAATATCGAATAAAAATCTTATTAAATTAAATTAAAATTAAATAATAATAATAATAATAATAATAATAATAATATGATTTGATAAACACGAATTACTCTACAAACACTAGTCACAATTAAAAATAATAAGAGAGTGTTTAATTGACCTATATATCCACATCATCTTCAAATAGCATGAAGAGGTTGGTGATAAGATTAGCTACGCGTAAACTGAATAGTTTCTTTCATGGAGTAGTGGACCACGTGCATCTTTTAATCCACGTGAATCTAAGAAATTTGTTTATCTAGAGACTCTTGAGTCTAGACTATATCACCTAGCTAGGAAGGAATACATTTTATCCTATATAAAATAATCATAGGGCTTTTACGATTTACCCAAAAGTTTAAAAATATGTAAATTAATCGCCTAGTATTTTTTGGATGATTACGGGTTCGTTTCATTTAAATTTTAATAGAATTATTTTTAAAATAATTAATATTGAAAGAATTATTTTAAAAATAATTGATATAGAAAAAATAATTTTTATTTGAAAAAGATATTAAAAATAAGGATTTAAAAATATTCTTGTGAAAGAGTAAAAATAAAAATTAATATTTTAGCTTACATTAAAATCAATTATTTTTAAAATTAGTCACTTATTTAAAAAATAAAATGCAAAATAAATAAGTGTATTTTTTTTAACTCTTATTCAATTCAACTGTATTTTTTGTGTTAATTAACCAAACAGATCATAAATATATGTCTCTCAAGTGTGATATTAACTAATAAGTCTCATCATATTGATAGAGGATAAATAAAATAAATGAAATGTGCATAAGATAAAAGGATCAATAGATTCATGATGATCTTCAAATTTTGAGAGAGATCATGAATAAAAATTAGACAAAGATTAATGTTAAAATTCTCTTATACAAAACCTGAAAATCCTCACAAAACTTGATAAATGATCATTACTAGCTACTTTTGGTATATTATTTACATAAATATTATTTACGTTAAAGAAAATTTTATAAGTTTAATTATCATCCACTGACAGTGTAAAATTTTTTACACTACTGTCAGTCAATAAAAAATTGTCAAGTGTTCTTTTTTAACAATAACTATTCATAAACTCTAAAAAATCACCATGTAAAACTAATGTGTCACAATACAATTGATTGATAGTGTAAAATATATTTACACTATCAGTATATTGTAATTAATCTAAAATTTTATTTATAATTATAAATAAGTATAATAACGAACTTTATAAATTACAATTTAAAAAAATATTGTAAGCCTGAATAAAAAATAATTTCATTTTATATTATTATTTTTTATATGTGACTATGTTACGAGCATAAGACTTTGGGAGAATCAACACCCCAAAAGCTAACTATTAGAGTGGGAGAGCCCAAGGCCTTATAAGGCCTTTGTCTTACTCTAACCTTCCCGATGTAGGACTCGTAACAACATAGCATCCATATCCCCTTCGAAAGCTGGCGTCTCGACGGCTTCACTCGACGACACTTCACTCGTCACAGTCAGCCCCTCCGCCGGTCAGAACTCTTCGTCGGTAGCCCTTTCCGGTCATCCCGCTCTCAATGAAAACATCATTGTTATGAGCATAAGACCTTGGGAGAATCAACACCCCAAAAGCTAGCCATTAGGGTGGGAGAGCCCAAAACTTTATAAGGCATTTGCTTTACTCTAACCTTCCCGATGTGGGACTCGTAACAAACTCTCTTTTCATTAGAAAATAATTATCGATGTGAAAAACGGCCTTTATATGAATCTAACACAAAAATATGAAAAATTCTTGTATGTATTAAGAGTAACAGATTTTATCTTCGCATCACATCTAAAATTGATCAGAAATGTTCATCGACATCACAAAATCAGCCACCATCAGCCAATATATATAATAATTCAACTTATTAAAATTATTAATCCAACTTTTAATATTATGCATGCATTAATCCAATATTTTTAAAAATTGGATTAACAATTTTAAAAGGTTGAATTATTGCATATAGTAACTGATAGTGATTGATTTTGTTGTGGTGGAGGAACATGTAGCATTACTCAAAATTTATATAGGTTATTTAGTGCAATTTCTCTTACCCATTTCATTCAAGTTTATTTAATGGCTAAAATTATTTGGAGTAAAAGAAATTAAAGTGTTTGCTTTAAGAAAATTCATTACTAGAAAAACGAATATTTTTAATAATTAAAATATTAAATATGTTAATAATAGTATTGTCCATAAAAGTAATATCTACAATTAATATCATTAAAATTAGTAGTGTATAAATGTTTTCAACAGTTATTAATTACAAAGAATTATTTATACTTATTTTCAATGGATAATAAATATTGCTATAATTTTTTTAACAATATTTTATCAACACTTTTCAATAATTATATCTTAAAAATAACTATTAGTCTTTAGGAATTTTTACAAAGATATTGCTAACAACATATATATACTTATATGAAAAATTTCTCAAGTTTATTGAAAATAAGAAATTTATTTACTTTGCATTACTTATTTTTTAGTATCTAATTGCGCGCTAGGACTAACTATAATAGAAAGAGGAGGATTAAATTTCATCATAAATACAAAATAATTTTATTTTATTAATATATTAAGAAATAGATATATTTTTTCTCTCTATACATCTAAAAATCTCTATATATGTATGGACAAATAAATGAAATAATGGACAATACTTTTTGTCCGCTTATATATATGTATATGCTCAACTGTGCATATGCAGATAAGCACAAGCAGCATGGATCAGCATTACGTAGTGAGTCAAAGAGCATAATTTGGCAAATTCTATTTCAAAGCCAACGTGTAGTAATTATATAGTTGTCGATCGTTGTTAAGAAGAATTGTCAATAGAATTGAACTAATTAATTTATTTATGTGCCCTTTCGCTCCAAATGAAGATCATGTAACCAAATTAAGACTTTCTACTTTCTATTATCAAATAACTGTCTGCCAGGACCTACCTTTTTCGTCCTAGGTGAAGGCCACAAGAATATATCTAATAATATATATGTTACACAATTATTTTGTTTATTAATTTATATATACTAATAATGGTATAAAATTGTTTTATATCGCTAATAAATAGAAATTGAAAAATATGTAAAATTAAATCAACATGAGTAGTTATAATGCTGGTAGTACAACAGATATACGTCCAACGAGAATTCAACGTGTGATATATATAAGATGTAACGTGTGCTATACGTACGTGTGCTATACATATAGCACACATTACGTATGTATAGTACACGTTGAATTCTCGTTGGACGTATTTCTGTTGTACGACAAACATTATTGTATTGATGTATATATTCTAGTAATTATTTGTTACTTTTTGGATTTCGATTGATTGAAAGTATAAAACAATATTTTATTATTTTATTGTTTGCACATGAAATTTAAATCCATAACTTTTTTGGTAAATTTTTCTAGTAAATAGTATAATTTATGCTGACAAGCGGATTTCTTTTAGGGGACATTTGGTACGAGATAATCTGGATAGATTACCTGTAATCTTTCAATTAAATTACCTGGTAATCCAGATTGATACGTTTGGTTTCACAATAATATTAGTAATCCATATTACCTCCAAAGTGGTAATGTAGATTATCCTCATAGGAGGTGTCTATCTGAATTATGATCCCTAAATAATCTTCTAATTTTTTTTATTCCACCAATACCCTTTGTATCAAATATTACATTTACAAAAGTAACCTATTTTTTATTACCCGAATACCCTTTTTATTACCCAAATACCTTATGTATCATATTTTTTTTTATTATCCAAATACCCTTTGAAGCATTAGTTGCTATAGAGAATCTTGATCTAACTGATGCACAAATGCTTAAATAACAGAGATCATTGCTTCGTCTTTCTCCAACGCGAAATTCTTCTTTACAATACCCATGAATTTGAGGAAAGCTTTTGTGCAAAAGAAGCTTGATTTAGTTTTAAGTTTAGATGTTTGATTTTTCTATGTTGAACTCTTTGTAAAAATAAGAATGCTGAATTTTTTTTAGTTGTTGTGTTATATTTGATTTTTCTATGTTGAACTTTTTGCAAGAATAAGAATGCAGATTTTTTTTTAGTTATTGCATTATGTTTGATTATTTTTCTATGTTGAATATACATAGTTTAAAGGATATTATAGTAATATACGTATTTTAAAGGGTATTATAGTAATATACATATTTTGAAAGGTATTTTAATAATATATGTACTATAATTTTATTTAGTAATTTTTTATAATTATTTAGAGACTATTAGGGAGCATTTGTTATGAGGTAATATGAGTAATTACCGGTAATCTTGCAATTAAATTACCTGGTAATTCATATTGATTCGTTTGATTTGACAAAGATATTGGTAATGTAGATTATCCAGTAATTTTATATCTGTAATTATTCACTCAATAATTTACTATCAAAATAAAAGAAAATTAGAAATTTATATATATCATGTATGTTATGTATTATAGTATATAAATAATTAATTAAATATAAAATTGTTAAAATTTTACTTAATAAAAAATGTTTAGAGAGTGAAACTAAAAATTAGAGGACATTATAATCATATGTGTATTTTAGAATTTATTTTAATAATATATGTAATATAATTATATTTGATTAATTTATTTTATAATTATTTAGAGGGTATTATAGTAATATACATACATTACCTTATAATCTTTTTAATATACCAAACAAGGTAATGTAGATTACCAGTAATGTTATTTGTATATACCAAACAAGGTAATGTGGATTACCGATAATTTAATTAGAGATAATCTATGTACAAGGCAATCTAGATTACCGGTAATCTTCGACGGTAATGTGTCAAACGCCCCCTTATAGTAATATACATATATTACCATGTAATCTTTTTAATATACCAAACAAAGTAATATGAATTACCGGTAATGTTATTTATATATATATACCAAACAAGGTAATGTAGATTACGGGTAATTTAAATGGTGGTAATCTATCTACAAAGTAATCTACATTACTAGTAATTTTGATCGAGAATGTGCCAAACACCCCTAAGATGGCTTTTGGTGCATTATCATGTTACTTGGTAATCTAAATTAGGGGTGTTCAAAACCGATCCAAACCGATTAAAGAACCGAAAACCGCCCAAAAAAACCAAAAACCGATAAAAAACCAAAAATATTTGGTCAACTTTGGTTCATTTTTGTAAAAACCGTTCGGTTCGGTTCTCGGTTCTACAATATCAAAACCGAACCGAACCGACATATACATGTATATTTAATTTAATTTTTTATATATTATTAAAATTATTGAAATTAAAAATTTTAAATAATGAACAACCTAACCTAACTATTTATTTAAAAAAAAACCCGAATCTACACTTCCTTCACTTCGCAGCCGCACACACCTTCACTACCACACCCCCACACTGTTCACCTTCACTACCACACCCCCACATTGTTCACCTTCTTCCTGGGCTCCTAGCTTCCTCCACACACAGTGACACTGATGACATTGGCCTCGCCTTCTTCCACCGGCCTAGCCTCGCCTCGTTCGTCTCCACCGGCCTCGCCTTCTTCCACCGGCCTCGGCCTCACCCTCGTTCGTCTCCACCTCCATCGGCCTTGGCCTCGGCAGTCGGCACAAGATCGGCCTTGGCCTCGTTCGTCTCAACGCGTCGTCGGCTCACGGCGCCTCTGGATCTCGCCGCTTCCACCATCGGCCTCGCGGGGAAGGTCCCTCGACCTTGCTGTTCTTCGATTTTTTTATTTTATGTTTAATATTTGGTTGAGTACTGTAAATGCACTGTTGTGTGTGTTTAATATTTTAACTTGAAGGAAGTCTGAAGTCTAAAACCGAAATAAGCCGCCCGAACCGAACATCGTTATTTCGGTTCGGTTCGGTTGGCAGCACGCAAAGAGAACCGATCGGATGATTATGATTGTCAACCGATGTGGTCGGTTCGGTTGGATTTTGGTCCAAAACCGATCCAAACCGACCGATGAACACCCCTAATCCAAATTACTATTTAGAAATATAATCTGACTATATGTATACTCTGCTGCGTTCTCCAGTACAGATAAAAAAGTTTGTCTCTCTGATGCGAACACGTAAGGTGAAGGTACTTTAAATATGGTCAAAGCAGGAAGGGTAATGTTCTGTGGTTAAGGTGAGAGAAAAATAAAACGAAAATATAAAATCTCAATTACGAGGGATAAAAGACCAAAATACCATTATTATAGAAAACAAAGTGCAGATGGAATGAGAATGATAGGCTTGGCTTTCACAAGGGAAAGGTGGTGTACTGGTGTTGGTGAGTCGATTCACATTGTTGTTCGATCTTGGCGGTGTCGCACAACGCCGGAAAGTGCACACTCAGGTGTATGTTTGGAAAAGTGTCTGACTTGCAAGGCGTAGAAGAGGTCGAAAGGGAAAGATAAGGTACAATTTCAGTATGTCCATAATAAATTCTACCATAAATTTAGGAACAAAAATTATCCAAGCTTGTTAGTTATGTAGCTAATTTGCCAATATTTACTGATTTTGAAGTCCTCGTAGGAAGATGTATTATGCAGTGGTAAACATACATTTTAGTTCTGCTGTAGTTTGAGTTTTTCTATTTGTCGTATGTTATGGTTCCAAATAGATGATTAATATGTGGCTTTAGAAATAAGTTTAGCAAAAAAAGCATGCTCAATAAAAATGATGTCATAATTTTCGGAGTGTTTTGTATGGATATAAGCATGGATTCGAAGGTGGAAGAAAAGAATACTGCAACTTTGTTATTATGTTATGCTGTTGGGAATCATATAAAGGGGAAAATATGTGGAGGTTGTATGTTGTAGAGGTGTGCAATGTTTACGATTAAAGGAATTGGAGTTGTCTAGAAACTATAGTCGAATGAAGGAGTTTTAGAAAGTGGTTAAGGACTGCAGTACAGAATACAAGAAAATGGTTGATGAGATATTTAGAGTGTAAATTAGTTGGTAATGAAATGATAAAATGTTAAGGAGTTGTAGGCATCTAATAAGAAGCACAATTAGGTGAATTGCGGCTCGTTGTCGTGCACGAATCGCATTTTGCAGCTAATCGTGTCAATTCGTCGTCCTCCTGGAGTCCTTTGTTGCCAGCGCTGCCGCTTCCGTCCTGGATTTTGAGTTCTTAAAACAGATTTCTATTTTTTTGTCCTTGCAGAAATGTGTTGTTTGTACTGATTTTGACTTAGAAATATCATAATTCCATATCAGAATGTCAAATAGATTACTATTATTATTCAGGTAGAAGAAACTTCCAACACAATATTAGTTATCAATCATGCATAAACAATATCACCATTTTGCTCTTTCTCTTGGCAACCCACCCAATTTTCAACACTTGCTTGGTTTCCTCCTTGTATTTCCATTCATGTTTCACAGCACAAACCACCAACGAGATACATAGAAAGATTACTTGTCTTGCTTGCAAAATGATTGTTGTTTTTTCTTCTTTATCTAGGCACTCTCTCCCTTTCTCTCTCCCTTTCTCTCTCCCCTGTATATATAATCATTTTCAGTAGACAAACGTATTGGTAAGAGCTAGAAGATGTCACCATAGCTAGGTCCCTCCAACAAACTTGTTCATTTTGGAGATCAAGATGAGAACTCCAAATTAAAGATCCATCCATCCTGCTTGATAGCTAGCTAGCTGTAGTATGCATCTATGTTCCACTGAAAATCAGGTAATTAGACAGATAGATAGATAGATAGATACAAACAATATATATATCATCAGGTCTCTTAGTTTTTTTAATTCTCATGAAGGCAATTTAAATTTCAGAGACAGCAGCCGCAGTAGTAAGCCACCACTGCCCCCTCTTATGTCTCGTTCCCTTTTTTTCAATCGCAACAATAATAGTCACGACGCCTCTCAGCCATGAAAGCCTCGACCACCATCTCGACCTTCCCCTTTCTCGTTGTGTCAGTCTCTCTCTAGCTCGCTTTCCCGCATCCAGCCGTGCTGGCGACTGGCCTCGCCACCCGCCTCCCTCTCTATTCGTTGCCCCTCTCCTTAACCTTCGTCTGCTCTAATTTCCACCCTTTGTTTCTCAATCACTACCACTAATAATAACCTTTATCCTTTCCCCCTTTCTCTCCTCAGATTTATCGATGTATATGTCTCTATCATGTTTCCTATATGAGTTTTTCTGTATGTGTACCATGACTACTCTCTCACACACGAGCCCCACGAATGGTAGGGTTTGAAGAACGATCCCTTAGGAAGAAACACGATAGAAGGATAGAGTTTGATGAGAGGATCGAGAATATGCGGTTAATTTCGTGATCGGGCAAGGTTAGGGGTGAGCTCGGAGGTATGGAATGGTTATGACTTTGAGTTTTGAGTATGAGAGGAAATAGTGGAGGCACAAGTGTTCAAATGAGGGTTAGAGATAGTTCAAATAGTGATTTCTAGGGTTTATGCTCGAAGGGATCTATTCGCAATATTAAAAAGATGTGGTGTCGACCAAAATGCAATAAAACACACTAATAACTCACTTTGTGCAGGTTGTAATTGATTACAAAAATGTTGTAATCAATTACACCTTGTTAAAAATGTCTAGATTTGAAATTTGCAGCTTGTAATCAATTACGAACTCGACGTAATCAATTACTGGGTCCCGTAAAAGCCCCTAAACACCTTAAAAACATCTTAACTCATGCAATAACCTTACATATAGCACACATATCCTCATACATGATTAAAACACTCTTAAAACACATACTTTGCACATAAAACACATAATAAACAAGGGTTTATCTAGGAGAAACTTATCAACCCAAATTTAATTAAATTCTAATTAAGGTCAATTACTCTTAATTTCATTTAATTATGACTTAATAAAAATCTAGATGTTACACTATCTCCTTCCCTCGCCTTCTCTCCACCGCTCTTCCCTTTTTCTCTCTTCTGCGGCGGCGCCTCCCTTCTTATTTCTCTCACTCTCAATTTTCAAAATTAAAACCTAAACCTAATAGAAAAAATTGGGTTCTTTTGTGTTTATCATTTTATTTTGGTAAAAATGTTTTTTTTGTTTGATCTATGTTGAGTCAAAGCTCCTTTGTTTGCATCTGTTTCAGGCTTCTTTCTTTTATTTACTGTGTTGTGTATTTGTTTTTCTTATTTAGAGTCCATTTGTTTTTCTTATTTAGAGTCCATTTGTTTTTTCTTTGTCCACTTATTCCTAAACAAGATTTTACTCATTAGGCCTCATTTATTTTGGGTTGCAAATCTCTTTTTATGTTTATTATTCTTAACATTTAATTAAAAATGATTATTGAGTAGTAAATACTATCCTCATTATAAAAGTTTAATAATTAACCTACTGTTAACTTGGACCTTACAAATAAATGAAATGCTTTTTCGATAATATATATATATATATATGAATTCTTCGATTAAAATAAAAAAAAATATAAGAATAAAAAATGAAAATCACAATGTTTTGATAGAACTATGTGGACTTTGAATTTCTCATTTGTATCGAATAATACGTAGGAACAATTAATAATAGTCAAGCCTAACTTTTTTTTTTCATAAACTTTGTTCGTAATGTTTGTTTTCTTTGTTTGTAAATATAATGTATTGCTGCTATCATTGTTTATTTTTATTTTAACTATTTTTTCCTCCATATTTTCTTTTATTAAAAAAAATTAATAAAATTTCAAAAATATAAAAGTTATTTTTATGGTTATTAATTAGTTTGCATAACTAATTTAACATACCGTCTCTAGACAGTCCGTACTAGGGATGCGTAAAATTACATTCTTATCCTTTGCTATGCATAATCGACTTCTGAGCTCAAATCTAGTTCTAAAGACCATCTTTTTCTTAATAAAGTATTCATAATTTTCCCAATGTAAATAAACTTTGGTGACAACTCCATATTTTTCAACCATTTTTAATCTTTTTTCGTTGTTCCGTCGCAATCCCGGTTGCGACAATATACAATGATATGTATTTGGTCTGTGTAATACCCTTTGTTTGTTAAGTGCAACAATCTTATTTGGTACGTATAATACCATTTATTCAATAGGCATAATACCCTTTATTTGGTACGTGTAATACTCTTATTTGATATGTATAATACACTTTATTTGAAATGTGTAATTCATATTACATGGTGTGTGTAGTTCATGTTATCTAGTATGTATAATAAACTTTATTTAGTACGTGTAATTTACTTCAAATGGTATATGTAATACATGTTATTTGATATGTGTATTACACTTTATTTGGTAAGTGTAATTCACATTATATGGTATGCGTAATTCAAGTTATTTGTTATGTGTAATACACTTTGTTTGATATGTGTAATTCATTTTCTCATTTTGATAGAAATAATGTGTTTGATTCGTGTATCAGGTTTGATATGATATAAGTTGTCTTCCAAGAGAGATTTTCCTGCGTCCAGAGTCCATTTTTCCAGATTTGAGCAAGATATGTGTAATGATTCTATGTATTTAGAAGATTTTGAGAGAGAATAGATTTTTTTTTTTATTTTGATTGAGAGTTAATTTTAGGAAGGCAAAATGATTGATTGTGCAATAAAGGATATGTATTGTATCTTATTTATTACACACTGATACATTTATTAGTTGGTTAATATGAGTGTACATGTAGCATAATTGATGTTTTAAGTATATGTTTTACATACCTTATGATTGCATTCAAGTTTTATGTTCAAGTAAATTAAAAGATACTTAGAGATTATAAGATAAGTAAAAGAGATGATCCTCTAGTAAGGGAAGGATATTCTCACTAAGATGACAATCCTTTGGTAAGGGAATGTGACTTTTAAAGTATCTTTCTTCCGAGAGGAAACCCATGGTGGTGACGACTATTCTATGAGCTCATTGCCAAGAAGGACCTAGAGGAAGACCTGAAGGAGTATCCCAATTACTCTTCCGATTCATCTACTACGTCCACTGCTACTCTACTCACACGGCCAACTCAAGTTTCATGGTTTATTTATTTGTTATGTCGGGATAGGTTGTATCCACGCTGCATTTTTCGAGACCCTTTACGCCTTTGGATCAGACATACCACATTCAAGGGTAAAAGTGGAGAACGCAGACTTTGGATGCGTGGTCTAGTTTAGATGTATAATAAATTCATATCTCCATGCCTGTTTTTATTTGATTTATGTTTTTATCGTACTATTTGTTATTGCATATGTTTATTTGTTTAATTTTCATTACTTTTGTTACTCTGGAATTTGATTTATGTAGTTTCAACTTGTGTTTTGACATTTATGACATTTTGATATTATGCGACTATTTATAGTATAATTTCCTTTGTTCGACTCTCATTTTTTCCCACCGCTTAACAATTAGTCAACTATTTATCACATTATGGCTCACATTCATTGTTTTTTTAAAATGTAGTGGATTTCAAAAGCCACTTATGTTTTCCGCAAAAGTTAAAAGGTTGTTTTTCCTGATTCTGGAGTCAGCAGGGAGTCATTAGAGTCATTGACACGGGAGTCAGAATTATTATAATCACTTGTATGTTTGATAAAAATTCAGAGTCAGAGTCAATAAAATTGGAGCCACCATCAAAATTACCTCAACTTACCCTTCAACCAAACAAATTAACTAATTTTCTTTTTAAAAAAAATTTGGAGAAATCAGGCCCACCAAACCCTAGCCACCCTCCTAGCCGCCTTCTGCCATTGACAACACCACCCTCTGCCGCCTTCACCGCCGCCCTTCGTCACTGCCCTCCGCCGCTTGCAGCGCCACTGTCACCTTCCTCTGTGAATCCTTTCCCTCTCTATCAAAAGCTCTCTCTCTCATCCGCTCGGAATTCTCACTCATCACCGCCACCTCCTTCATCCTACCCGAGCCACCACCGCTGCGCCGCACCGGTCCTTTCCTCTCACCATCGCACCATTGCGCCGCGCCAGAGATCTCTTCCCCTCTCTTCTCGCCTTCCCTCTTGTTCTCTCTCTAACTCGTGCTCTCTCTCTCTATGAATGGTGAGAGTAGCAGCAAAGAATCAATGGCAAAGAATCAATGGTGAGAGTAGCAGCATTTGCAGAGAATAGATGGAGATAAAGCAAGGAAGAGAGTGAAGATGCATAAGTTAGGTTAGGAATGATTAGGATAATTTTGGGATTAAGAAAAATAAATAAGGGTAAAAAAAGGGACAAAATATCATAAATCTCTCTGACCCCAAGTTGTGACTCCGTGATTCTAAATTTGGGGAGTCACTAAATTGCTATTTTTGACTCCAGAGTCAGACTATGTACTCTAATGTTATGAGTCACTAAAAACAAACGTTTAACAGA
The DNA here is from genome assembly GCA_013621005.1 of Aeschynomene evenia. NCBI lineage: Eukaryota > Viridiplantae > Streptophyta > Magnoliopsida > Fabales > Fabaceae > Aeschynomene > Aeschynomene evenia. The sequence continues at coordinate 16,143,491 of CM024266.1, forward strand.
GTCATAAATGTTGTAACTCCCACTCCAGAATCAGGAAAAACAAATGCTGCCTTAGAATCCAAATACGACTTGAGGGTAAGTAGAGCTATTAGGGTGTTATATTTTGGTATCAGAACAGTTTGATTCCCTAGGAGTTTGAGGATTGTTCTATTTTAAATTATACCTATATGAAGGACATAGAAATATATGACTCACTATTGATATTGGCAATTAGTTTTTATCGCACTCATGCACTATATAATATGATAAACTCTTTGTGTTTTGTTTGATGTGCGTAGGAAACAATAGCTGAACGTCTTAACTATATGAACCACAATATTGATTCTTATGATTTCAAGGGAAGATAAATGGTGCAGTTACTTACGATTTCTACTCATGAAATTTAAAACAGGACAACTCACGAATTAAAGTCTCTCTTTTTATCGTTGAAACTAATGTAAAAACCCAAATATTGGGAAAAAAACCCAAAAGAAAATATAGATTATATATAAAATATTCAATTATTCCATCTTTATCTTTATTTTTATTAGAATTTGTTTCTTCCTTTCGGGTCCGGGTGGGTAAGCTAATCGGGCAAGCAAGTGAGTAGTGTCACACACTATCCTCTCTCTCTCTCATATAACATCAGAATTCACATTTCACAGGGTATATGCTATTTGCTAGCTACTTCTAGAAGCCTCTTCTATCGGATAATAAAACCCCTCCTTCCAACTACTATACTCCTCAACTCCTTCTTCACCTTTTCTAGGGTTTTATCATCTTCATCGCTCTCTCTCTATACGCTTCTTTCTTCCAACTCTCCTTCTTCCATCAAGGTAAATCATATGTTTCTTGTTCCTCCTCGGAAAAATTAAGCAAAAAATAAACCAATAATTTTCAGTTAGACATTATCATAATCAATTTCTTCCGTTTCATGTTGTGTGCAGTGTGTAAGTTCTAGCTCACAATGGCCACATCTCAGCTCACAGCATCCTCAATTTCCGCCAGGAACGTCGCTTCGTTCGAGGGGCTTCGACCTTCGGCGGTTCAGTTCCCTTCCGTCGGAACCGTCAGAATTGGTAGCCTCTCACAAAGGTCCTTCCGTGGTCTCGTTGTCAAAGCCGCCACTGTTGTTGCCCCAAAGGTTCGCTTTTTTATTTATTTTAATTATTCTCTAAGAATTTTTCCGACTAAAGGGATTTTTTTGTTCTTCAAATTTTATGTTTGCTTCCCTTAAAAATCACTTTTTGTGCAATTTAGAGATAAAAAATCTCAATAAGTTCCTACCAAATTGTTTGATGCAGAATATAAGAGGGACCAGTTTGAATTTTATAAGTATTTTTTTCATTGAAAGAGAAATTGAGAAATTTAAGTTTTGTTTCTTACGTGATGCAATTTTGGTGATATGGTTTTGTCTAATCTTTGTCAATGCCTCTGTTATCTCACTCTTCAGTTCACAGGATAATGTTAGTTATTGTTGATTGGGGTATATGATTGATGATGATATTGATTTAGTATACTAATTGGTTCTGGCATTGTAGAAGCTGTAAATTAACACTTGTTGTTTAGACTTAGTCTTGGATAATTCCTGAACTTGAATATGGCTAACACTTGTTCTGTAGGCTTTTGTTTTGTTTGGTGTAATTGGTTAGTGTAACTCTGGCTGGCATTTTCTAATGGCATGCATTCATACAACCAAATTTTGTGGTATAGAATTAGATGTCTACTTGGTGTAAGAGGAGCATGGCCTTTTCAAATGGGTTTCCATCTTTGGTATGCTAAGAGATTGGAAAGCTTTGATCTTTTGACATCTTTTATTAAATCTTTTTGTATTGGGAAAATTTTGTTGTCTCTTATGTTTTATATTCTTCATGATTGAATAATTAATATTGCTGAATGCAGATCACATAACTGATAATAAGGAGTCCCGAGATTATTCCACAGTATAGGTTTTTGAAATATTTGATTTCTGTAATCCAATACTGCATGTCCCTAAGTGATAGTTTCTCTGTGCAGTACACTGCTATTAAGCCTCTAGGCGACAGAGTACTATTGAAAATTAAGGAAGCAGAAGAGAAGACCGAAGGAGGGATCTTGCTTCCCACAACTGCACAAACAAAGCCTCAGGGTGGTGAGGTGGTTGCTGTTGGAGAAGGAAAGACATTTGGAAAGACCAAAATTGAAATCAGTGTGCAGGTGATGCTGATGTGTCAAGAAATCATAAAACCTTAATAATATATCCTTAATCTTTTTGGTGTGAAGTAAGGGGGCGTTCTTCCTGATTTTTAACTTGAATGATGCTTTTCTTTCTACAGACAGGCGCACAAGTCGTGTATTCAAAGTATGCAGGTACTGAGGTAGAGTTCAACGGTTCAAAGCATCTTATACTGAAGGATGATGATATTGTTGGTATCCTCGAAACTGATGAGATCAAGGATCTTAAACCCTTGAATGATAGAGTTTTGATTCAGGTATGCTCCTATCTTAGGTAGAGTGGCATTGGATCATATTTTTTAAAAATTTCAATGTATTTTGGCATTTTAATTTCTTCACAGAAGCAGCATTTGAAGGCACTATAGTCCATGGATGTTTCTTATAAATGTTCGTGGTAATTACTATGGTATCTATTGATTCAATATTGGCTGCAGGTTTCAAAAGCTGAGGAGAAAACTGCAGGAGGCTTGTTGCTGACAGAAGCAACCAAGGAGAAACCTTCTTTTGGAACAGTAAGCATTCTCTTTTGTTTTATTATGAGTTTTGCTAACAAGTACTCTAATTAAGGATACATAAAATGGTAAATTTGATAAAATTAAAAACATTATGGTGGGTCTCTTGCATAAAAATACAAAAATGTATCTTTCCAACGTGAATATTTCCACTTTTGTAGAGATAGTATGATATAGTTTAGCCAACATATCTATAAAAGATGGCTTCTACCTGGCAGCTTTCCAAGATTTGAACTTGTGACCTTAGAGTTCGCGTGATAACAACTTTATCGTTGTGTCAAGGCTCACCTTTTAGCCAACAACCCGATTCTTGGCTACAATTTAGCTGACACTTGGCAGTTTACTATTGGCCAATGATACTTTGTTTTGGGGGGTCAACATTGCTTTTGGCCTGAATGAAGTTTTTGTGATACTTTTGGATGTTACAGGTGATAGCGGTTGGTCCAGGGCCTCTTGATGAGGAAGGTAACAGAAAACCTTTGACCGTCGCTCCCGGAAACACTGTTTTGTACTCCAAGTATGCCGGTAATGACTTCAAGGGCAAAGATGGTTCTGATTACATTGCCTTGAGGGTCTCAGATATCATGGCTGTTCTTTCCTAGGAACAACTTGTTTTGTGTTTTGTAACTTAAAAATTTTGTGTTCATCTTGAGGAAAATTGATTTTATTAATGTTGTAACGACAATTGAAATATAGATTGCAATTTCTGTTCCTTAGAAAATTTTCATCACTTTTTGGCATATCATTTATCACGAATTTTTGTCACTAGTTTTCACCTCAATGTTTCAAACGCTTCCCACTTTTCCTAAGAATGGTGATATGAAATGATGATATAAAGATTTAAGGATTATTCGTATCCTCATATAGAATTTACGTGTAATTCAAGTCTGTACTATTTAGTTATGAGTAATGCTATATGAATAATTAAAAGTTAAGCTAATAAAAAGGTAATTTATTAAATGTTATGTATAAAAACATCAAAAGAGAAAAAAAAATAATACTAAATGGATTTATTTGATATTTTTGGTGTATAATATTAAACAATAATGTTTATCATATAACATAAATATGTTTAATTAATATTCAATTATGTGCTATACAATAAGACATAATATGTACTATATATACTTATTGTATAACACACGTAGAGTATTAATTAGATATATTTCTGAAGCATAATTGAATTTTCAACAACTACCTTTTCAAATGACTTTGCTTAATTAATGAAGCTAAATTTTATTATAAAATAAAGTCCATACAACAATATTTCATAATTAAAGAAACCACAATCAACACTCAAATGTAAAATACAAGGGCCACTCAAATTTAAAATATCATCAACACATCTAATTTTAAATACAATCAACACATCAATTTTAAAATACAACACAAAAAAGTTAGACATACTTTTTCTTAATTTTTTTCACTAACTTAAGATGAAAAGATAGTTGTTCTTCATTCATTTCAGAGGTATCTTTCCAGATAATTTTCATATTTGCTTCTTATTGCTTCACTTTCATCTTCATTTCCTTAATATAATTCTCATGTTTCTTAGTCGCTATCATTTTTTCTCTATAGTTATTTCTCTTTCTCAACGACTTTAAACTCCTCCAAAAATGATAATTTTCTAGATGTTGCAGATTTAAATTCATCATGGCCTTCTTGATAAATGGTGAACCCCTCATTTGCATTCACGTTTGTCATACCTTTCCTTTTGGATGCTTTAACACCTTTTGGCCTTGCTGGAGACTCCAAACCAATATCTTCACAAGTTGGTGTTTCATTGTTCGACAAAGATGAGTATATTTCAGAAGCATCAAGCTTTGTTCTTTTAGAACCTCCAATTTCAGTTGTTTGAGACTTCTATTTTTGTTCCTTCATGAGCACATTCCAATGCTTCAAAAGTTAGAAAGACTTCTTCCTCTCAGTGTTAGATTTGTAGATATCAAGGGTCGCATTATGTTTGTGTTATTTGAATCACTTCGATATGCTTGATCATAATAACTACCGAATTTTTGAACCTCAAAGTTGATCGTGTGTCATCATTTCTTCATACCATCCATCACTTGCCCCTCTTTTGATTAGATGTGGATTGTTTTACATGCAATATGCATAAATTCTGTTTCAAAATGTATCAGTCTTTTAGTCTTTTAGTCAGTGTCAACAATATGATTTATTGACACATTTAACCATGCACTTATGAAAAGTTCATCCTCTTCCCATGATCACTGGTTCTTTTTATCATTTTCTCCATCATTGAGGTCGATAGAGTCTAGGTCATCACAGTTAGAAAAATGTGAACATATTGGGCTTGTTGTCGAATTAATTGGAGTTTTAGGAGATGGGTCTGATGGTCTTCCAACACTTGCAGATCCTGATCTTGTGCCCCCAATTGGAGTTTCAAATGGCAAGAAATAGAAAATGAGGAACATACAAATTTAATTTGAAGTAAATTGAAAGTCGAAATTTTGGAAGTTTGGATAATTTTGATTTGGTAAGAAATTTGAAAGTTGAAAGTTATATGTTATATTTTGAGAAAAGTTGAAATTTTACAAATAATTGATAAAAGGTTAAAATTAAATTGATTTCAATCCATTATGAAAAATAAGAAGAATAGATCATGTGAAGAGATAATGTAGAAGGAGTTGTAAAAAATTGAAATTAGTTGTAAAAATGAGTGTAAGAATGTTGATATTTATAATATAAAATTTAAGAAACCTCAATAGTAACTTGAATAAAATTGAATAAAAATAGTTACTTAACTTTAAAAATAAAAACAGTAACTAAACTTTAAAAAATAAAGCTTACATTATGCTTAATATCAAAATTTTATAGCTTTGTTTTGGTCCTTTAAAGAAGAGATAAATCCCTCATCCAACTCAACATATTGGGGTATGTTTGGGTAAGCTGAAAAATTCAACTTATTTCAGTAATCGCTTATTTATACAATCGCTTATTTATATAATCGCTTATTTAAGGATAAATTTATGTTTGGATAGTTTAGCTGAAAAGTAACTTTAAGTTAATTTATGATGTTTGGATTATTAAAAAATAATCGTTTTTTTTGGTAAATTACTTAGATATGTATACAATAATTATATTATATTAATATAAGTTGGGATAAATTGAGTATTATACAGTTAAAAGTAGGAAAACAGTTTTTTTATAAAAGCATAATGCTCAAACTTGAACTTTAAATTTGTTAAAAAAAACAGCTTTTTTTCAAGGATAAAACAACTTAAATTATTGAACTATTAGTACCCAAACATACTTATTTTTCTTAAATAGCTTTTTAAAAAAATTTAAGCTGTTTTATTAGATTTCCAAACATGCACTTGGTCTCTCCTTTTCTCTCCAATGGAAACAATCCCTAATCCCATTGACACATGCATGTACACAAGAGACTAGGGATGCATTTTTATGCTCTAAGGACTTAATTAAACTCTTTTCTCAATCCTAAACTCTTTTCTCAATCCTAAATATTAAACTGTAGTGCTGTATTTTTGTAACTATCAATTCCACTCTCACAATATAAAACAATTTTATACCGTAAAAAAAATGGTATCAAATCATGATAAATAATTACAATACTAACCTTTCTAGCATGATTTGAAATTTATTTAAATTTCTTTTACTTGTAGTGTAAAACTATTTTGCATAGAAATTAAAGTCAAAACAGAACAGAAATTTTCTTCATACATAACACATAGTTACCCATATTGCCATTTGGCAGTATGGAATACAAAAGCTAGAATTGGCATGAAACAATGTTTTGTCTCATCAATTGATTATCTCAGTCCCTCACCTAAGTTTTAAAACCACAAGATTTACAAAGGTGTAAGCAAAAAATAATCTTTATATAAGAATCATCATATTGTACACCAGCAAAATAAAAAGAGAGCAAAAAGAAATCTAATCAAGCATTACTGCACTAGCACTCACAAGAAAAGCTGATTCCAAGGTAGGATCTATAATATTATAGAATCTGGCCTTTGGTACTAAGTATCTAAACTTGTCTCTCACCCTCTTTAAAGTGGTGTTTTGATGTATCCACCTCTTCTACAATACCCTATCAATAGAATCTTTGGCAATGAAAATGTCTCTTTGCCATTAGAGAATCACCAAAGAAGGAATTTTAAGGGTTAAGTTAGTCCTCCATTTCTCACAATATACAAAGTTGACTGCTTCAAAAAATAGAAGTCAATATTTGACATCCTCATCGGTTGAACGAGGCTGCAGAGTTATCATCATAGCCCCTCCATGCATTGCCGCCGCCTTCCGTGCCGCTACAAGCTTGATTGGCGATTGGAACTTGACCTAGATCCCCATCCAAGCTCATTTGCTGCACCTCAGCAGATGATAATATCTTTATACTCTGAACACAGCTTACAAATTCTCTGCAAAGGGAATACAAAATTCAAGGTTAAGAAAATAAAATCGCAATGGCTGAGACAGAAGGCACTGTCAAATACAAGGAATTAAGCACTTACTCCCAAGGGTCATCACCAACAAGGAGAATGTCATTTTCATGATCAACATATACTAGTTTCCACTCTGTTCTTTGAGGATCTTCTAGCTGCCCTTCAATCCCAAACATACGTGCCAAATCGTGGCGGAGTTCATCGTATCCTTTGTAACGGGTAACATCAATACATCTTCCAACAGAGCCACATTTTTGAACCTACATAATATGCATGTATTAAGAAGTCAAGTACACCATCAAAAAAAAACACAGGCTGATAATGTCAAAGCATTAGAGATCGGTTTCCAGTGAAAATACTCTTAAAATAGTATGGCATTCCTAGTATTCTACATTGTTTTAAACATTGAAGCACCAAACATATGCAATAAACATACTATATGAAATTATCTATAAATTTGTCGAAGATTAAAAACCTTAGTGTATGTTCGCATTCGTTGAGTCTGGTTAGCCCATAAGCCATTATTCAAAACTCCAGCATCATTCATGGCAATATCACTTGAGCAACCAGGCTTAAAAGGCATGTTTGGCACCCCAAATGACTGCGAACTGATGGCAGCAGTGGACAGCTCAGTTTCAATGTCTCTTGGAGCACCACCGTAATTAGACAGCAAGTTCTGGAGATCTTTCGAAGAGTCATAGCCCCTCGAGAGCATGGTATCTGGTATTAGTCCATCAAGATTCGAGGAAAATGGTAGATTGGACCTAGGATGTGATTGCACATCCCCATCCATGCAGAAGTTAGGCAGTTGGAAGTTCTGATGGATGTTACCAGGATCAATACAGTAAGATGTTCCAGAAGAAGAAGCTTCCAGCTGATCACTGATTGTCCCTTTATACTTTAGCTGGTCAGGTCCTTTTAGACCGGGCAATTCATGCTTGATCTGCATGTCGGACTTACTCTGAAGCTCATGCATTAGATTATTAGTCGGCTCAACTACGGATATCCCGCTTAATGTAGTAGGTACTTGATTTCTCTTCAGGAGGTTTGGGGGAGATATCTGGCAGGTATTAGTAGATGGTGAAGTTGAGCATGATGGTGCATCTACATCGGTAAGACTAGAGGGAGCTCCGGTAGTTGTAGGTGATTTCTGTGTATTCTGGGGCTGGGTCACAGGAAGCTGTTGTGATTGCATCAGAGCTGAAGAAGAGAAGTTGTTGCTGTTGAGAAATTTATCCATTGAGAATGCATTATTGACAAGCTGTTGAGGTTGATGCTGCGATTGAGGCAGCTGCGGTAATTGTTGGTTTGGTTGATGAGTATTTTGCTGCTGAAGAAGCTGAGACTGCAGATGTGGGGTAGATGTGGTAAGAAGTTGCTGTTGCTGTTGCAGTTTCTGCAGCAACTGTAACTGTATTTGTTGCTCTGAGGGGTTTTGATGTGACATTTGAGTCCCTTGTGTTTGCGGTGGTGCCCTTTGTGATACGTTTTGTTGCAAGAACTGCAATGGAGATTGCTGCAATTGTGTATGTTGCTGCTGCTGCCTCTGAAGGAGACTAACTTGCTGATCCATTTGTTGCTGAAATTGGGAGTCTTGTGGTAAGGATGTCATTAGCATCGTATTCTTGCCCGCTGGTTGGATACTTTGTTGGGGTGCCATACTGCCGGAGATCAATTGCTGTTGCTGAACCTGAAGCTGAGAGTAGTTTACCGGTTGTTGCACACACTGATTTGGAATCTGGTTAGACGTAACTACCCCGTTATTCATAATGGTTTGTTGACACGACTGTTGTGGTTGTTGCTGTTGTTGAAGCTGTTGTGCTCTCTGTTGAGCCTGTTGGGGTTGTTGTTGCGGTTGCTGTGGCAGGTTTTGTGGCTCTGGCAGCTGCTGTTGTCTCTGCTGCTGCTGGAGCTGGTTAATCGGCGATTGCAACAATGACTGCAGCTTCTGCTGCTGCTGCTGCTGCTGAGGCCATGATGTCGAGGACTGCTGCAATTGATTGACTTGGTTTGGTAAGTTAGGTTTGTTAAATTGAAGATTCGGTGCAGAGAGGACCGGGGCTTGAAAGTTCAATATCTTGGATGAATTATCACTGTTAAGGTTACCATGTAGGGTATTAGATGAAAACATGGATGGGGGGATAAAACCAGATTGAGCAGCAGAGAACTGATTATTCTGCTGCATGCTCATCCATTGTACTAAACTCAAACCAGGAAAGATTGAGCTCGAGGCATCCTTCATGCCGAGGTCCTCTCCCAGCCATGGCATAGCTCTCTTAAAAGCATTTTCTATGTCAGACTCATCTTCTGCAAAATCAACACACAGATCATCTGTTACCACCAAAACATAACTAAACCGATTTCTTACTTCTTATCAACAACTTCAAATGCGACTAAACTAAAATTCTATGACATGCAGTCATGCATATTCTTGATTTCAACCCCTTATCTACAAGCAGATTCATATCACAATATTCCCACAATCAGTAATGAATTTTATGCATGGCTGATATACTTCTATACAATGAAAAATGTTTACAGATCGAAAGTAACCAAAGAAAAAGTTTTTTCAGCAGTAAATCAGAGACAAGATATGGAAGCTATTAAAAAAAATAAAAATAAAAATTATGAATGAGGCTTGAACTAGCAATAGGGAGAAGGAAGTCTCGCTACCTGGCATTCCTGGTTGCTTTGGGAATTTGGGCCTGAAAAATGGAGGTGGACAAATGTAGAAAGGAGTCACAACTGGTTCAATATCCCAGATCGAAACTCTGCCTGGGCGCTCGCCAGCCGTTGATTCATCCCAACCAACCTATTAACAGTTCAAAACTTGACTGCCTCAGTGTGCTAGGACAGAAGTTCCAATTCCACAAAATACGAAATAAAGGGAAATTATTTTTTTCTCTTTGATGTCATAATTTTTTCTTTTATATGCACATCTTTTCCTCACGAAACATGAATGGTTCGATAATACCTGAAGATTGCGCCACTGTGAATTTTTCCATCGGACAGGGTCCAAGTCACTGATACCAGTGATTGTACCCATATATCTGCGTACTCCCGACTCCTCAGTCTCAAACATCATTCTAAATCTCATTCCAAGGGAAACTTGAGTGTACATGGCCTTATTATACTTGGCCAATGGAATCACAAATTCAGAGGGGCTAGCCCTGTTGAAATTACACATGTCTATAAGAGGCTGTCACAAATATTAACTGCATTCCGTTCCAAACTTATCATAGCGAATACAAGCCAAATAGTACCTTGGATTATAAAATATGGTAAATGGGCTGTTATTTGAAGCAGCATGAGCTGCAGCAGCAAGAATGCCAATGTGCATGCTGTCACTGGATATTACCGATGAAGAGAGTGCTGGCTGCTGTCTATTTGCGCGCTTTATACCTAGAAGAAGTTGCTGTTTTTCATCTCTAAAAAAGAAACCAAAAATAAAAAAGACTCAGCAATGGGGTGAGAATCATTCCTGAAGTTTCCATTAAAACAAAAGTAATATAATTCTTCATAAAAAATAAAAAATACCATACCTTATAAAAAGAACAGAATCTCCAGCAAATAGTCTTTTTGTGCTAACAAAGACACTCCAACCAGTAGTCAATAGATGCCTCTTTGGTTGCCCTGTAGCCAATATTCTAGCAATTTAAGCATTTGATTGTCTAATACACGAGCATAAAAAAGGCAATGTCTATATCCATATTTACTCAATCCACTTATAATATAGTTCCATAGAACAAGAATTATTTTTTGAAGAGATTGTGTACAACATATAATATATAATATGCATAACGTTTATTACATATAATGCACATCATATATGATATGTTGTGCACATCATATATCACATGTTGCAACATCATCTTTCTTTACAACATGTGATACATATTGTGCATAATATGTGATATATGTTGTGTACACCATGTAATATATGTTGTGCACATAACATAATACTTGTTGTGCATGATATATTGGCTGCTTTGACTATTTTTTCATTGTACACATAACAATGCTCTTTTTTTAATTGAGTGTCTTATAATTGTTTTAAGATATTAGTTCATTCAAACTGAGGTTCCAATAAAAACATGATAATAATCATCTTTCCATAACAATGAATCTCATTGATGCATCAATATATGGCATGCACCAAAACCATTGAAAATACTAAAGAACAAAGACATTGAAGGCTTGTTAAGTCAAGTGGCAATACCGCGGTAAATGTGTCTAAATGTCCATGTATTATCGTGCAAATCCTTGGCGACAATTTCCTGAGCAGGAGGTTGCATTGAAAAATCCTACAGAAACACGCTTCGCGTCAATATTGATAGAGAAAACCCAATTTACTTCCAACCCTTCCAAGAGTAATGAAAAAAATTGAAAGATTATATACACACCAGAGGTGGGAATATTTTCTCAGCTGCTCTACGAGGCACAGAAAATCCGCCGTGTGTGCTCGTGTCACTAGCTGTAAGGGTTTTGCAAAAGAATTCAGTAGGTTGTTGGTTTTGCTTGAGACCCATGTCTGATGCCAGTATTGCTTCCTTATCATACTGTAGAAGAACAAGTGCATCAAACAATCTTTGATTTTAGTTCCACATCATTCAGGTTGTGTGAATGTTGAATAAAAGGTGGGAAATAAATCACAGATACATGTTAGCTAAAAAAGATTCTATGATTGAACAGCTGACCTACTTTATTTACAGGTTGAAGAGTCATTTGAGCATAGACCTCATCCGTTTCGGGGTCAGCCTGGTCCAAACAGAAAAGAACATCAATAAATATTAATATATTATTCATGCGAGAAAATAATATGGATCAACACATATCAAATGCCGAGAGAGTAATACTTTTATATCGCATCTAACTATACACCTGGTTGGTATATATTTTATGCACCTAGAAAAGTAAATGAGGAAACAGAATGTACACCTAGCAAGGTTTGGCTAAAAACAACCAAAACAACAGTCACAAAGATATATGTTAGGGAGAAATGTCAATTGTCAACCATTTTTTTTTTCAGTCCAATAACAAATTTCCAGTGAACTAGTTAATCCTAATGACTAGCTAAGATCCGAAAAAATTCATGTAGAATTTGATAAATTAGGGTGTGCTCCTTCTATGACGATGAATCTCGATATAGATGGAATAAATCTTGTCTTGTTAACAAATTATTAAAGAAATATATTCTTAAATCTTAACAAGTTTTCTTCATCGCAGAACAGACACGTCAGAAGAGGAAAGAGCACCTACATGCAGGGCAACATTGTGAAGCATGCAAATCAATTTGGAAGGAAGATTAGGATAACTGGGTATGAAGTCTGCTTCCTTTTGCATAGATGCTGCAACCTGAAAATTGTAGTAGTGAAAAACACAACATCAGAAACCGAAAAAATAATAATAAAAAATGGAAATAAAGTATCATGCTCTTAGAATCATGGCATAAGGAACACACTTGTTCACTGTGTCCTTGAGGGAAGTAAACCACCAAACTTCCAACAGGAGGCAACGAAACCAAAGGCCCCGCGCAAGCATGCCATAATTCAGAATTAATCGTCTTCCTTTCTCCTGTTATCACCACAGACATATCAATACACTGATCAATCAAAACATACAAATATGAAACAGTAAATAAGAACTCTTAATTCTTTCTATGCTTGTTTTTTCAATTAAGGGTTGAACTTGAAACACATAAGGAAAAGACTAATTCATGTTAAAAGACAACAAGTACAGCATCTTTTAAAAGATAAGAGAAAACCTGAAACTTTAAATCAGGTACAAACAGGCCTGAGCTTTGATGTTCCATTACATCAGAAGATCACAGAAAAGGAAAATAAAATTGGAGGGGTTACTGTTTCAGGTTCAGCATAGGTTATTTATTAAGGTCAAGAACTGAGAAAGTTTCTTAATAACTTGCAAAGAAGCATAGTTGGTGCATATTATTTCCTATTTTATTCACATCTAATGGCTAAAATCACTTAGAGCAAAAGAAAGTCCTTGCTCTAAGAACATCCGAGAATTTTGGTATCGGATTTTATTAAACAATAATGTTTGACGTACAACAGAAATACATTCAACTTATATCCAATGTGTGCTATCCATGTTACAGGATGTGTGTTATCCGTATAGCACACATCCTATAACATGAATAACACACATTGGATATAAGTTGGACGTATTTATGTTGTACGTCAAACATTATTGTTTTATTAAGTAAAGAAGATAAATTTATATACCCTCCTGGCTTCCCCCAATCTTCTCAAACACACAAAATAAAAATAAATAAAGAAAACAAAAAAAAAAGGAAGAAGAAAGATCGGTGAAATTTAAGAAGCAATAACACACAATTTTCTTCATAATTAAGCCATCAGCCCAACATAAAAAATATAGATCCCTCTTAATTGTATGAAACAATTCCACAGGATTTATACCAAGCATATTAGGACTTGACATTTTTACAACTAAAACATTTTTTTCCTCTAATTCAGAAAACAATAAAAGGAGAGAGAGAGAAAAAAATCAAGGGATGGAAAAATACAACAAATTTAAAAGAAGTTATAGGCCAAAATATGACATTTTTTCAGTTCATGGAGAAGAGGGCCAGCAAAAAACTCAAGAAAATTTATAAAAAAACCCACTTCTTTTCATCATGATGTATTAAAACTTATTCGATCTAAATTCTAAAATGGTAATATATTAACTCAACAAGATAAAAGCATCATTTTTACTTGAAATCAATCATCCTTGTGAGTGAAGGAGCAAAAGTTAAGTGTTGTTTACTGTTTAATGAAACAGGAAAACACTATGATAGAGAAAGAACAGAAAAAATTAATAATAACATAATGTGGCTGCAAATAAACCCACCTTCGCCTGAATTAGGCAAGAAACCATTGGAAGGAGCCTTCATCACGACCTATAAAAAATTATGAACTCTCCAAAACAAAACTTCAAGTCTTGGTCTTTTCTCTGGCAACAAGATTCAACTTTTTTTTTTCTTTTGCCACAATTAACAACAATTCTAACTCCAACAAGAAGATGAAGAAACCCCCTTTTTGAATCAGCCACCAAAATCAACCACAAAAGAAAAAAAGTTCAACCCCTTCTCCTAGAAATGCAAGTATTAATTGCTGCTTCCAACACCACACAACACAAAATTACCAAATTCAACAAACAAAAAGTTTCACCCCCTTTTCCCTAGAAATGCAAGTAATTGCTGCTTCAAACTCCAAAATTTCCAAATTCAGCAACTAGCAGAAAGCCTCCACTTTCTGAAATCTGCTAGCTTTTAAGCTTAAACATCCAAGAACACAAAGCTCAAAGCTCACATATCAATGCTAAGAATCAAAATCCCCTTAGGAAAAAAAAAACAAGAACTTTGCAGCTGAAGAATCCCCATCAACAAAGTTCACTCCTTTTCTCCAAGTAGAAGCCAAAACCTGGTTATCACACACAAACATTTCAAAAGTGACTCCAAAATCCAAACAATAAAAGAACAAAACAGCAGAACAGAACAAAACCCATTTAAGAACTCATTCACATGACAAAGAGAATCAAATCACCTTCAACTTCAAGGCAGCATAATCATCAGCAAAAGCCCAGAAGAAAGAAACACAAACACACACAGAAGAAGTAACACCAAAATGGGAAAAGCCAGAAAATGAGGAACAAGAAAGAGTTTTGAGAGGATTAAGGTGGCAGGGACCAAAGTTGAGGAAAAAACTGATTTGTCGCCGGGAACTCAGAGAATACAGAACAAAAGGAAGACAACTTTAGTTTTTTTTTTTTAATTTATAAAAATTTATTTGTTTTGTGTGAAGAAGCCGACATGAGATATAAGGCTGAAGCAATCAATCACAGAAAGGCATGGTTAAAACAACTCATTAAAAGGAGACAATAACTAACACATATTAACACACTAAACAAGATTAGTGTTTGATTAATTACATGACATGATAGTGTTTTAGACATTATATTCCTTCCTGTGATTATAAAATTTGGGCCCCAAAATACACCTCATATTCCACTGAATTTTTTGCATTTGATGGTCATTTTTCTTGTAATAATTATTACTACCATGTAGTATTATGAACTAATTTCATCTTCCAACTACTACTACTACTACCTTTCACAAATTTTCTTACAAGAATAACGCTATTTATACATGCAAAGTTTTTAAAATATTTAAACATTCAACTCATAAAATATATAGATTTTACTGTTTTTATTTTTTTTAATTTATTCTTTCTCTATATTTTTTTCCTCTATTTTAAATGTGTACATTCTTATGAATGTCAATACATCATTTTCCTTTGATACAAATTGTATGTTTTGTTGTTGTTGCTGAACTTTTTGTTTAGTAGTCTAAATTCTATTCAATTTAGAATTTTGACCAAATTTTAAGGAATCATTTTTTTAAAGAAAAAAAAATTATGCGTTTTAGAAATAAATGTTACGTGCACATTTGTTTAAGAGATGCGAAAATATGTATATATTATAAAGTTTGATTTGTATGTACGATAATGTACAAATTTTTCATATAATTATTCAATTATATATTATTGCATTAGTTTATATGATTAAATTTTATATTTACTACTTTGAAAGTCATGTAAATAGGAGAATTGATTAGACCACAATGTTAAAAAAATTATATTATTAATTAATAAAATTATATTACATTATGTTGAAAATCGACAAATATAAAATCATGTTTGTAATTAATCTTGTTGATGAATTCATGAAATATTTTAAAATTCCAATTAATTATTTATAAGAATATTTTGTACATGTAGTTTGACATATCGGGCAATAATAAACAAAAGATTGATGAGAATGCTACTTTCAATTCCTAAAACAATAATATTGTATGTACATATTGTTTTAGTATATATATCTAGCTTTATATCTATTCTTTACATTTATTTTTTTTATGTGATCTATATTTCAACACCCAAAATTTAATTTTTGAGAATTAAATATATATATATATATATATAAATGCTTAGGAAACAACATTTTTCCAGTCAAAACAGGTAACAAAGTCTATTTTAACACTTTTGGTCCAAATAGCATTATTAATCATGTCTATTTTTTTAATGGGCTAAATGATTTAGGCTCAATTTCCTATTATTGACCGTCTTAGCTGGTTTTTTGTTGTGTCTCTAGCAATGCTCTTAAATATAACATATTTACAGTTTTTTTTTTTTGTTTCCTACGGTATCTTCCAGTCCGGAAGGTCAAAGACTAATCCGTCACGGATCTGAGCTTCATTTAAGGGTTTGTCGCTGGCCAATGGGTTGCTATATACACAAAGTGGGAATCGAACCCTCAATCTTTACTTAAGCGGACAAATGAACTAAACACTTGATCAACCCAACCCAAGTTGGTTACATATTTACAGTATAAATATTACTTTTTATGCGCACATAGCATACCTTTAAAATCATTATAAGTATAAGTCCATTTGCAATTATCATTTTTCCTATTTTTCCAAGTGGAATGAAATAGAAAATGGTGCATTTGAGGAGGCGTGCTTTGTATAGTGCTGTATTCACATAAGGCCCTTGGATTGGATACAAGAATTTGCTTTTTTATGGCAAAATTCTTAGAGATCTGCTAAATCGAATAATCAACTAATTTGGGTAAAGTTGTTTTTTTATATGTACCCAAAAAAAGTTATTTTTTTTATTGTTATTCCTATTAATTATGTTTAGTGGCAATGTGGCATGACCCTCCACTTTATGTTTAAAATTGTGCTTTTAGATGAAGAGTGAATATTTCTTGGGTCAAAAAATTGTTCATTGCTATCTTTATGGAGTTTTTATTTTTTTCCTATGATGTATTGCCCTTTTTTTTGGGATTCTTCATGGATGCTTGGACCCACAAGACCATAAAAGCTTTTGGTGAAGCATGATATCAATGATTCTTTAGGTCAAGACGCATCTAATCTTTTGAGTTTCATAAGCATGCATTAAGGGGCCGAAAAAATAAAATTATAAATTAACGAATAATAATTTGCATTTTATTCATTTTTATTATGCAAAAGAATATCAATTATTCTTCTATCATAAATTAGGAGTTCCTAACCCGGAGAAGAGTTTGGTTGAGCGGTAGGACTCATCATCTCTTAATCAAGTGTTGAGGGTTTGATAACTTTAAAACTCCGGCCAGTTGTCCCACTCTTCGAGGTGCCTACAAGCGAACGAGGGATTAGTCACTATGATCGATAGTGGATACCTTGATCATAACCCAAAATAAATTATGAGTTCCTTCCTCTTTCTAGATATTTTTTATTTCCCGTTGCTCATTTAATACTCATAGCATACATATAATCATCTCCCCACCCGACCCCAAATTAAGTTCTACCTTTCTTCATATATTTAAAAAAAATTATGGCATTGGTTAATATAGTATAAAAGAAAATATTTATCATAAAAATATATAATTTTACATTTTTTAATTAGACAAAGGATCCACTATAATTATTTTAATTTTATCTCATATTTTTATATTAAAAATTTTTAAGAAATACTTTTAGGACATTTGTTAACAAAAATCTTAAAATATTAATTAATTCAACTATTTTTTAACTTGAGTGTTGATTCACATCTCATGTATCGAAAAATAGAGCGTAAATCTCTCCTGTATTTTGAATTCTCATATTTATCTATAAAAAATATAGAGCATAAATATATCTTACATAGAATTAAATTATAAAAATAATATAAACTATATATTAAAAGAAACAAACCGAAAAAACAAAGGTTCCACCTTTCTTCATGTAATTAAAAAAGAGTATTTGATTCTTGACCAATAAAAAAACAATAATATTTATTATACAATATAAATACATCCAACTAGTATCCAACATGTATTATATATTATACGTAATATGTGTCATAGGTAACGTGTTATATATATAATATATAATACGTATGGTATATAGCACATATTGAATAGTAGCTAGTTTGATGTATTTATATTGTACAATAAATATTATTGAATAAAAAAAAAATAAAGGAGATGTTTTTTATATACACGCTAGGACAGCCACTAGCCGCAAAAGCAGGAGATCTTCACATGTCAAAGGGTTATTAGGTTCCTCCTAGAGAGATCATTATACCTTAATTAAACTCAAACCTTAACAAGGAATTAATGGTTTTATAAAAAAAATAATAATCATCATCATATTGTACTATTTGTAGAAGTTTTAATTTTTCTAATGGTAGGATAGGAATAGGATGTAACACTAGGGAGTTGCTTCATGATTTCAAACCTTCTTTAAACTCACTGTTTCTAAGATCAACTTTCTCTTTTGTTGTCTTTCTATTTATCGAAACTTGATTGTAACTCATTTCTCCTCTTTCATAATTTCTTCACCGCTAAGGAATTTTACCATCTATGTGCATGTTTGGTTGGTACAAATTTTCACTTTTGAGGTGAAAATAATCAATTTGAGAAAAAGTGAAGTGATTTATTTTATATTTTTACTTCTTAAATAAACTTAGTTTTGAAAAAATTGATTGTGATAGAAACTGTAAATATTAATATTTACTTATATTATCTAATTATCGGAAAAAAAATCTCAAATCCACTTTTTCAACATTTTTTAAATATAAATCAAATTTTTATACATTAATAATTTTAAAAGTAATTTTTTAATATCAATTATTTTAAAAACAATTATATCAAATTTTAAATCAGACGGACCTTAAATATGAAAAGAAGAAACTAGAATGGTTTGTTTATTTATATATGATATGTTTAAGCAAATTAAACATTACATGTGTATGAGATCCGAGTCTCTTCTACTTAGATAATTAAAAAAAAAAAAGTGGTGAAATATAAGAAATTTGAACATGTCTATTTGGGAAACGTAATGAATTGAATTTTATTGATTGAATTGTATTTTTTATTTCTTCTGAATAATTTAAATATTTGCAATCGTTTAATTTTGAGAAAATAATGCATAACAATAATGATAGAGAAATTATTATATTGTTAGATAATTGCTATAATAACATTGAATAGAAAACCATATCCAGCAAAAAGCTTACCTTTTTGATGTATTCTTAATTTATTGATTATTATTATTATAAAATGAAGGATGTGAGAATTTGATGTAGGCATTTAAATAAGTTTTGATCATTAACCCTAAGGGAGTTAAACTTAAAAAAATTCTTAACAAGCATCATTCTTAATTTGGAGTGTCTTGATGGATAATAAAATTCTAGTTAAAATAGGTAAAATGTTGTATTATATTTTTTTGCTACATATGATATATACCGTACAAAACATACATGTGATATATGATGCATGTGTGCATAATGTTTTATTTGTTTTGACTGGAATTTTATTGTACATCTAATAATTTGTTTTTAATTATATAGTAATGTTTGTTATACATCGAAAATATGTTCATCGAATATCCAACATGTACTATATTGTCATACGTAATGTGTGCTATAAGTATAACACATTACGTATATATAGCACACATTACGTATGATATATAGCAAATGTTGGATACTCGTTCCATGTATTTTTGATGTACAATAAACGTTACTGTTAATTATATGGCATTGCCTTAATTATCCATCCCCGTCAAACACATGCGCGAGAACAAATCCATGTTCGGAAGAATTATGAAATTTTGAGGATCGAGTAGTGATGTAGGTTCATGCAAATGAATATATATAAGAAATTCATCAATGTATGATGTATCAAATTATGGTTAGGGAATCTTATTCACATCAAAAAATAGTAACCAACTTAATTAGAACATACAATATCAGAACGCACGTGAGTTTAAATTAGAAAATGCAATTTATGTAAAACGAAAAAAAAAAAACTAATAATCCTCATGTTTTTAGGCTCAAACAAATATTAGTAATATTTGTATTCCGCGCTAACCGATCAAATTCAACGACCCAAATAAATGACCCAAAAGTTGCTAGGTGAGCCTATTAAGGAACTCAAGTTGGACCCTAGGAAATAAAAGTAAAGTCCTACAAAAATTAATGGGCCAAAATATGGTTCGAGTTCGAATACAGAGACGGATGAGGGGATCAGACCCGACCCAAAGTGGAAGGGATCCGACCCGACTAGTTACGTGGGAAGGAGTTGATGAAGATGCCAAATTTTTCGGAGACACCTTGCAGATAACGAGGACGACGTGCACGCCGTCAAAGTCAGCAGATCGTTATTCATAATTTCTCGAAGGTGGTTATCGATGTTTCATCCCAAATCCCTCACTATAAAAGGGGTGTCTATCATTCTTAGTAATCAGACGCTTTCAGTTTCAGTGCACACTCTGGCTTAAGCTTCATAGTGCGTGCAGTGAACCATCTCCAACGCCATGGAAAGGAGCGACACGTAAAGTTCAAAGTCCGACAGCAGTTCCACATCAGTATAAGGTACAAAACAAGTATCATATACGTAAAAACAAAATTTGCAATTAACATAAGAGATCTTTTTCTGCAAGTGTATGTTAGATTACACTACTAGAAAATCTCGGTATATCGACAGATTTTATCGACGGATGCGCTGATTATCCATTGATAATCAACGTTTTCGACGAATGTATTAACGGATACGTGCCGTCGATTTTTGGTTGGTCCAAAAACCATTATCGACAAATGGTTGGGCCTCATCGATCAATAACGGTATCGAGGGACACACTGGTTGATAACTTGAATAAAATAATTTTTTTTTCGACGGTTGCATCACTCGATAAATTATTTCAGAAATTAATTTTGAATTAATTTTTTAAAACGTTATCGACGGATTCCTATCCATCGATATATTTTTTATTTAAAAAAAATAAAAAAAACTAATATTAATTTACGGATGTTGTCCGTCGATATAATATTAAAAAAAACAAAGCATTAATGTATCGATGAATGTGATCTGTGGAAAAAAGTATTAAAATTTAAATTTTTAAAAACTAAAAATCATGAATTATTATTTTTTCTTCAGAAAATAAAATTCACATTGAACTTATAAAATTACACTAAAAATAAATATTCAAAACTGAATAATAATAATATTATTAATTAAGATAATAACCAAGTTCAAATTAATATAATAAGATGTGATCAATGTAACAAAGTACATAAAAAAACATAAGAATAACTAAAAATAAAATCCAAATGTCTAAATATTAAATTAAATACAACATCCATATATAATATATAATCACAAATAATCCATGTGATCATTAGCACTACCACCATCACCGTCGTCGTCATCATCATCTCCTAGTGCAGTAGGCTGAGCAGAGGGCAGGAAGAGACTAAGCAGAAGGAGGATAAGCTGGAGAATAAGGACTCGGCCAGTATGGAGAATAAGGGGGCTGTTGATAGGAGGTCAGAGGATAAGACTCGACCAGTATGGAGGAGGCTCGGACTCAGCATACACAAGGTTATCGAAGGGTGCAATAAGTGAAATAGTGTGTTTCACTTATTGACGGATAATTCCAACTTATCCGTTAATAATTTGCTTACGGAACTAGCACTACTAGAAAATCTTGCATTATCGACAGATGCGGTAATAATCCGTCGGTAATCAGTCCTTCCGACAGATAATGTCCCCCGATTTTGGCGTGGTCGGAACAATGTTACCAATGGATACATTACGGGCGTTTGTCGATATTGTTATCAACGGATCTATCCGTCGATATTTTTAGTATGTTACCGACGGTCGGAATCCATCAGTAATGTTTAATTTTTTTAAATAATTTTTTATTTACTGTTTTTACCAATTGACCGTCGGTAATAAGATATTTTTTTAAATGATGATTATATATAATAATAAACCCCGCATGAAACACATTATTAATAAAGTGCATGAAATATTAAATTGATTTCCAAAAATTAATTACTTTTATTTTTCCTCTCATATTTCCTTCCAAATAAACAAAATAAAACAACTTCTTTTTCATTTCTTTCCTTTCATCTTCCATTTAATCAAACACATTTTAACGTATCTACCAAAAAATAACACATTTTAACAAAAATTAAAATTATCTCAACTTCCTTTCATTCAACTTCTTTCCTCTCATCTTTTTTTTACTCAATTTCTTTCATTCATAGCATGTTTTGCAAATTCTAATTATTACTAGTAGTTTCATAAATTGAATGAAAACCAAACATCATAGCTAGCTAGGTAGCACCTAGGTTGTCCCCCAGAACCTATAAAATAAAATTAAAGTATATAACAGCTAAGACGAAAGCAATGCAAGCAGTAGTGAAGTGAAGCAGTTCAGCTAACTTAGGCATAGGGCATAGGGCATAGGTAATAACTAATAAGAGATTGAGTGGAAGGGGAATCCCAGCTGACAAAATCTGTTCAAATTAGACAAACTACTTATTAGATAGACCCTATACTATACACCCTACCACTACCCTATTCATTCAAGAGTAATATTATTATTTTATATTTAATAGAGCAATGGTAGAGTCACAATAAAAAAAAGTCAACACAGCCAACAAATTGTACACAACGTATATAATATAAATTGCGCAATAAATATTACATGTTGTGCACACCATATAGCACATGATGTGCACAACATATATAACATGTTGCAAAGAAAGATGATGTTGCAATATGTGATATATGTTGTGCACAATAGATGATATACGTTGTGCACTATATATAATATACATTGTGCATTTTATATTATATATGTTGTGCATAATTTGTTGGCTATTTTATCTTGTTTTTTACTGTGCCTCAAAGTATTTCCCTATTTAATATCTTCAAAGATTTAAATGTTTTATTAAAAAATATGAGTTGCATTATTTTTATTATTTATTTTTCTAATTCATTTTTTCTCTATCTATCTCTTTACATATTTTGGAGGTATATATATATATATATTTATTTATTTATTTGAATGTCAACCTAACATTTACTTTTCTTTAATTTTCTCATAAATATTTTATCCATTATTAAGTTAAGTTAGAATCTTATGTAAGCAAAATTTTTATTTCATCCATCAATATTATTCTAATATGTATGAAGATAATATATTTATGTACTTTTTTTTTTTACTTTTTATAAACATAAAGGACATTGTTATTGACTTACCGTACATACCCGATGCGGTGAATGAAAACGTGTTTGCACTTTGCAGTTAGTTTTAATTATGTTTGAAAATCTTACTATAAATAATTTTTTTAGGTATATTGAAATTGAGTTGAATTTAAAAATTAAATATTTTTATATTTATATTTTAACTATAATACTAATTCTTATGCAATTTTGAGATTGATTACAAAATAATTCTTATAATAATTACTTTTTAATAACAATTTTTTTATTACATAAACTTAAATCAAACAATTTTATAAAATAGGTTTAATTATATTGCATGTCCCTATAATTTTACTAAATTTTCAATCCATTATTCCATATAGTTTAAAAATTTAGAATTAAGTCTTTACAGTTTTTTTTCTATTTGAGCCTCTAATAATAATTTTTATTTAAAAAAAATTTTAACCACATTTTAAAAATATGATTAAAGAAAAATATGACTAAATTATAATTATATGTTATTTATATTCATTTATTTTTACTTTTATTTTGTGTCATATTATATTTATATTTTAATTAATTAAATTTTTTATATTTATTTTTATTTATCTATCATGACAAGTAAATTAAAATAAATAAAAAAATCATATATTAAAATAATTATAAATGAAATTAGATATAGCAAAAAAATCTTAAATTATTTATCTCTTAAATTTTTATTTTTATTTTATAATTTTTAGTTTTATTATTTTTAAATTTTTAGTTTTTTTTCTTTAAATTTTATGTTATATTCAATTTCATTTTAATTTAATTTCAAATTATTTTATGTTGTTCTTTTTTTTCATTTATTTTAATTTAATAATTTTCATAACATATAAATAAAAACTTAATCAAAATGAAAATAAATTTATATAAAAATATAATATGAAATACAATTAAATTAAAAAATAAAATATAAATAATAAAATTAAAATTTAGTATTTTTTTGTCATAAAATTAGTTAAATGATTTTTTTTATATAAATTAGTATTAGAGATTTAATTAGAGAAAATTAAAATTATAGGACTCAATTTCAAACTTTTTAACTTTGACTGAATTAATTTAAATGTAGTAAAACTATAGGAACATGTACAAAAAATTTCACTATGTGATTCCTAATTCTCAAGTCAAACATACACTATATGATAACCTATGGAGAATCTACTGCACGTGAATTTACGTTTCCGAAAAATAAAGTAAAATGAAACATATACTTTTATTCATGAAAATGAACTTTATAATTACTAACATATGTGTTTGGATTAATTAGCACTTCTGGATGGATGTTTCGATCAACTTGTGAAATAGTGTTGGTGTTACTCAGCAGCAATTACAAATATTATTATACAATTTTTGCAACCCATAAATGCCTATATATATATATGATGATTAGAGTCATGTTTAATTATTTTAATAAAGTTTTAATCAAATAAATAGCGTAATATTTTAACTAATATTAATCAAAATATATTTGTGAAGAATATAAAAATGCACCCAATTACAAAATTATAATTATTCACAATATAATAAAATGATTCAAAATTTTATTTATATCATATTTTTAAATGAATCAATGTAGTATTACAAGACTAAATATATTAAAAAATTGTATATTAGGGCATTTATTCGGTGTTGGGTACCGATACCTAATTGTGTGTTTAATTT
This sequence comes from Aeschynomene evenia, assembly GCA_013621005.1. Taxonomy (NCBI): domain Eukaryota; kingdom Viridiplantae; phylum Streptophyta; class Magnoliopsida; order Fabales; family Fabaceae; genus Aeschynomene; species Aeschynomene evenia. The sequence continues at coordinate 16,168,365 of CM024266.1, forward strand.
ATTATTAGTACATGTTAAGGTAAATATAATTCGGTATCACCGGAACATGGTGGTGGCCTCAATATCGCAACCTTCTCAAGCGCGTCACATTCTCAATCTCATCTTCTCTTCTCCTCTCCCTCGAGCACTGCTCTCTCTCTCTAGCGGCATGTTATGGATTGAGTTTTTTTTTTCATAAATTGATAAAGTTAGAAAGTATATATATGAATATAAATTAAATTAACTTTTGGAGATTACTTGTCGTCTAACATGTTACTAGTTATCTAAACTTAAATGTTTAAATTAATTTTATCTATATATCAATCACTACGTACTTGATACATATATCAGTTGGGTACTGGTACCCTATATTTTTCTAGATACCGGATAAAATTCATATTATATATATATATATATATTACATAACAAAAATAAAATATTTAATTAGACGATAGTTTAAAACTCTTTTACATTATTAATGCAATATAATTAAATCCATATACATATTAATAGTGTTTGTCGTACAATAGAAGTACGCTCAACTAGTATCTAACATGTGATATACATATGACACACATTACGTATTATGTATAGCACATGTTAGATACTAGTTTGATATATTTCTATTGTACGACAATCATTATTGTATACATATAGCAGTAACATTTGGATATATACAATCATATTTATTATACAATAGAAGTACGTTCAACTAGTATCCAACATGTGCTATATACGTACGTGTGCTATACATATAACACACATTACATATTATTATATATAGCACACGTATGAATACTAATTATATTTCTATTAAAGGACGAACATTATTGCGGATACCCACCTTTTTTTATCTCTATAAACATCCCTTCAATTTAATAGTTAAATTTCAGTATAGGTAAACATCTGATGGTAGAAAATTAGATAATGTTTACACGACGAAGTATGATATATATATAGTACTAACAGAATAAACTATAACTATTTCGTCTGTTATAATATCACTACAAAATGATTAAATCCATAAAATATAGATTTTAATTTGCCATATGGTCATTAGCTAGCTTTTACTTGGGGATTTTAATCAATGCAGGTACTAGTGTATATACTATATAGTGCATGTATGTAAATATGTACTACTAATAGATTCTTCAAAAAAAGAAGGTGAAGCATGTGAGGAGTGATGTGAAGGTGATGCAGCTTTTGTCGGGTCAACAACCTTCATCTCCGACCAGTGTGTGGGGTTTTGTGTGTATGTGCACTGCGTTGGACTCACTAATCACCACTCTCATATCTACCCACACCATTATATATATTGTACTCTTTCCTCTCCCATTTGTACGGTCAATTCCTTTCAATCTTTTTCTCTACCAAATATCTTTATTATTATTTTGTATATTCAATATACAATAATATTTATCGCACAGTAAAAATATATTTAACTAATATCCAACATGTATTATACATAATATGAAATGTATATTATATCTAACAATCCAAGGAAGTGAATATGAACTCTAAATAAAAATCAGATTTAATCCAACAAAATAAAGACCATAATCCAACATAATCTCAACTATAATCCAACATCTAATTTGTGAATATGAATTCTAAATAAAAATCATATTTAATCCAACTAAATAAAGACCATAATGCAACATAATATTAACTATAATCTAACATCCAAGGGTTGAATATGGACTGTAAATAAAAATCAGATTTAATCCAAAAAAATAAAGATCATAATCTAACATAATCTCAATTGTAATCCAACATCTAATTAAGTGGTGAATATGGACTCTAAATAAAAATCAGATTTAATTCAACAAAATAAATATTATAATCCAACATAATTTCACCTATAAGCCAATATTCAATGGGTGAATATGGACTCTAAATAAAAAAACAAAAAATGAGAGTAAAGAAGGGGTGAATTAATATGGACTCTAAATAAAAAAAAATAAAAAATGAGAGTAAAGAAGAAGAAGAAGTAGAGCGATGGGGGAGAGCGGGGATACACACACTGTGAGGGTGAAACACGGTAAGGATTGCATCATTGGGGGAGATAAGGGGGAGAGTGTTGGGGGGTCAAGTCTGGCGTTACGGAGGGGGTCACAGGGGTGAGTGTGAGTAATGTGTGGGCTGATTGTTCTTTCAAAGATAAGCTTATGGGGAATAAGAAACCAAGCGGTGAGGCGGTTTCCTACAATTTCCTTGAGGAACACTTGTCAACCCTTACCTTCGAGGAAGATGGAAGAAAGAGACCGATGGTGATGCTCACACCAAGAGCGGAGGAGATCATTGATGCGCCTTGGGAAGATGCTTTGGTTGTTAAACTTTTAGGAAAATCAATTGGTTACACTCTGATGGCTCAAAAGCTTAAATCAACTTGGAAATTACAGAGAGAGTTTGATCTCATGAATGTTGGAAATGGTTATTACATGGTCAAATTTTATCATGAGGCTGATAGGGATAAGGTGATATCAGAGGGCCCTTGGATGGTTTTTGACCATTACTTGGCTGTAAAGAAATGAAGTTTAGATTTTAATCCAGCTGAAGAGTGCTTTGGGAGAGCTATGGTCTGGCTGCGAGTTTCAGATCTCAATCTGAGTTTTTATCATGAAGGAGTCATTCAAACCATTGCTGAGGGGTTTGGAAAACTTGTGAAAATTGACTCAATGACGAAGATAATAGCAAGAGGACGTTTTGCTAGGTTTTGTGTTGAATTAGATCTCGCAAAGCCTGTTCATAGAGAAGTGTGGATAAGGGACCATTGGCACCCAGTTGAATATGAAAATCTTCATCTGTTGTGTACCAAATGTGACTGTTATGGACACTTTGCAAGTAATTGCAGCAAAGTTGGAAATCCATTGGAGGAGGGAGAGGCTGTGCAGCCGCCGGATGAGGTGGTGCCGACGGATGGTCAGGAAAAAGAGGAAGAAGAAATTAGGAAAGCGAAATCAGTGGAACCAGAATATGGGGCTGATTTGGGAAAGGATTTTGTGGGAGGAAATCATAGGAAATCAGTTGCTAAGCCTGATTTAAATGCCAATGATTGGCAGGTCATAAGATCTCGCAAGAATAAAGGGGGGGCTGAGAAAGGAAAGATTCCTGTTGCTAAAAAAAAGGTGAATTTCAAAACAAATATTACTGGAGTGAATAACAGTAATAGAAGAGATAAGCGTGTGATGAAACATAATATGGATATGGGGCAACGATCGGTGCAACATATTACTTTTAAGTCAGTAAGGGATAGTTTGATTTTCTCAACACCAGGAAAACCTTCATCATCAGGGGTTAAGGATTGTCTAGCTGAGAAAGAGGATAGGGAGAAAGGGAACATGCAGATTTTTTATCAGGCTAAGAAGAGACAGAGGCCACCTTCTCTGAACTCATCTCCAAATCTTGGGCAGCAATCAGCCGAGGTAGACCAGGGAGGGGTGAAGAGTGATAAGAAAGACTTTGTCCAAGTGGTTGTCTTAGAAAGGGAGGCCATTATGTCACAAACGTAGCCCGCAGGAGTACTTCATTCCAATGATATTAGTTATGTTTATGGATAGTAAAGACATGAATATAATATCTTGGAATGTGAGAGGGGCCTTCAATAAAAGGGCTCGTGTTCATATCAAGGAATTGATAAGGCAGTATAAACCATCTATCTTTATTTTGCTTGAAACTCATATTCTGTTTGAAAGGATGAGGAGTTTTTGGAAAGGGTTGGGTTTCCAGGATGAATTCATTGTGGATGCGTAGGGGCATGCTGGTGGCATTTGGTTTCTTTCCGCTGATACCAGACTTAAATTCAATGCAATTTCTCATTGTTCTCAAGCTATTACAATCAGAGTGACAAATGGGAATCAAGACTGGTTGTGTACTGGCATCTATGCTAGTCTAATACCAATTAACAGAGTCAATCTCTGGAATTACTTAAAGGAGATTCATCAAAATCTGAGGCTTCCTTGGCTTGTGGCTGGTGACTTTAATGAAGTGGCCCATCCGGAGGAGATCAAAGGGGGATCTAGGAATTTGAGAAGGATTGAAATCTTTGCTAATGTTCTCAATGACTGTGAGCTGGTGGATTTGGGTGCTATTGGGAACAAGTTCACTTGGTCTAGACCTGTCAGGGGCAACCAGATTGTGTCTAAACGCCTTGATAGAGGTGTTAGTACAGTGGAGTGGAGGAGTATGTTTGCTGAGGCTTATGTTGAAAACCTGTGTAGGCTTCATTCTGATCACTCTCTCCTTCTAATTCGTTGTAATGGTTGTGAGAGACCTAAGGGGAACAAGCCTTTTAGGTTTCAGGCTGGGTGGATGACTCACCCTCTTTATAAAAGTATTGTTTGGAATGTGTGGAATGATCGAAAACCTGAAGCTATTGAAGCTCTAGAGGAAGTTGCTAGCAAATCACAAGAGTTCAATAAAAAAGTCTATGGAAATGTTTTTAAACAGAAGAAGCATTTGGAGGGGCAAATTCAGAGAATTCAGCATCTCAGAGAAACTGTTGACAATGAGTTTCTTATTAAATAAGAGAAAGACTTGAGGGGTGAGTATGACATTTTGCTTCACCGGAAGAGCTTCTTTGGTACCAAAAATCCAGAGAACAATGGGTGAGGTTTGGTGATAGAAATACTCGTTTTTTCCATATTCAAACTCTGATTCGGAGAAGAAGAAACAAGGTTGAGGGCTTATTTAATAATGATGGAGATTGGGTTACTCATCATGAAGATCTGCAAAAGGAAGCTGTGAAGTTTTTCAAGAATTTGTTCTGTGATATTGAGCTAATTGAGGGGGATTGTTTAAGAGATGTAACGTTGCCTTCCCTTAGCCAGGAAGGGCAAAACAGCTTGACTAAGGTTGTTTCGATTGAAGAAGTGAAAGAGGCAGTGTTTGATATGAATTCTTTCAAGGCTCTCGGTCCAGATGGGTTTCGGGCAATATTCTATAAAGAATATTGGGATATTGTTCACAATGAGGTCCTTAAGGTGGTCCAAGATGCCTTTTCTGGAGCTCCCCTCGATCCAAAGATCTTTGAAGTGCTTTTGGTCTTAATTCCTAAAGTTGATCAGCCTTCGAGAATGAAAGAATTTCGGGCGATTAGCTTGTGTAATGTCTTATATAAGATCATTACTAAAGTTCTAATCAATAGATTGAGGCCCTTTCTGAAGGACTTGGTTGGCCCTCTTCAAGGTGGTTTTATTCTAGGGAGAGGTTGTGCTGAAAATATTATAGTTGTCAAGGAAGTTTTACACTACATGGGGAAGACCAAAAAGAAGAAGGGTTTGCTAGCATTCAAAATTGATCTTGAGAAGGCCTATGATCGGGTGGATTGGGAATTTCTTAAAGCTACTCTTCGGGATTTCAATTTTCCAGAGGATATAATCAGGCTTATCATGATGTGTGTTAGCTCTACCTCGGTCTCCATCTTATGGAACGGGGTTCGCACAGAAACTTTCCTCCCGAGAAGGGGACTGCGTCAAGGTGATCCTATGTCTCCCTTCCTCTTTGTTTTATGCATGAAAAAATTGTCTTGCCTTATTAATCAAAAAGTTGAGGAAGGTTTGTGGAAGCCTATATCTGTGTCTAGAGGGGGACCTGCAATCTCTCATTTGCTTTTTGCTGATGATGTGCTTTTGTTTTGTAAGGCAGAGAATAACCAAGTAAGGTTAGTTATGAATGTTCTTGACTCTTTTTGTAAAGTTTCGGGTATGAGGGTCAATTTGGACAAATCGAGGGTGTTATGTTCTAATAATGTTACTCGAATAAGGAAAGACAATTTTACAGCTATTTCTTCTATCAGGTTCATTAATGATCTGGGGAAATACCTTGGGGTTTCTCTAACCAAGGTCAGACCTAAGAAAATTCATTTTCAGGAGATGCTGGCTAATATTGGTAGTAGGCTTTCAAGTTGGAAAGGTAAGATTCTTAATAGGGCTGGTAGAGTTTGCCTTGCAAACTCTGTTCTGACTTCTATTCCCATTCATAGAATGCAAGTGGAGCGGTTCCCTAAGATGGTTTGTAATGATATTAATAGGAAGATTAGGACCTTTATTTGGAAAGGCACAGACAGTATGAGATGTTTCAATTTGACTTCTTGGAATACTCTTGTAACACCTAAGAAATGTGGAGGATTAGGAATAAGGGATTCGGGTTGTGCTAACAGGCCTTTATTGGGAAAATTAATTTGGCAGTTCCTGCATAAGGATTCTCTTTGGATTAGAATTTTACAACATAAATATAACATGCAAGGAAGTTCATGGCCGTTCTTTAGCAAGAAAGGGGTTTCGCCCACTTGGGCTATGATCTCAGATACTGCAGAAGAATTCAGAGATGCTTTTGGGTGGAGTTTTGGACCTAGCAATCAACTTTTTTGGTATGATGACTGGTTGCCTTCAGGAAGACTATGTGAGAGGGCTCTGTTTGTTAACATTAGTGACTTTGATACAAGAATTGAAGACATTTGTGAGGGGAATATATGTCATTGGGAGAGATTGCATACTATAATTCCTAGAGATGTTCATGAGGAGGTGAATTCATGGCTTGGTTCTGGAATATTTAGAGACTTCACTGGTTGGTTTTGGAGAGGGTCAGAGAGTGCAATTTATACACTAAGAGTGATTATCAATGGTTATTGCAGAGAGATTTTGTTTGGGATACTACGAAAAATTGGTCCTGGCTTTGAAAGATGAAAATTCCAGAAAAGGTTAAGATTTTTACCTGGTTGATTCTCCATAGGGCTTTGCCTTGCAATATGTTGCGGTGGCGTCGTGGAGTTTCAAATTCTAACTCGTGCGTGAGGTGCGCTGGGGTGGAGGAGACGATCAACCACCTCTTCCGGGAGTGCCCGACAGCAGTTCAAACATGGTCTGCTTTGGGTTATTTGAAGTTCCTTGATCAGAGGCATTGCGAGATGGAGGAGTGGGTGGTTGAGCATTCAAGGAACAAAAACTCTCTTCTCTTTTTTGCTGGGTTGTGGATGATTTGGAAGAATCGAAACTTTAGGGTTTTTGAGGGGAAGGATTGGAGTGCTATGGAGGCTGGGAGGCAGGCTAGAAATTTGGCTGTGGAATGGGGGGAGCCGCGTTTCTTCCAAGCGGGTATTACCTTAAGCGAGAGGTGGTCTCCGCCTCCATTGGGATACATTAAAATAAATGCTGATGGCAGTGTTTTTTGGGAGTTGAATTGAGGTGGATATGGTTGTGTATTAAGGGGAAGTGATGGGGAGTGGCTTGGAGCTGTGTCGGGAAAGGTTGTCCCGGTTAGGGTTCTTCGGGCTGAATTAATGGGTATTTTGCAAGGCTTATCTTTGGCTTGGCAACTGGGCTTTAAGAAAATTATTTGTGAAACAGACTCCATTGATGCTTTCACGGATGTCAATCGGTCTTATGTTCCCCAAGAACATGTGGATAGAGAAATTCTACAAGAAATAAAGCTTCTGATGCAGCGTGACTGGTATGTACAGATGAGACTCATTAGTAGAAGTGGTAACAATTGTGCTGATACAGTGGCTAAGAAAGGAGCTCTCTCAGAGGATGATTGGAGGCGTTGGGATGTTCCCGGGATGGAGCTTGAGCAGTGCCTTTTAGCTGATATTACTGTTTAGGCTTGTGTTTAATCTATTCTTCACCAAAAAAAAAAAAAAGAAGAAGAAGAAGAAGTGATGTGACAGAATTGTCTGACACAACATCGTCTAATGTGCTAGAAATCGTAGAAATGCTACGATTCCAGACTGATTTGGACTAAAATCGTAGCATTCCTACGATTTCTGATACATTAGATGTCGTGTCAGATAATTTGTAACATTGCTACGATTTTCTCTAATAAAACAAAAAAAAGACATTACGTGAAAATATAATTTCTCTCTAATTGTGTTTCTGGAATTAATCATTTCTTTTATTTTATTGGGAAAAAAATCCTTTAGGCATCGAATTAAAATTCCTTTGATCATTTTTATTAATTTTTTTATTGATATTATTGTTGTTAAATAGTTTTTAATTTAACTTGTAAAAGGATGATTGTATATATCTCTATCGCGCGCTAGTCAATAGATCCATGATGTTCCATTGAAAATTATATTCTAGATGATGTATTATCGAGAATCCATTTTTCAAGATGATATAGGAGTATGAGAATCCATTAATTAAGAGCCTATAGAAATGCCTCACTAATAATCCCATATTGCACGCTTAATTATTTATCTATCCGTTTATCAATTTGATTGCACCTTATAAACTAACAATACATAATAACTTGGGTTTTGATGATTTGAGACCGTTAGTGACAAACATACATAACTTTGTTTTGGGTAGTTTTCTCGGGTTAACCTACTGTTGTCGAAGCATCTAAGAATTTTTTTAAATTATATTTGTTACACATATTTATTGTACAATAATCATTTCTCTTAATTTTTATTTCTCTTTAAGAATCAATCAAGCTCTTTCAATCTTTAACTATCGAAAATAAAACAAAATTTCTTCAAGATCTTATATTATTTCTTATCAGATCTTGTATGACTTATTAACAGTACACAATTAGACGTGCCAAAGATCGATGGCCTAATATTTTTATAAGATAATTGATTTCAACTAACCTTCCCACTCTTTTTTGACAAAATGATCGATCTACAACATAAAGTTGTACAATAATTTTTATCGTTGAATTTTAAGAGTTTAAATATAAGTGTGAACTCATATTAAATTTAATCTATACTATTATAAAGAGAATTGAAAAAAAAAATTAATTATTTTGGTCTCTATAGATAAATTCAAAATAAAAGTTAAAATAAATTAAATAAATCAGAAAAATAATTAGTCTCTCCATTCAAATAATTTCAACTATTTTTTTCTCTCTTTTTCTATATTTACTTCTATGATATTTTTTTTTAAAAATTTATCATGCCTTCTATAATCATCTTCAATACTATTTGTTTTTTACCTATTATCATCAGAAAAAAAATTAAAATCGTATATAACTTAAACAAAAAAACTAAAATGTGGCTTTTGACATGCACGAAGTGCCCGACATGACTCTAGTAGTTTAAATGAATATTGTATAAGTATTATATTGTATAATTTTGTGTTGTTGTAAATAGACATGTCACCCGCGCGGGGCGGGGGCGGGGGCGGGGAGTACTTCCCCGTTCCCCGCCCCGCGACTACACCCCTTCCTCCGTCCCCGCCCCACTCCCCGTCACGGGAAATTTTTTTCCCCGTCCCCGTTCTCCGCGGGTCCCCGCAATCCCTGCGGGGAGTTCCTATCCTTTTTTTAAAAAAATTAAAAATTAAAAATTTTAAAAACAAATTATGGACCTTTACAATACATTTATGAAAATTATAAAAGAAAATGAAAAATTTATAGTTTTACAAACATTAATGAAAATTCAAAATGCAATTCAATCACAAATCAACTGCAAATTCTAAAATGTAATTCAACCACAAATTAAAATGTAATTCAACCACAAATCCAAATAAAGTATATAATTTTATAAAGTGTATAGAATATTAATTTAATTTATAAAGACATTTTCGTAATTACACGCGCGGGGCAGGGGAAGAGATCCCCACCCCCGTCCCCACGTTAGCTGTGGGGGAACTTTGTCCCCCATCCCCATTCCCACGGGAAAAAAACCCTGCTCCACGGGGCTCTACTGGGGCAGTCATCACAGATATCCCTATTTCGCGGGGGAAATTGACATGCCTAGTTGTAAACATAACATTATTCCTTTTCTTATGGTAATTTATTACTCTAATATATCAATATTCTAATGTCTTCTTCTCTGTGTGTGCTCTAAATAAGTAGACAATATTCTTACGGTGTGTCCTTCAACCAGCCAAATCTAAATTGTGTCTGAATTTGATCCCTAAGAAGATATGGCGATCAAAATCTACGAATTTGAAACTGGCATCTGATTCGTTGCTTGTCGTTTATATTTATATAACTGAATCGTATATTCATGACCATTGTAATGTTGTAAACGAGTGTGGTTCAAAGACTCCATTATTTATGTGAGATTAAAAATTCTATGTGTACATTATAAAATTAGTCCTTATATATAATAATCAAACACTTTTAAATAAAACTATTAATCAAATATTTTTAAAAGTTGAAATAATGAAATGCTGAATTATTTTGTATGATGGCTAATTTTGTGGTGTACATGTAACATTACTCATCATGTGAGATATAAATATGGAGATAAAGACACACAAACATAAACAAAAATTATTTCTATATCTTGTTTGATAATAAATGGATCGAGATAAAAGATATTAGTAACTTTCAACTAAATAGTCCTAAAATAAGGGAATTAAAGAATAATTTGTTTACAGAATAGAAAATGATATATTTATTTAGCAATAATGTTTGTCGTATAACATAAATGTACGTCCAACAAGTATTCAACGTGTGCTATATATAATACGGAATGTGTATTATACGTACATGTGCTATACATACGGCAAACATTACGTATTACGTATAATACATGTAGGATACTAGCTAGTTTGATGTATTTCTTTTTACGACAAACATTATTATTATTTATTTAGTATAGAAACATACAAGACAAATCGTATATGCAGGGACGGATCCAGAAAATGGGTAAAGGGGGACAAAAATTTAATTAAATGAATCATTAAATATATATTTTATAAATATAAAAAATTTATATATTAAATTTTCTTTAAAATTAAATAAAATATTCTTTAAATTTATATAATTTTTAAAATTTTTCAACCATATAAGACTATTTTTTATTCTCCAATTATTATTATGAAAATATAATTAAAAATATTATTACCATAATTATGTTACATGCTTTCAAAATAAATTAAATTAATAGATTAAATAAATACAATATATTTGACTTAATAATTTAGAAGACTAAATATATTAATAATTTGTTCTTGTTTAAATTCCAAATGATTTCAAATATTTTTTTAATATCAATCTATTTTTAAAAATAACAATATAAAGAGAAAGGATATGGAAGAACTTCAATATGCACAATGAAAAAATGGCCAAAATAGCTAATATAGTATGCACAATATATTATATAATGTGCACAATAAATATTATATGTTGTACACAACATATATCACATATTGTACACAACATATATCACATGTTTAAAGAAAGATGATATTACCACATGTGATATATATTATGCACAATATTTTATATATATTGTGTATAATATGTAATATATGGTGTGTATATTACGTATTATATATTGTACATTATTTATTAGTTATGTTGACTGATTTTTTATTGTGGTACAAAATAATATAATGACCAAACTGAGAATACATTGAAACTTTGAAGCTAAGGGGCCAAGGACCCTGCTGCCCCCCTCTGGGTCCGTCCTTGCGTATATGTATGGTTTTTTTTTTTTTTCTGTATTTTGTATTCACACTCATAGTAGATACACACAGTATATATGTGCTAATACAATAATTTTAATAAAAAATAATTTCCTAACTTATTCATATTATTTCTCCATAATTCTACTATTTGCTCTTCTCATTCTTTACCAAAGTCCCAAAATAAAATTTTATCCAAATACAAGTACAAATTTATTTTATACACACTAAAATAAATACAAAATAAAATATATAAAATTTACTATATTATACTGTATAATACCTATATTTTTATATTGTATTGTATTAATTATGAAATAAACATCCTAAGTGCTCATCGAGAAATGTGAACCCTTAATAATTGTGAATTGTATATATAGAGAATTAATGGAATGAATTTTCTGTAAAATTTGAAAAATTTAGCTCGGGTGTAATAGTTCTATCTACATTATGAACAGTCAGGGGTAGAGTAAGAGGGGTGTTTTGGTAAATTTCCTAAGATCATGTGCTTGTCATGTGATCAACTAATAGTGATTTGGATGGAAGGTTAATTGATAGGGTGATTTGTGCGTTTTAAAACATACAAAGAAGTGTGTTGTCCATTTTGAAACTGCAAGAGCTAAATTACAAGGACCCTAAAAAATTTAGGGGATAAAGTGTTTTTTTCATTACTAATTTAAGTCTTATTTTATTACATTTTCTTATATGGAAATCAATCATATATATGATTTTAACTGCCTTTTAATTTTTTTCTAGGTACATTTATTTATTTATTTAATATTGACTAGTATGATATGACTATTAAATGTAATTTTGATATATATATATATATATATATATATATATATATATATAACATGTGTAAGTGATAACAGATAAATTTTTACGTATAATTAACAAAAGAATATGAATTTATTTCGTGATTTAATTAAATTTTAAAAATAATTTAAAAATTTTAATCATAAATAAATTGATAAAGAAATAATTTCTTTTACAATCAATGTTATTTGATCATTATGAAAGAAACAACTTTTAAATAATGTATATACTTTTACAAGTGGAATTTGTTAACCATCATTCTCAGCTTTAAAAATATATTTTTATACTACTAATACACACTTTAACGAGTTTTTACTCAACATAAAAATATCAAAGTATAACTTTCATGTTTATATATACTACTAAAATCAAGTTTGAAATTAAACTTCAACTTTGCTTCAAATCATGCACCTAAACATAATGCTTCAAACTATATATTTTGAAAACGACTTAAAACTTTAAACATACATAACACACTTTAATTAGTGTTATAGCTTTGGTTCTATCTTTTTTTCTAATTATTTTTACAGGAAATGTTTGTTATATATAACAATAATCCATTCAACTAATATCTAACATATAACACACATTACAAATAAAGAAGTGACACACAATATATATTTTAGTAATGATACACATATAATTAAGGTGTATTTTTTGTATGTGCTATTTAATGTTTTTATTCAATCAGTTTCACGTATATATATATATATATATAACACATATTACATATGACATACATATAACACACATCGGATAATTGTTAAATAATATTTCTATTGTACGTATATTATTATTGTTATTTTACTGCAAAGCTTTTACTATTATGAACAAAAATAAAAAATAAAAGTAAACTAACGTATAAAGTCAAATGCTAATGAATAACATTTTCTCAATATATGACACAAAATCATACATACATCGACACATGGAAGCAATTAGCAATGAAAGCAAGGGAAGAATAGTAAAAGATTCCATCGTTGAAAACCAAACCAAAGCAAACAAGTTTACGAGACACGACACAACAAAACGCATAACCCTATGATCTTGCAACCAAATTGAGCAAATGTTACGTCTAATGCTATCTATTCTGCCAATTTTTAGGAGCAAACTTTTGCTTATTCAGCCATCTGAATCTAAAAGATAAAATTGTCTGCCATTACTAAATTAAAACCATCCTCAAGATTCAGTACCATCAATACTTTATACTTTTTTTTAATAGAGTTTTAAAGTTTAGTTGGAGGAAAAAGTTCAACCGGTGCATAAATCATAATATGTTTTAAGACTTATTGAATGCTTATAAAAGTTCTTACAAATTATCTATCAACAAATTATTGCATGAGCGGTGCATGAACGGAAGGTCGACTATATGAACTAACTCATATTGATTATTGTGTGTCATCAATACTTGTGACATATTTGAGACATATGCACATACGTATTGCACACTTAAATCTGGAAGCGTAAGGCCTAGATCTCAATGTTGAATCCTTTAGGCTTTAGTGATAGAAAAATGTGAATATATATAAACTTATATTTACTGTAATAATATGTACAATATAAATAACATTTAACAATTATCTAACATGTGCTATACGTAATATGTCATATAAGTGTGAAATTAGTTAAGCAAACAGGAAATAACACACAGAATATATATCATACATGTATGTCGATATTGCTAAAATACGTAATATGTGTTACTTCTTTATTTGTAATGTGCATGTGCTATATGTTAAATACTAGTTAAATGTATTGTTGTTATATAACAAACATTTTTCCTTATATTTATGATAAATAATCTTGCACGTGATACAATATTAATAATTATTGTTATTACAATATTCATATATTTATAATTTTGAACTATTTCCTTCGACTTTAAATAAATGTAAGGATTAAGAAATTAAAATGGTTGAAAAAGCGACATATTGATTTACATAAACTAATTAGTTAACTGATTGTACAAAATTACCTTTACTAATAATACCATTTATTTTTTAGCTTTGCTACGGGTATAACATTATACCAACTAAAACAGCAAAAAATAGGATTTTGAGCTTAAATCACTAAACCCATTAAGAAAAACACACATAATTAAGAATGTTATTTGGGCAAAAAATGTTGAAATTTATTTTGTTGACTGTTTTGACTGGAAAATTGTTATTATACAAGAATTTGTGTTTATTTTTCTATAATCTCCATTTTCACGTTCTCTCTCCATTTAATTAATAAGGGTATTAGTACGGAAAAGATATTTAATATTGTCAAAATGTTTTAAATAGACAATAATTTTTAACCCAATAAAATTTTAATTTTAGAACGAATTATCACTTTTTAAAAATTAGAAATAATATATTTTAAATAATTGATATATAGAGAAGTGTTTAGCCTACATCTAATTTTGCTACCATTTTATATCATCTATTATCTTATCATTATTAGATGGGATATATATAAATGAATAGGGTAAGTGAATAATACAAACATATTCAATAATAATAAAGTGAAAGGTAAAAAATATGATAAAATTGAATATTATCCAAATGTTTTTTTTATTGATACTTTATAAATAATGTTATTTTAATGCTCATTATTAAATTTCAAATATTAAAAATATCATACTCATAAAATATATAAAACTCACGAACATTTTTTAGCATTGTTATTTGAACAATGAAAAAACAGTCAAAACAGTTAATATGTTATGCACAACATATATTATATAATGTACACAATGTATATTATATGTTGTACACAATATACATCACATATTGTACATATTATATATAACATGTTATAAAGAAAGATGATGTTACAACATGTGATATATGTTGTGCATAATATATATATATATAATATGCGTTGTACATATTATATATTATATATAATTAATATATAATTTATTGGCTGTTTTAGCTGATTTTTTATTGTGAAAAAAATTTCCTTCTTTCTCACTAGCACTCCTCTTGCATTAGAAACATTTTTAGGAATTTATTAAGTGCAAATTAAATTTAGGGTAAATTGAAGAGAATAATATCATTTTCTCTTGATAATTTAGGAAACGGAGGCAGCAAAGAGAATGATTCCAACCTCTCTTTTTCAATATGTATAATTATATTCCGTTGCCTCTGCCACTCGACACGCCAACGGAATGATTCCATGACATGTTTAGGCATAATGCACATGGGTGTAACCCATAATGCCCAAAATTGATCATCATTATCGGTGATATAATTATTAAAGTGCTTAATTTAGTTAGTTAATTATTGATTATAATTGCTACCTCTTTATTCAGTGATTTATAGATGTCTCAAGCTTTAACTAATTAATTAATTAAAGGGTTAAGCTAGTTAATCATGGGTGGGGATGATTGGCATGCATCACTAAACAAGTTTGGTCCTTTTGTAAACATGGATGGAAATTCAATGCATGAGATGTTAGTAATTCTTTAGACAATGACATGACATGAATATCTCTATGAATATGATGGATCCACTCACAAAGCCACCGTTGAACACGAGTCCTTTGGTGGTCCCTACGCTGCTCAATGTAGCATCAACCAAGAAAGAGAGATGTATACATCATCGATGGAGCCAATTGATTAAAGACTCCTATTTGTACATACAACGTAATTTTATTTATCAATTTTTTACTCATTCATAATATTGGTAACTCTTATAAAAGAAAAATAATTTGTGTACACTATAAAATCAGTCATTATCAATCAATATATGAAATAATTCAACATTTTAAAACTAATAATCCAACTTTTAAAGATATTGGATTAATATATAACAATAAATATTGGATTACTAATTTTAAAGTATTGGATTATTACACTTAGTGACTAATGATGACTGATTTTATAAAAATATGTAGCATTACTCTTTATAAAAATATTGATAAATTGCTAACATATTAATTTTGTATGTGTTGTGTATTTTATATTATAAAAATTATCAACCTATTGATTGTAATAAAAAATAAATACATATAGTACATCTTTTTAATTTTTATTATTTGTGTGATTTTTTATAATATACTTATTTTTAATTTTTAGTTTTTATTCAATCTAGATAACTGAACAGAGATATATGAAAGCATTAAGCACAACATAGCAAGAACTGATGATCATTCAGATTAGTGATTATGAGCACACAAAATTCTAAAAATAAAATACAATGCCAAGTAATGATCGAACTCGTTGAACAATGAGGAAACAGACCCATAAGAGTATTGAACGCCTTTTTTCAATCCAATAGTCAATCTAAAGAACATTGTGATAGGTACAACTAAAAATCAGTTAAAATAATTAACAAATAGGAATTTGGGCCACAATCACGCAGCCCATTAAAAATATACTCATGATTAAAAGTGCTATTTGTTGACTGTTTTACCTGATTTTTTTGTAGTGCCCCAAACATTTGTGCAATCTAAATATCTAACATTCATTCTCCAAGTATTTTAATCAAATACCACCTTTGTTTTTTTTTATTTATCCATTTTGTATTTTAAACTTATTTTTTTATTTTTTCAGTTAGTAATTCTAAGCAATATTTAATATATTTTTCCTGTTTTACCCTTATTTAATTCATCTTCTATCAAATGAATTATACTACTTAAAATAATAGTGTATTCATTTTAATTAAGAACAATATAATAAAATATATTAGTTTTTTATTAATTTTTAGATAAAAAAAACGGAGGGAGTATCTTATTAAACAAATATATTTAAGAAAACTCGTTTGTGTAAGTAAGATTATACAAAAGTGAGAGTGAATACGGTTCACGTATTTTAAGTGAGATGATGAAAAAATTCTCACATATAATAATTGAGAAGTGGGTTGTTTTCCAACTTTGCCTGTTGGTAATTAGTATTTTCGTTATACACGCATTACTTATTTATGGAAGGAGCATAAAATAACATTTCAACTCAAACTAATTTGGAGGAGGTTCCATGCACTATATACAATTTGAAATTGAAAATGTCATTTACAGTAATTAATGATTATCAGTACAATTCCACTTACCAGTTGCATGAATACCTAATAATAATTATTTGTCTGAAATCTATGGTACTCCTCATCAGTTTTTGAATCTTCCTTGCTTAGATGCTTTAGGGTGAAAATAGATAGGGTGTGTTTGGAAGTTTAAATTATAGAAAATGAAATGCATCGGAAGGAAATGAAATGTATTTGATGAAAATGAAATGAATTGTTTATAAATTCAATCAAAATTTACAAGATTTAAAAATATAATGGAATAGAATTTCAAGGAATTTTATAGAATTCTAAATGAAATCATTTCTTATTTTTGTTCATTTCAAACAATAGAATTCATTCTTAAATCAAATCAATTCTCATGATTTAAGCTTCCAAACACATCACAGTGATCCTTGCATTGCCTCATGCACCAGCCTGAAATATTAGTGATAAACTCATAATTAATTAATACTTGTTTGGGCGAAGAATAATGCTTTGGGTACACCGTTTTTTCAGCCACTCATTCAGCCACTTAAGGGATTTTTAACTTCTCTCACTTACTGACACAAGGACAAAAGAAGTACAAGAGTGCCCCACGGACGCACCTCTAATGAAGTCTCCTAAAAGCCTTTTTTCTGAGCACCTTTTTGCTGAGCACACATCACATCAAATGAGTTTGATTAGAAGCTAAAGGATTAGGGGTTCTCTCAAGCGTAGATGGTCCTCTCCCTTCCCCCCTACATCTTGTACCTTCTTCTTCGTTTTCAGGTGTGAAAAAAAAAAAGAAAGGCAACCATGTGCGAGATCGGAGGCATGCGAAGTTGAGAGAGTAGTGAGCTTCAAAAAAATGGCACCCGAAAAAAAAACCCAGAATAATGTGAAAAAAACCCAACTAGTAAACATAAAAAAACCCCTAACAACTTCATACACATAGTTTACAGTGATTTTGAACTCATTTGCATGTAGTATTATCATTTATGTTTGTTTAATAAATGATGTCGTTATTTTTCTCAGGGATGTTTTGTTAGTTTTAATACCCCTGCGTATTTTTGAAGCATGTGTGCCATTATGACCCATTATAGAGTGCTGACAACTTGGTGTATTAAATGCATTTAAATGCAACCAACAATGTTATTAAATGCAATCCACAATGACATTCCACAATGATTGATGACAGACACACAAGAATGAAAATAAAAAACCCAGACAATAATCATGAAAACTCCAGATAACGACAACATAAAACCCATGTAATGATATATATATATATATATTTTTTTTTTTTTGTAGGACGAGACGCTAGTGGAGACTCCAAAGATAGGGATGAGGTTTCGGGATGATCATGCAGTCAGGGAGTATTACCATAAGTACGCCACCAAGGTAGGATTTACATTCAAGACTAGAAGCACAAAAAAGACGAAGTATGATAGAGTACGCTACTTGATACTTGCTTGTTCTAGAGAGGGATATAGGAGGTCTAAGATGGATACTATTGCGAAGGCAAAGCCAACAGCAGTTGCAAATTGCGAGGCAAGAATTACCGTGACAATGGATGAGACTGAGGATCTTCTAATAACAACGGCTGTGAATGAGCATTCACATGCAGTCAGCCCTGGGAGGGCTAGATCATTGAAAAAGAACAAGGTAATCAACATGCAAGCAAAACAGGTTATCGATATCAACGATAATGCGGGTGTGAGTGAGGACAAACCAGATTTACCAAAGTTTCGTGAAATGCGCTGGCGGGTATGAAGATTCCTTTTATTGTTAAACGTATTTTGCATTATTAGATGAGTTTTTTTGCATTATAAGATGTGTTTTTCTGATTTATTAGATGAGTTTTTTACATTATAAGATGTGTTTTTTTATTTATTAGATGGGTTTTTTTTGCATCATTAGATGAGTTTTCTCTGCATTATTAGATGGGTCTGTTTGCATTATAAGATGGAGTTTTAATGTGTTTGTGGCGTGTGTTTTTTACGATCAGGTACGATGAGGTTGGTTTCAGCGAGAAAGACTTGCGTAATTATGTGCTCAGAAACATCAGAACGACACATGAGGAGGGGGAAGGTTTACCCTATTTGTTTGTCAAATGAATGATTGAAAGAAGGGGAATTATGAGAATATAAGTTATTTTTTTAGAATTATAAGCTTTGTATGTTATATGTTTAATTTTTTGAGAATTAGGAGAATTATATTCTGGCAGGTATGCAGCAGGTTTAGCAACATGGCCAAAAAAAAAAATACAACTATTGAATTGAAAAAATCCAACTAGCATTTAAAAAAAAATCCAACTACTTGCTAAACATACAAATGTCACAACTGTACATGACCACCAAATTAATGATGTAACAGTTAATATAAATGTCTAAGAACAATGATGTACTGAAATGAAGTGTGAGGGTGACAGAAATGAAATATGAGAATGTACGATAAGATTTAAATGGTTAAAAAAAATACAACATCATAACAGCGTGACGATGTTGTCGACATAGCCCAAGCAAAAAACCCAATTACTGATGTAGATGTTGAACACATAAGTGACCAACTAATTACATTGATAAATTATGTACATACGATGCACATATATTTTACTCAATATGACTAACTAATTACAGTGATAAACATTAATGTTTTATCCCAAACACATAATTTAGTAATTATATACAAGGCTCAGTGCCTGCAAAACACATTATATTAGTCGAGACACCTAATAGTAACATAGTTTATACAAGACATACAACAACCGAAAACACAATTTCCCCTGTGGGAAGATTGAAAAGTGTCCCAAACCCTATGTCGACAACATCGTCACACTGTTGTGATGTTAGGCGACGGCACAACGAATCGAGACACCCAGGGGAGCAGCGCATGTCAAGAACGGTCTGCAAGGAAAAAAATGCATTGTAACCAGAGCAGAATATTGAAAATGGGAGAACTGATTAAGGTAGTTTAAAAGCAAAACTCAAACACAATGAAGAAAAAAAACCCACACAAATTAAAGAAAAAAACTCGAGTAACAGCAGAAAAAAACCCAATTTACATAAAAACAAAACATTAACATGCAATCAATTAAGTATTATCCCAGTGTAGGTGGGACGAGTCGTTGCTGCTATGGGCACAGGGGGAGGTGCTGGAATTGCGGGTGCGGGTGCTGGATCATGCTTGTGCTTGGTCCTTCATTCACGGCGAGCGACAGACGCTCCCTCGTCTGCATGTGCATCATTTCTCCGTTTAGTCCTCCGCTCAATATCTGAAGCGGTTGTTGCCCTACTAGAAATCTGTTGTTTAATATATATAAGATTTAAAAACCCACAAAACATGTATAACAAAAACCCAATTAACGATGCAGATAAACCCAAACAAGACATACGCCGCGTTTTTTCCTGCTGGTAGTCTGCTCGCGTATATCAGCTCGACGCATTGACCTTGCCTCCTGCACGGAGCGGGGTTTTTATTTGGTCTGCTGTGTCTGTCTTGGCATGTTTGTTGATTTTCAAACAAACGAAATTAAACAAACAAAGAAGCCGCTAACTGGATGACAACAGCACAAAGAATAGTTTAGGTAAAATTAACAACTCACGTGTAATGTTCAAATAAACCCAAGTAACGATAGTAACGAGTAATAATAGACACAAACAATTACGAAGAAACCCAAGTGTAACATTTAAAAAAACCCAATTAGCAAAAACAACGAGTAATAATAAACACATAAACAATTACAAAGAAACTCAGGTATAACATTTAAAAAAACACAACTAACGAAACAACGATGTGATGAAAACAAAGCAAAAAACAAAACCCATTGATATTTAAGTAAAAAACACAATAAAAAACTGACAACATTATGAAAATTCACTCACAATGAAAAATAACTCACAAACTAATGATCTAGTACAAACGAAGACGACAACAAACCCAACCAAAACTGATAGAAACGAACACAAAGAACAAAGAACAAGAGCAGAAGACGAACAAAATCAAAAGAACAAGAGCAGTACCCCTGCGACAAACTCGTTTTGTCACACAACAAAACATGCAAAAAAAAAATGAATAAACAAACAAACGACACACAAACATGGAAGAGAGTGAGGGACATGAACTAGTAAAATAGTACCTGTTACCAGCTACGGAATTGAAGCGGTTGAAGCAGTGCAGGGATGGAAGAAGGTGGAAAAAAAAACCCTCGAGGAAGAAGAAGAAGAAATGGCTGAAAGGAAGAGGATGAGATGTGGTGAGTTGAGGATGAAAGGAGGAGAGAGAGAGAAAAAGTGACAGGTTGTGAGGGGCTTATGGGGTAGTGTGTGGGTTGAGGTAATTTTTCAAATTGCGCGCGTGCACACAAGAGTGAAGGGGTGAAAGTGGGTTGGGGTGGTTTGGATGTGGGACCCACAGAGAAGGAATGGAGGAGTGGCTGAGGGGTGGCTAATATAGCAGTGTGTGTGTAGCACTACCGTTGGGCGAATAATGGACATTAATTAATTAGTTAATTGCTCCAAGGAATTTTCTGATGAAATGTATGTATAGGTGTCAATATTCTATTAGTCCTAGTAAAGTAGTAATTATATAGTACATATGTAGAATTTTGGTATTTGAAGTTTGAAGAAGAGCTATGTTATATTGATATTCATAAAGTGGATGTTTATAGACATTTATTCAAACTCAAAGGTAGAGAGTAAAAATAAATAATGTGTAAATGATATGGTCCCATAAAAATTAAAGATATTAAATTGGATATATACACAGTATACGAAATAATAAATATTAAAATAGTTTTATTGGGGTCACTAATTAAGGTCACCATCCATGTGATTCATTAATATCTTCATCAAGAGAATTAATTAGGAAAAAAAATATTTAGATATATTTAACAAAATAATGAATAGAATTTATAGATGTGTGAAAATATAATAGATAAAGTCAAGAGGACCTAACTTTTAGTGTGAATTTGTAAAAATATGATGTATTAAACTTGTGTCATGTAAACATTTATGGAGAATTATATGTAAGATTTTGGTGAGAAAGGTGTACATGATAAAATAAGACAGAAGTTTAAAGATAGTAAAAATAGGGTTATAAAAATATAAATTTTTTTATCATATTTGAATTATGTATGTATAAGACATTAATTTATGTTTTATTCTAATAAATTTGTCTTTCTATTTGCTAATTTTCAGTAGTATAAAAATATACACACATTTTTATCTTAAGATTTAATTTTTAAATTTTTTATCATATTCCAATCACTACACACCTTTCTTTATGTAATTTTATTGATAAAGTAATTAATGTCATAAAATTGTAATAAACCTTACTAACTATACAAGTAGATACCTGCTATAATTTCGAAAATATATATCCTCCTGGAATAAAATGTCTCACATTATTAGTTGAAGAGAGAATAAAATGTATCTTATAATATCTTGGGTAACAACATTTTTCCAGTCAAAATAACAATATATTTTTTGTCCAAATAACATTTTTAATCATGTTTATTTTTTTAATGGACTGAGTAATTTAGGCCAAAACTTCTATTTTTGACTGTTTTGGTTGGTACAATTTTGTACCCCTAGCATAACTCATCTTATAAGAGTGTAAATACACTCATCTATGAGAAAATCTTGGGTGATCATGGATCGTCACATAAGATTATGATCTAACCACCCAAATAATATATATCATGTGTTAATATGTTATCATGTGTCATATAAAAGATCTACTATTAATAATTTAAAATATAAAATAGTTATTTTTTACTTTTTATTTCAAAAATAAAAAAATATGACTTACATCTTTAAGTAAAATAAATATTTAATTTTAATATTTTTAAATTATTTTATTTTTATAAAAATTAACCAATTTGAGTCATAAGAAAAATAATAAAATAAAAAAATAGATTTTTTTATTTCTCATTTAAATAATTTAAAAATATTAAAATTAAATAATTGTTTTACTCATCCAGGGATGGATCCCATTATTTTTTATTTTTTAAATATAAAAAAGAAATTAAATGTGAATAGATTTTTAATTCTTAATAACATGTTGTATGAACATAACATCATCTATGAACATATAGAAAATATTAATTTTAATATTTTTAAATTATTTAAGTGAGGAATAAAAAAATGTTTTATTGATTTATTTATTTTTATCAAAAACAATGATTTTTTTATTTTTGTGTGATCCAAATTAGTTAGTTTTTATAGAAATAAAATAATTTTAAAATATTAAATTAAATATTTATTTTATTTATTGAGATCTGAATTTCATTTTTTTAATTTTTAAAAATAAAAAGTAAAAAATATAACTATATTATATATATGACACATAAAATTACATATTAACACATAATATTACTTGAATAGATGAACCATAATATTACGTGACGGTCTATCCAAAAACTCCTCATCTGTAAGACGTTTAAACTCGTTTCATAGAAAGGAATAAAATTTAAAACGAACAATATTACAAGCGGGTGAGTTAAAAGATTATACGAAACATGTAATCCAACCTTAGCCTAAGTGCTTTGATATTATCCACTTAGGAAAGGGTATCGTAGTCACAACATTTTCTATTCTCGTGTGGGTCCAATTTTCATTAGGCACTATTAGAAAAGTGGGGTTTAATCAATCAACTTCCATCGCCTTCCATCAACTACTAGTTGAAGATAAAGACTAGATTTATGGATGTGATAATAACTCTTAGCAATAATACTTGTCGTACAACACAAATACGTCTAATTAGTATTTGATGTGTGCTATTATATAATATATAATGTGTGCTACATGTATATTAACACAAGCACATATAAGTTATAACATATATTCTGTATCATATATAATACATATTGAATGCTAGTTGAATGTATTTCTGTTATACGATAAATATTATTGAAATAGTAGGTAAGTAATATTCATGTGGATGTGAATGTGTGGCCACACCGTGAAAGAGAGTGGAAAGGTTTTTGCAATTTTTGCAATGTGACACCCTACCTGTCGATCATATATATACATAAGAAGCTAAATTGATGTCTTTTCTCTCAGCAACAATCACACTATATATATACAGTCTAATTGTTTTTATCGACTATATTTATATATACACACACGATTGTTTACAAAATTCAAAAAATTCTAAATTTATTTGTAAGTACAATATAGTAGAATATATAAATATAGAAATAAGGAATAGACATATATAAAATTTTGTATATTTATTTTTTTATATTTGTGTCCTTATTTTTAGAATAAGGACAAAATACACCATATTTTGTGTATTTCTATACAATAATGCTTATTGTACAACATAAATACGTCCAACAAGCTAAGTATCCAACGTCTGCTATACATGCTATAGGATGTGTGCTATTTGTATAGCATACGTACGTATAACACACATCCTATAACATGTATAAGTAACACACGTTAGATACTTATTGGATGTATTTCTGTTGTACGATCAACATTATTGTTTTCTATATGTATCATATTTGTATATTTATATATCTTCCAATTAAAATATTTTAAAAATTTGTGTATTTATATGTGTATTTATGTTTTATACTTGCAAATAAATGCAAAGAGTATAAATTTAAAGTGTTTTGTAACAAGTGTGTAGGTAACAAGTAGTGTACTAGAAGAAATTTTTATCTTAATAAAAAATTATTTTTATATTTTTTATATAATCAACTCATTAAATTTTTTTAAAAACAGATTTTATATAATCTTAACAATTATGTGATCCCGCCAATCATCGGTCAAAAGATTGACAAATAGACTCGTTGAATGATTTGACTATTTTTATATTATTCATCGGGTGTTTTTCAAATTTTATTTATATATAGAATAATATATTTGCAATAACATCCATTTACTAACTGGATAAATTAAAATATGAATATGTATATCTATTATTAAAACTTTTGGGTGGCATGACCCATAATGCTAACTAAGATCTGCCCCTAGTTATACAGTCCCATAGATGTACCATTCGGGACATAACAACCCTATTATTAGTCCATCTCAACCATCGTTATCACTTTTTTTCATGTAAAAGCCAACAAATTAGCAACTATTCAGTCGATATAAATAATTCTTTGGATAACTGTTACTCAAAACCTTCACCTTCTTTTTTCAATTGAAAAAACTTTAAAAATTAAATCTAAATTACAACAATATATAATAAATAAAAGATCGACTAATTGAACTAATGCTTACGAATAATTTAATCTTTAACCTCTCCTCCAGTATAATAATAATAATAATAATAATAAATCACTAAAATTATATATATAATCAAAATACATCCACCAAATTATCGATAATATATTTATATGATATGCGTATATTTGTGTATACTTTTCTTAAGGTTATGTATATTTTGTTATGAATAATTATGTGCTCTTTGTTAAACAACAAGTGTGCGTTGTAGTAAGTGTATGTGACATGTACTTTTTACAAATAATATTGTGTGTTAATTATATATATGTATGTGTGTGATCTTCATTAAACAAGACATGTACTTTATAGGGATATGTGATATATGTTTTCTACGAACATCGTTGTGTGTTAAGTTGATATAATTAGAACATCGTTATATGATCCCCACACCAATTGGTTTGATATAGAATATAATTTGAATATTGTTGTGTTAAATTGATATAATTAGAATATTATTGTGTGTTAAATTGATATAGACGTATTTTGATTGAACATAATTTTTTTAATGATAAATTACACCAACTGAACACACTACAAAAATTCAAAATAATCATTTTCAATAATTTAAACACCTAAATGTGTCAATAAAAATAATATTGACAATGAGTTATACCTTTAAAAATTCTTTAAAATAATTTATAAGTATTTTCAATTATCATAATTGTCAAAAAATTATTTATAATTATTTTTTATAATCAATAATTGTCAATATAATTTTTATTAAAAAATTTATCAATTTTTTTTCGACAATCAAATATTAAAAAAAAAAACTATTATTCATGTAGTAACACGATGAATATGACCGGCAACTATGCCAATTTTGACAAACCAATAATATAAGGGGAAAAATAAATAGAAATAGAAAAAAAAAAACTCTTCCACAAATAATATATCTATAAGTTGTGTTTGTTTTTTCTGACTACGGGATCATAGTCAGGGAGTCAATGAAAATTTGACTCTGTCAAGTATTTGGTGTGAGGGTCACAGTGACTCAGTGAACAAAATTGTCAATTTTTTGTTCACTCCAATTTTAGAGTCAATGTGTGCTGCAGAGAGTCACTATGTGCTGGCCGGTAGGGAGACAAAAAATATATGATGATGTGTTCAAAGCCAATTTTGGAGTCACTATGACTCTGACTCTTGTGACACTAACTCCATGATTACCTTGACTCTGACTACGGGATCATAGTCAGGGAGTCAGTGAAAATTTGACTCTGTCAAGTGTTTGGTGCGAGGGTCATAGTGACTCAGTGAACAGAGTCACGCAGTGACTCAGTGAACAAAATTGTCAATTTTTTGTTCACTCCAATTTTAGAGTCACTGTGTGTTGCAGGGAGTCACTATGTGCTTGCCGGTAGGGAGACACAAATATATGATGATGTGTTCAGAGTCAATTTTGGAGTCACTATGACTCTGTCTCTTGTGACACTGACTCCATGACTACCTTGACTTTGACTCCAGAATCACTGAAAACAAACACTAGCTACCTAAATCTATCTAAGTCCTGAAATTAAATGAAACTAGCTAAGGGGGAGCTAGGATTGCCTTAGGTTAATTAACACACTAAATAAATTGTTTGTTCTTACAATCAAAATATTGATTGAAAATTTAGGATTTTTATCATTCAAAACCTTCAATTAATAAAGTAAAGAGTTCTTGGAGCTAACAATAATCCATCCATATCTGTATACACCGTTATAAAGCTATCTCTATATCAATAATGATATGATAGTCATACAATAGAAATACATCCAATAACTAGTATCTAACGTGTGCTAACATAACATGAAATTTGTGCTATATACGTATAGGACACATATATATAGTACACATTCGATGTTATGTATAGTATACATTAGATACTAGTTGGACGTATTTCTGTTGTACGATCAACATTATTGCTTTATACATCTCTACGTACATACATGATGTATGATATTTTAGAACCTTAAACATTCAATGTTGAGCCACACATGGCATAACAGTTAATTCTATTATAAATTTGATTATTTAACTAAAAAATAAAATGATCTAAAAATAGTGCGAACATCAAACAAATTAAATAAATTAATTATATACTAGTGACTTGACAGACACATGTATAAATGTGATTATTTAACTAAAAAATGAAATGACCTAAAAATAGTACGAACATCAAACAAATTAAACACATTAATTATATACTAACGACTCGACAAGCACTCATGTACCTGTCAAGTCGCTTTTCTATTGCTTTAACGAAGAAAGAGTGTTAGATAGGGAAATAATGATATGTATTGAAGAGTGTTACGTAGGGAAGAGTGTTACGTAGGAAAATAATATTCTGTAGTAAAAAAAGTGTTACGTAGGGAAAAAGTGTTATGTAGGGAAGAGCGTTTTGTACGGAAGAGTATAACAAATAGAGCTGAACAGGAAGAAATTAATAAAGGTCACATTCATTTGTTACACTCTTCCCTATGGAATATTATTTTCCCACATAACATTATTTCCCTATGTAACTATGAGAATAGAAAAGTAAAAAGAATAAAAGTAACTATGAGAATAGAATAGTAAAGAGATAGATATATATATAATAATCTAAGGTTGGTTTGTTTTAACTTTTCAAGAGAGTTTTTTTTTAACGTTGTTAAGATCTTAAATTTGGTTTACAATTTTGAATCTTTGATGAATTCAAATTACAACTGTTACTAACATTTTTTAATAAGAAGAGTAGATTTCAATAAATAATAAAATATATGTATTAGCAAATCAGAAAAAAAAAAATTGGCAATTGATCTAATCCACACAATTGATGAAAATAGGATCAAAGGCAAGCAATATGTACAAATATGAGACGTGAACAATATTGATATGAGAAGAGAAAGAAACTATGAGAGGGAAGAGAATTACCTCATGTATACTAAAAAGTAACTACGATAATAGAATAGTATAGAGATAGGTCTATATATAATAATCTAAGGTTGACAACTTTTCAGGAGAGTTTTTTTTTTTAATGTTGTTAAGATCTTCTTAAATTTGGTTTATTTTGAATCTGTGATGAATTTAAATTAATTAACAATCGTTATAAACTTTTTTTAATAAGAAGTGTAGATTTCAATAAATAACAAAATGTAAATATGTATTAGCAAACCGGAAAAAAAAAACTGGCAATTGATCTAATCGACACAATTGACGAAAATAGAAAATGAGAGACAAATATTGTAAAAACAAAAGGACGACTTTATGGCAAACAAAATTAAAATTTAAAAATATTAAAAAATATAAAAAACTATAACATAAAAAAATATAAAGTTAAAGCTCATAGTGGGGGAAATAAGCGGATGACCGAGAAATATTCCCTCGGTACTACCGTTGGAATTAGTGTGGGAATTGTATAGAAAAATAAATAAATTATAATATTGTAGAAATTTTAGTATTACCGTGGGAAATTCTCACAATAATTTTGGCGCGATACTAATCTCTTAATGCGTAAAAGTTAGTGTAGGAAAATCCCTCAATAAATTATGTATTAAAAAATAAATTTTTACCGAGGGAATATATCCCACGGTAAGCAACAATCTTTAATTTAATTTTAAAAATTTTTAATATAATATTAACGAGGGAATTTTCCCTTGGCAATTCGCAATGAAATTAAAAAAATTGTTCTATTCTACAAACCCTATTGCCCAAATTGAGAGAGCTCATTTACTCATTACTCGATACACACCACTGCCACACTCCTCTCGATCTACAGTCGTCGCATGCTCCACCCTCGCAGCCCTCTCGCTGTTGCAGCCACCGCCCTCACGTCCACGCAGCTTTCGCCCTCGCGTCCTCACCTCCGCCCTCGCCTCCGTCTTCGGTCCTCGCCTCTTCGGCCCTCTCCGCCGCCCTCGCTTCCACGCCTCCGCCTTCGCGTCCTCGCCTCCGCCTTTGCGTAGGGCCTTCCGCCTTTGCGTCCTCGTTGTGTTGCAGCTGCCTCTGGTTCGTGTTGCTGCTGCTGGTTCAGTCTGGTTCGTGTTGTCGTAAAAATTGAAAAATAAAATATGATAAGTGTGCATCACATGTCACTCGTCTTTGTCCAAGGAACCCACACATTTGCATGTGACAATACAACCTTAACCATTTTGATCATGATCTCCACAGTTGGCCGTCAAAGCTTGACAAATTTGTTGAGCATACATATATTTGCCAACAATTCAAACAACTATAATAAGCCAAACATAATTTAAAAAATAAAACACCATCTTTATTAAAAAAATATCAAATTACGTAGGTTATTTGCAAACTACTTAAAAGAATAATAAATTAATAATTTGTGTGGGTTATTTACAAAGTAAAAAAGATAAATATAATCGAAATTGCATAATTCTAAATTGTTGTCTAATAACATAACTAATCTGAACTACAACTTGGGTGGTATGGGACTAATGAGACCTTGTGGCTTTTCTTCTTCCTGTTTCATCTCTATTCTGTTATGGAAAAAACAGGTTGGTAATATTTGGAACCATTCATCTTTATTCATGAAAGTTTCAAAAGAATATTCATTGTCCATGTCCCTAACAGTTAGCTTCTTTTCACATTGAACACGATGGGAAGTATCGTTCCTTGGTCCTGTACAGCTAACCTTAACATAGATGAGGTTCTGCTCCTATCATGAGGCATGCCAAGCAAACCATCGATCAAGAGTGATCAATGAACCAAGCAATGTTTCATAGAATATGAATATGGACAAAGGCCCCCATGCCCTTTCAAATAGGTTTGACCAGTCCCATTAACATTGCATCACTTGAACACAAATACACTTGTTTCCTCAACTGACTTCTGACCTTGGGCAGTCACGTGCCCTGACCAATTGTAGCTTTCCCCTTGGTCACATTGATCATGCAATACTCGTAGTACGATTGCCCATAACCGAATATGAAGTCCACTTCACCATGAATATAGCACTCCTTCACGTAATGCACTCTCATTGCATCAAACATAGTATCTTAAAAATTAATAAAGCCACATTGGTAAAACGCACACATGTCTCCATCTAAATCAAAAATAATATTTCTTGCAACATCCATACATGGAGACAAGTATGCATTCCACCAATGTCACTTTATTGGTTTTCAAGATACTCTGTTTGATGTAATGGAAGTGTATTACTTCAAGAGTGTTATATTCAAGGTTAAGTGGACTCCATATTCGGATATGGGAAATCTTACTATGAGGATTGCACAATCAATGTGATCAAGGGGAAAGCTACAATTGGGCTAGGGTACGTGACTGCCCAATGTCGGAAGTCAGCTGAGGAAACAAGTGGATTTGTGTTCAAGGGAGGCAATGTTGATGGGACTAATCAGACCTATCTTGGAAGGGCATGGGGACCTTTGTCCATATTCATATTCATGAAACATCGCTTGGTTTATTGGTCACTCATGATTGATGCTTTGCTTGGCATGCCGCAAGATAGGAGCAAAACCTCATCTATGATAAGATTAGCTGTACAGGACCGGGGAATGATACTTCCCATTGCGTCCAATGGGAAAAGAAGTTGGTTGTTGGGAACATGGACAATGAATATTCTTTTGAAACTTTCATGAATAAAGATGAATAACTCCAAAAATTACCAACCTGCTTTTTCCATAACTGAATATAGATGAAGTAGGAAAAAGAAAAGCCACAAGGTCTCATTAGCCGTATACCACCCAAGTTGTAGTTCAACTCAGTTATGTTATTAGATAACAATTCAAAATTATGCAATTTAGATTATATTTATCAATTTTACTCTGTACACAAGTTATTAGTTTATTATTCTTTCAAGTAGTTTGTAAATAACCTACATAATTTGATTTTTTTAAATAAAGATGGTATTTTATTTTTTAAATTTCGTTTGACTTATTATAGTTGTTTCAATTGTTGACAAATATATGTATGTTCAATGAATTGGTCAAGCTTCGACGACCAACAAAATGGTTAAGATTGTATTATTATATATGCAAATGTGTGGGTTCCTTGGACAAAGACGAGTGACATGCGATTCACACTAATCATATTTTATTTTTCAATTTCTATAATAACAAAATATAAGGTCTCGGGTAAGGTATATGTTCCTTCTTCTTTGAGATCATTTTTTATTTTTTAGTTTTTATATTTTTTTATGTTATAGTTTTTATATTTTTTAATATTTTTTAATTTTAATTTTGTTTTCCATAAAGTCGTCCTTTTGTTTTTACAATGTTTGCCTTTGATTTCCTATCTTCTCTTTCCCTACGTAACACTATATATTTCTCTACGTAACACTATTCTCTGTCTAACACTATTCCCTATGTAACACTCTTTCTTCGTTAAAGCAATAGAAAAAACGATCGCTAGTAATTATAGTAATAATAATAATAATAGGTCATTCTACGTGTATACCATAAAATAAATCTCATTAGTTATTATGGGTAAAATTTTATGATCTCAATATTATTTATTAATCCAATATTTTAAAAGTTGAATTAATGTCTTTAAAAAAATTAAATTATTTAAATATAATGATTAATTTTATTATGTAGATATAATCTTATTCTACAATAAGAATAAATAGTTATTAAATTATCCATGTGTCAGTATTTGGTATTTTTAAAGTATATAAAAAGAGTAATGCTGCAACCCAAGAAAAACATGCCCAAATTCTCATACATGAATGATGAATTATATTGAGATTAAATACAATGATAAAATCAATAATTAATAATTCATGAGAAATATGCAAAATATTTCACGCTAAAATTGAACTATTAAACTATTTTTTGATGTTAGAAATTAGAGAGATATAGCATACAAGAAATATATATTGGCATCGATAAGATCAAGAGTGAGAAAGAATTAATGGTTTGAAGTAGGTACTGACCTCAACAACGTTAGAATAAAATAAATCAATTGCTGGAAGAACTCGTTTGTAGACTCCCATGTCTCCCAACATTATTATTTATATTTTATGAAGAAAAATTGGTTGTTTTGTCAGAGAATATAGAGGGGAAAAAAAAAAACTAAGAGAGAGTTTAGACACTACAAAGTGAACAATTCACTCGTTGATTTACAATTCAGATTACCTCTATTTATAATAGTTCCTCTCTTAACAATTGTTAAAATATATGATATTTATAAAATTCTTTGTATCAGATTATGATTATATTGTGCAGAGATTATATTTGCATCGGATTATATTGCGTAGAGATTTGTATCGGATTATATTGTGCAGAGATTTGTATCGGATTTAGAAAAATTATATAGCGATTTGTATAAGATTTAGAATTTGATTGATTAGATTTTGTATATAATTATTACTAATGTTATCACAGGTTAAAATAATAACTTAAAAAATTCGGGAAGTATGGTTGAGCGGTAGGGGTTCATCCTTCCTTAACCAAGTGTCGAGAATTCGATGAAAAAAAATAATAATAACTTAAAAAATTAAAATTATAAATTTAATTTTCAATAAAGTTATTTCTATCTATCTCTATTAGTATAGTCTCTACTCTATTCTCTATTTCTATAATACAGTAAAATAGAGGTTACGGTTAATTACTAATTTATGACTTATTAATTTCATTATTTATTTTTATTGTTATATCTATAAAATAAATTTGTGAATAACATAATTTTATTTAAAAAAATTTTATATAAATATTTTTTTAATTGTTTAATATGTTAAACAAAAATTCAATATAATCATGTGCACCGTACGAGTATAAGACTAGTTAATATACTAAAATAGAGGTTATGATTAATTACCAATTCACTCATTTATTGAGTCTCTGCTATATATGACACATATGATAATTTAGACATCCTTCATTTTTTTAGAATATTCGCAAATTTTTAATGAATCTTTTTTTATATTTATCTGATATGTATATTTCAATTTATTTAAAAAAAATGATTTATGTTATTTAAAATAATTGTTTGTAATAGATAATAAATTAATTAACCTTTATATTCTCAACATCTATTCTACTCTATTATAGTAACGTAACTGAGAGGTTATGGTTAATTATCAATTCATCTATTTATTAAATCTCTATAAATATGCCACATATGGTAATTTAGGTACTGTTTATTTTTTCTTCCATAATATTTGTAAATATTAAATGAATCTTTTTAATATTATTATCTAATATGCATCTTTCAATTTATTTAAAAAAAACGGATTTGTGCTATTTAAAATAATTGTATAAAATATAGATTAATTAATTACCTTTCATATTTTCAACATATTTATAATTTTATAAATAAAATTGCATGGAATTTAATTTCTTAAATAATAAAATAAAAAATTTCTCAATTGATGCAATATTGAACAATATATTTTTTAATTAAAAACATTGTTCTATTTATAATTTAATCTTTTCCTATTTATAAATTATTCATACAATACATGAACTTAGATTTATATATTGTTAGTTAGATAGTAATTATTTAATAAAATTATAAATACTTATATTTTAAATGAAATTCAGTATATCTTAAACAAATATTTTTTTAAAATATAAATTATTAAATATTTATCTAAAATTTATAAATCACGAGTAAAAATAAAATTCAAATCAAACAAGTTGCATCATTGATATTAATAAATAAAATTGATTGATTGAGTTTGATTTGAATTTTATTTTTACTCATGATTTATAAATTTTAGATAAATATTTGATAATTTATATTCTTTAAAAAATAATATTTATTTATGATATACTGAATTTCATTTAAAATATAAATATTTATAATTTAATTAAATGATTACTAATTAATTAATAATATAAAAATCTAAGTTGATGTATCGTATGAATATTGTACGTATGATTATTGATTGAATTTTATTCTAAATTTAATTGATTCAATTTTGTCTTATTTAATTTTATTATATACGGATTAATATATTATGCAACATGAATATTTTCCATATTTACATCACCATAATATTAAATAGAATGAATCATACCATTATTATCTTATATGACACAATTTAAAAATTTTAGTGAAAGAACTAATTACTAAATTATTGGACTAATTAGTAAGTTATCATTATTATTTTAATATATAGATTGTACAGCGAACAATAGAGTAGAAATTAATATTTATGGAGCCCTGAGAAGGAAGCAAGAAGCGAGATTCACGGCACAAAAGGAAAGTGTTGGAGGGAAGGTTCCCTATCAAGTGTCCCTAGTTGTTAATAAATAATAAAGCCATATATAGAACGCCCTAAATATCACCTCTATTCTGTTTATGTCCCCTTCTTATCACACACTCTTTCATATTCTCAACAGCCACGTAGTACACAACACCAACAACTAACCTAGTGTTTTACCGGGTTGGCAAAAGTGATAAGTGACTTGTTGTCCTTTAAGCAAGGTCTCGAATTCGAGCCTTGTAGATGGAAAAAAATCCTTGTTGGGAGTCTCACCTGTCATTCCCAAATACGCGATTCGTAGAGACGAATTAGTCGGGACAAAGCTCCAGACACCGTGGGAAAAAAAAAAAAAAACTAACCTAGTGTTTCATCTATAATAATAATAAGGCGGTTCTTGTACAAGTACTTATCAATTATATAATTTCATTAATGATTTGAGTTATAGATTTAAAGTATTTGAGATGATGGTATTATGGAATTTCTCTTCTGAAAATTTAAGTTGATGGATATAAATATAGATATTTTTTATATTTTAATATGTTTTTTTCACGTCAATGCATTTTTTTGGATTTAAGAACAATTTATATATATATATATATATATATATATATATTGGAAGATAAGATGAAATAAAATTATATATATATATACACATCATGTCATGAACGAAATTAAACCATCTATTTTAGAAGATTAAATTGATTGGTAAATATATATAAATAAAATTTTATATACTCTAACAAATAAAGGGGCATGCATGTAGCTCATTTTTAACTATAAATAATAAACGGTACATATATTTCTACTGAACTTTATACAGATATAAAATAAAGTCTCATAAAATAAATAAAGGTTCAAAATAAAGAAAAATGATGTTGAACGACTCTAAAATAATCAGCCTTCATAGCGATAATTTTGTATGTATTATTGGGTAAAGTGTCTAGTGTCACACTCAATTCAACAATTGATATAGAATGGTTAAGTATGAAAGTAAGATTTTCTTATTCAAATAACATCGTTATTACTGTATATATAATAAAAAAAAATCAAAACAATTAATATATATGTTATGTATAACATGTATTATATAATGAACACAATATATATTATATGTTATACACAATATATATATATATATTATATTATGGACATCATGTGTCACATGTTGTAAAAAATGATATTGCAATATGTGATATATATTGTGCACAACATATCATATATAATATACATATAATATGTGATATAGATTATGCATATTACATATATTATATGTTATATACAGTCTATTAACTGTTTTGACTGATTTTTTATTAATCATAAATTTTTTTCCTATTTTTAATTCAGTTTTTTAAAATAATGAAAGGAAATTATTATAAGACTTGCATGGAAATTGATTATTACAATTTGTTATATACAACACACCGAAAGTAGACTAAAGATCAAGAAGAAGAAGAAGAATTTTCCTTAAGTAGCTGCACTTTGCAGTAAACTAATGGCATATACGGTATTATTGACTGCACATGGGGGCTGTGATGATTGGGGAGTTTTTAATGCCATCTTCTCTCTCTCTCTCTCTCTCTCTCTCTCTGTAATGTAGTAATCTAATACTTTCAACTTTGAATTATTATTTTTTTTTTTTTTGATGAACTAAACGGAACTTTGAATTATTACTCTGACCTGTTGCTGTTGCACAAGATCATTGGATCAATCCCTTTACCCTTTTTCTAACAAATATATAGTCCAATATTAATTGATATTTTTGAGAATTGTATTTTTATTAAGAAAATAATTAAAATACATAAATTTATATAAAAATAAATATATAATGATGAAATTATTTTTATGATTTTTTATATAATAATTATTATAAGAGATAAGATAGAATATATGTTAGGTATGTAAAACTGAAAAAACATAATCAAAGTTTTCTTAAAACTATAAAATGATATATTGAAAAAAAAATCTAGAAAGATAAATAAATTGAATGAAGAGAGTATAATATTGTACAACATATTATCTCGCTCAATTATGGAATTTTAAGTTTTTGAGTTTAAGGATATAATATTCACCTACAATTAATTAATAAATATAAATATTATATAGCTATTATAAGTACTATATATTTGTGTTGTACATGTAATTTTATAAAAAAAAACTAAACATAACGAAATAGAATATGCTAAAAAGAGAACACAAAATTGCAATACATGTCATCAACCGCGGTTATATAGTACATTTTGGGAAATTATTGTGTTGTGAAGTAATTAATTTCTTATATTAAGTCGAGACTATCTTGTTAATTTACTTTGATACTATTCGAGACTATATTATGATTATTCATATATTAGAAATGTTCTTACTTTAATGTACCCCTCCTATTGGAATCAAGAATGGGAAATACAAGTAAATTGGTTGATTTGGAAATTATGATCTCCCTATTATCCTTCCTATACATATCTATGCCTGATATGAGACTAAGAAAGAGATTGTAAAATAGGTTTAGCTTTAGAGCATTGCTATAGCCTATATTTATTTTAAAAAACAGTTAAAATAGTAAAAATGATATGCAAAACATATATTATATAATGTATGTGCACAATATTGCATAATATATATATATATATATATATATATATATATATATTGAGCATTGCTAGGGGTACAACAAATTAAAAATCAGCCAAAACAGTCAACAAATAGAAATTTTGGCCACAATCACCAAGTCCATTAAAAATATACTCATGATTAAAAGTGTTATTTGGGCCATAAGTGTTAAATGAGCTTTGTTGGCTGTGTTGGCTGATTTTTTGTTGTGCCCCAAACATTTGTGATATATATTATATGTTGTGCACAATATATATCACATGTCTCACATGTCGTAAGAAAGATTAATTATCATATGTGCATAATATGTAATATTATGTGTACACATTACATATTATATATAATGTGCAATATTTATTAACTATTTTTGCCGGATTTTGGTTTTTCATTGTGGAAAAAATTTCTGTTAGCTTTATAATGGTAAAAAAATTTGTTTATATGTATGGTTGAAATCTCTGCATTTGCTATAGGGCTGAACTAATCGGGTATTTAAATTTTAAAGTAGGATTGAGATATGAGTAATGATCATATTGTGATTGCTTATAAATAAGAAAAGTACATCCAATAGTTCATATATTGTAATGATACTTAATCTCTCATTTTTTATCAATGTGTGATCAATATCTACACTTTTTCATTCTTCTTATCTACCATTAATTTTGATAATTATAAAAGTTTAGATTAATGAAGACACACTCCTATACAGAGTCAAACAAACCATCAACTTCAGCAAAAATATTTAAGGTGTGAAATTTACACATTCAGTAGTGCTACAAGTACACTCATAGGTGCCAACTAAGTAGTCAACTGAATTTAAAAATAAAATGAAATAATTTAGTGTTATCATCAAATATTTAATTTATGCTTTTGGTTTTAATTTTTTTAACAAATATTAAATAGGTTGGCACCCTAATTGACTATATACATCTAGATTTTTCCTTTACATATATCACCTATAAAAGAGAATTTTAAAATAGAAACTCAAGTCACGCCTAGTATATATGAACAAAAACATCATGCTTTAAATATCAATATAGTATTACTAATAAATAAATAAAGAAATTTACATAAAACAAAAAATAAAAATAAATCTTATAAATAAATCACAATAATTTATAATGCAATTGCAATAATTACCAGACCTCAAAAACTGATGCATTATTATTATGATTAATTACAGTTAGATTCATAAGGCACCGAAAACATCAATTGCTATCAATAACTCATGAGTGGCAACAGCATATATGAGTACTAGCTGCCAAAACTACCATAATATGATGATTTTTAGTTACTGCCACAAGGCATTGGAATTTAAATCCCAAGGAAAAGTCATAATCATATATATATATATATATATGTGTGTGTCCCATCTTCATCAGAAATTTTCCCCTCTTTTACCTACATAGATAATTATGTCCCATAAGCTACTAAACCATACATATATATCCATCCACGAATATTAATTGGTCCCCCACAATTGTATTGGATTGGGAGCTGAAATGTAAAAAGTTATTAGTGCTAGTAGTATCTAGCTAATATTAACTCAAAACTATAATAAAATATTAATTATTAGTTGGTTTCTTCATAAGAACCCTGTGTCCTAATGTATTATTTCAATTTTCACACATACACATATAGCATAATAGTAATAGTATAGGATTAGGGAGCCAATTTGGTTTAACTGATTGAGTGCATGTTTGGAAATATCATTAATCAGTTTTTTTTTTTTCTCTAAAAAAACTTCTTAGGAAAAATTAAATCAATCATATTTGGATTATATGTTCTAATATTTTAAGCTGTTTAGAATGCGAAAAAAAATTGTGTGTGCTTAAAAAGCTCGCTTAAGCAATATTTTGGACATTATCTATAAAAAAAGAAGCTGTTTTCAACCATATTAATGAAAAATATAAAATATCTAATATATCCCTAATTATAATTATTAAACTACTAATATATATATATATATATATATATATATATATATATATATGATTAAACTATTGATATTCATTTTAGCTAGTCATTTATAGCAAAATAAATGATTAATTTTAATCATCCAACAACACAAATAAACTTATATTAAAAAAAACACCTTTCAGGTATAACATCCAAACATAAATTTTCTTTTCAAACAAGCAATTATACAAATAAACAATTATTGAAATAGATATAATTTTTCAGTTTAACTAAATATATCCTAATATAATTAGGTCGACCTTTTCATATACTGTTTTAATTAGAGTTTGATTTGAGATTTTTTATATGGAAAATATTTGATGAACAATAGAAAAACAACTCAATCAGTCAATGAGCTCATTTAATAATTTTTTGTCCAAAAAAAACTCCATTTAAAAAGTTTGATTTTAGTAGACTGAGTGGGTTTGACCCAAAATCTTCCTATTGACTGATTTGAGATGGTTTTTTATTGTACAAATAGTATCGCTTCTTTTATATTATTAGGTGATCCATAAATACCCCGCTCTATGAATACTACTAAATGAGGCTATTGTAGGCATGTTTTGAAACAAGATTGGGGCGAATATTTTCTTTCTATGAAAAATAGAAATAGTAAAACTTGCATTCACATAAAGATTGTTAGAAAGTTGTTAAATAGGATTGACGCATCTTATAAATCTTTTATTTCATCAATTATCATAACTTCAAATTGATTATGTTTTTTTTCTTCTTATTGGTGGGTTATCTACAGACTACAAGTCCATCGTCGTCTATAAGTTTCCAATAATGAATACGTACATCACTTTGTTCAATTACCATTAGCATCCATGCTCATGCTCAATTAAATGCTCAATCAAATAAATAAAAAAACTCAACCAAATAATAAAAAAAATTAATTAATAACTAAAAATCGATTAAATAATGAATTTTATTCATTTTTATTGTTAACATGTATTATTTTAGTCACATTTTAATGATAAAGATGCTAAATTTAAGGAAAAATAATGTATTTTATCTTATTTTTCTATTCTTATTATACTTATAGTGATTTTTTTTATTATTTATTAAATTTTTAACTATCATTAAATTATTTTTTATTATTTGTTTGAGTTTTTTTATTTATTTGGTTCAGTTTTTTTACTTGTAAAAGTGGTGATTGATGTTCAAAATGATGTACGCATCATAGCATTATAGATGAGTTTCAGACATGCAGTAATAATCCTAAATTGGAACAACTTTTTCGGTAATATTTGTTGTACAATAAAAATATATCCAACTAGTATCTAATATGTTCTATATATCATATATAATGTGTGTCATACTAAACACATTATGTATAATACATATAGCACATGTTGTATAAAGAGAGCAGTAGAATTTGACTTCGGGTAGAGATATTTAAAGAAAATTATTAGTTGTTGGTTCATCTGATGAATTACCTTCCATTCATACATACATACATTATTGTTATAAATCAGCTTCAACTTTTTGTTTTCTCTTATTGGTTAATCACCTATATAAGTATATTTATACCCATTAATATTTGTTATACAATAAAAATATATTTTACTAGTATCTAATGTGTTAAATGTTATAGGTAATATGTATCATACATAATGTTTCTTACATATTACATACATTATGTACACATACATAACATACATTAGATACTAGTTGAATATATTTATACTATAAAACAAATATTTCTGTATTTATAAGTGTTCAATTAATCTTGGTATAACTCTAAACTGAAAAAAGTCTTTCGTCTTAAATTTTTGTTGAAAAATCTTTCTTTCAAGAAAACTTGAACACATAGCAAAATGGGTAATTTGTGCGATCAATTCATTCTTATTAGTAAATATTAGGTCTTTTGAACAAAGGATTATATAATTTTTTCTCAAGTAATTAAGTTACATGCATATATATCCAAAATAGTACAAAAAAGGTAAATTATTAGCACACTGAATTTTATAATTTGAGTAAATTATCAAATTGGTCCCTGACAATTTCAGCGTCGGACAAGATGATCCTTAATTAAAAATTGGAAATACCTTTACTAATCCTTGACAATGTCAAAAGTCGGACATCATAAGGTCCCTAGATGGAAAAGTTAATGATATTAATGACAATTTCATTTTTAGACAAATTGGTCCCTGACAATTTTATTATAGTTGAAAAAATTTGTCCATTATTTTATTTAAAATTTTTCCGTCATTCATCCTTTTTATTATAATATGTATTTTTAAACACACTCTCAAATTAATTCTATATATCTCCCAATTGATTATTACCACTCAATTTTAATGCATTTATTTTACTATTCCTAAAAGTCATTTATTAACTCTTATTTGTTTAAATCTTCATATTTTAAATTATGTATATTAAAATTTGTACTAATAATTAATATTAAATATAAAAATTAACTATTTTACGTTATATAAAATTTAAAACATAATAAATCTATTATCTTATAAGTGTTTTAATATTTTCAATAAAAAGAATGAAAAGTTATTTTTTTAAACAATTAAGTAAAATATATAAGAGGTGTGGTACCTAAAATTATTAACAAAAAAAGTTAATACTTTATTAACAATTTTTTTTTAGAAATACCAAAATAATTACATTAAAGAGTGAGTGACAATTTTCAAATAGAAGATATATAGATTTGATTTAAGAATGTTTAGAGTTGAATATGTTAATAAAAGTGGTAAAAGATAAAAGAATTTAAAAAATAATTAGGGACTGATTTTTCTAACAATAAAACAGTTAGAGACCAATTTGTCTAAAAATAAAATTGTCATTATCACGGTTAGTTTTTCCATCTATGGACCTTATGATGTCAGACTTTTGACATTGTTAGGGATCAGATAAGGTATTTTCGATTGTCAAAAACCATCTTGTCCGACCCTGAAATTGTCAGGGACTAGTTTGAGGGTTTACTCATTTTTTTTAATTTTTGGTTTTCAATCATATTTGAAACTCTCATCAAAATTGAATCATTATTAATTGTTTTACTGATTAGAGATTATATTACCACTTTACCAGTATTTACATTATATAAAAAAGTTCAATACTATATAAAGCTTAAATCCTATATAAAATATGAATTTTGATAACAAATGTCATTTGTCACTTGTTAAGGTTATAAAATTAGAAATATTTACATTAAGAAGATATATTTTTATATTTTTTATATAAGAGATAGATCCATCATAATATTTTAAATTTTAATATAACTTAATATATTAAATATTCTTATATAATAAATATTCTAAGAACACTTGTTCGCTTTTAATATTTATTTGTTCGCTTTGTTTTTTTCACTTTTTTAGTAATATTTGTTCATTTCGAAATTTGAAGTATTATTAAATATTTTTTATTATATTTCTATTAAATAGTAAGACTTTTAAATAAGAGAAATAATGGCAAGATACTAATATAAGGATACTATAGTTATTTTTATTAAAAATTTCTCATTTTAATAAATTAATTATTTTTAATAAGTATAAAAAATCCAAAGTGAATGGATATTAGAAAATGAAGGAAGTATATATATATAAGAGAAAATGACTGATTTAGTTATACAATTTCCACATCGGCTTTAGGTGAAGGGTGGCATCAAACTTCAATAATGCCATTATTATGTGAACATCAATCGATCTTTGTTGTTTTTAAGGCCATATTAATCACTCCACGTTCAAATGTTGCAAAAAGGTTTCAGTAATTGAAGAAAACAAGTGGCCTATAACAAAGTGATAATGAAATATGCTTAGTTTGTTCAATTCATTGATACAACTTCTTCAGTTCTATTGACAAGGAGATTTGAAAGCGTTCTTAGTTCATATTTAACGTGTACTTTAGGAACATTTTCAACAACATATTTTAATTTAGAAAAACTCTCCAGCTGCGTTTGATTTTTCTGACTCTGGAGTTAGAGTCAAGAGTCCATGAGAAAATGACTCTGTCAAATGTTTAGTGCGAGAATCACAGTAACTCAGTGAATGAATAAAATTGCCAATTTTTTATCTACTCTAATTTTGGAGTCACTGTGTATTGAAAGAGAGTCATATTATGTTGGAATGGAGACACAAATATGTAAGGGTGTATTCAGAGTCAATTTTGCAGTCACTTGTGACTCTGATTTCTGTAACACTGATTCTAATTCTATGACTCTGACCTCAGAGTCATTGAAAATAAACACAACCTATATGTACAACCAAATATAGTCAATTATTAGTCGACCTATTACATGGTATATACAAAAATATAGATTGTGTTTTTTAAAGAAGGTGAAAGGTTTTAATGATTGTGTATATACTACTTAATTCATTATGTTGGTCAACTATTACGCTGATATTGCATTGGTTGTATATGTAGAGCTAACATTTTTAATTTATTATATTCAAAACATATATAAACAACAACAAAAAATATATAAGACCAAAACCTCAAATTAGTTACTTAAATACTAAGCGGAATAAATTTGGTCTCTAAGAATTATTGAAAGTCCACTTTTATCCTTGAGAATTGCGCAAATGATGACAAGTTAGTTCTACGTCCAAGAGGCGAGAAGGAAAAAGAGAATTTCTCCTTCTTCCGGCTATTGTTCGATACATTAATTCTTGGTGTCAATGTGTTCACGTTGAACACTCTAAAAAACTCATATAGTATTGTGATATTTAGTTATGTGAATTTTTTGAATTTGTTCGAAAATCTTGTGAGTTTTCTCAATTTACTCACTATTTTCTTAATGATGTTGAATGATTATTGATTTGTTAAAATCATATCATTATCCTCTACAAAAGCCCTAAATCACAAATGCTAAATGATCATTGAATAGCTAGAGGACTAATTTGTCCTCATTTATATAAATCTTAGAGATTAAAATTGGATTTCAATTTTTGAATGACCAATTTGTTGTATACAATATTTCTTAAGGATTAATTATGAATGTTTCTAGATTAGGCATAAAATGTGAACCATACAACAATTTCTCATTAAACAACTATGACACCTCAACCTGAATATATCTAGGTCGTCTAAAAAGGGCCAAATAACGAACTCTATCTTGATGCATTCATTTCCAAAGATTATTGTTTAGCATTGGTACCTGTTTTGAAGTATAAATAAATCAACTAACTTTTGGTTTGTGTTGCTATTTATTTTTGCGTGAGTCAGACCATATAAAAACATAAACATGTCTCTCTTCGATCAATGTA
Source organism: Aeschynomene evenia (assembly GCA_013621005.1). Classification (NCBI taxonomy): domain Eukaryota; kingdom Viridiplantae; phylum Streptophyta; class Magnoliopsida; order Fabales; family Fabaceae; genus Aeschynomene; species Aeschynomene evenia. The sequence goes on from CM024266.1 coordinate 16,212,645, forward strand.
TTGTTTCCTTTTCTTTCTAGCTCCTTAATCACTGTGCTAAAGACAACACTTAACCATTATCCAAAGAATATATTTGCGTTTTATAAATAATTAAACATAATAATAGTAAAAGTTAAATTCGATCCCAGTTAAACCAAATTAAAATTAAAAAAAAAAAATCATAAAGGACACCTTGCAGAAGGCTACCAATGCTAGATTAGCATGTATATATATACAATAATGCTCGCTATACATACAACAGAAATACGTTCAACTAGTATCCAACGTGTGCTATTCATGATATGGAATGTGTGCTATATGTATATCACACGTACGTATAGCACACGTTACATATCATTAATAGCACACATTAAATACTAGTTGGACGACGTATTTCCATTATATGACAATCATTATTGCATATATATATATATATATATATATATATATATATATATATTCTCCATCTTTCAACTGAAAACATACCTCCATACTCATTAGCAATTATGAGAAACATCATCATATCATGAATCATTAGTTATCTTGAAAATTTCATCAAGGGACAAATCATAAAAAACATAGCAAAGTACTTCCTCTATATCTAGAAATAATTAACGAATTAGAGAGTTATACATTTATTAAAAATATAATTAAAACACACGAATTTATAGAATTAGTATATAATAATAAAATTGTCCTTATATTTTTTATAATAATTATTATAAGAGATAAAATAGAATATATATGAGTAAAATTAGAAAAATATAACAAATACTTTTTAAAATTCTAAAATAATAAATAATGTTAAATAAAAGAATTTCTTAAAAAAATAAATAAAATTGGACAAAAAGGAGTATATGTTATTCATTCTGAGAAGCCACTTTTTGTAAGTCAAAATTAGATGATAGTTAAGTATAGAATGGTTGTGCTTAAAAACATAATAACTGTTAAATTGATCATTTATCTCGTAAAAGTGGATAATCAATTATTACTCGTGCATTTGATGCCTATAATTGGAAATCATCATATATAAGAGGATATGGGGTTAACTTAAGTTTCTAGCATAATCAAGATTAATTAACAGCAAATTAAATAATAACTAGATGAAGTGATAGGAGAGCTGCATACGACGGATTAATGTTTAAAACCTAGAAAATTTCATTGTGCTATATGTACACCACAAAATTAGTCACAATCAGCCATCCTATACAATAATCCAACTTTTTAAAAATGTTAATCTAACTTTTAAACATGTTGGATTAATGTATAATATTAAAAGTTAGATTAATATTTTTGGTAAGTTGGATTATTGCATATGATGGCCGACGGTGACTGATTTTGTGGTGTACAATGAGCATTTTCCTTCTGCGTAAAAAGTACATTAATGGTAAAAAGATATTATCATATATTTTTACATAAAAGAGTTTGAATATAATTACACTGAAAAGATATTTTACATAGTATTCCAATCAGAATATTTCATTTGTTTTACTTTTTAAATATTAGATGGTTGAATCAACTATCATAATTGATGTGACAATATATGATTAGATGATTATATAAGAAAATTTTATACTACCAGTATATCAAAATTAAATAAAATAAGTTTTAGTTGAAAAGAAAACTAGTCCACACGTACTCCAAAGTCAAAGCATACTAATAAGCTCATTGGACATTCATAGAAATATTTGCAAATCATTCATGACTAAGTGAAACTTTAGAATCTAACCCAAGTTATAGCATTGTGGTACATGAGTCGATGGTCTAAATAACAATTGAAAACTAATGTGAAGGCTCAAGTAATGAATTGAAATGAAAAATTGAGTATTCTAAATGCATGATATATTAATGCAATGTTATTTTTTCTTGTACATTAATGGAATGGTTATTAAGAAGATGATTAAAACACACAAATTTCTATAGACGTAAGTATAAAATGATAAAATTATCTTTATAGTTTTTTGTGCAATAATAATTGTAAGAGATAAAAGAAAGTGTATGTGTAGGTAAAACTAAAAAGAAAATTGTAAATATTTTCTCGAAACTCCAAAATGATAAATAATAGTAAAAGTGGACAAATGAATTTCCAGACAAATAAAATTGAACGAATGGAGTATTATTTTATTATTAGGTTCATGAACAGTGATCAATCTTATATTATTTATTAATCTTTGTAGCAATTCTCCTTTTTTTTTTTTTTTGTCAACTTTTGGAATTCTCATATAACCAAAAGAGATATTATCCGACAACGAGGACACAAATTGGGCCGACATAATGGGCCTAGACCTTTTAGTTCGTAGTTATGAAGCTTCTACTTTGTGAAAATGTTTGATGCACTAAGTTAAGAAAAAAAATATACTATAGTTTCTCATGAAAACTACTCCCTCCATTCCAAAATATTAGTCTTTTAAGGTTTTTACATGAAAATTAAGAAATTCAATAAATATTCTTAATTTTATAAAATGATATATTAAAATGACTAAACTACCTAAAACATTAATGAGAAAGAAAAATGATTAGTGGTCCCTTGGAGTAATATTCAAGAAAGGAAGAGAAATGATACTAGGGGTATAATAGGTATGAAAAAATTAAATTGGCATTGGAAATTAAAAACGACAATCATTGTGGAATTTTTTTTTTCCCTAAAACAACTAATATTTTGGAATGGAGGGAGTATGACAGAAAAAGGAAAAAAAAATCCAGACCTAACAAAATATAGATAACAAAATGCATTAAATTCCCGCAATAATTTTAATTTGCTACAGCTAGCTGAATGCATAATATTAACCAAATAAACTTTTGTTACCATAACCTGGGGAGTATAGTTGAGCGATAGAGGCTCATCCTACTTTAATCAAGTGTTGAGAGTTATTTGATCATTGTCTTGGGTATGGAAAAACTTTAAAACTCCGGGTTAGTTGTTCCGCCCTTCAAGGTGCCTACAAGACAATGAGAGATTAGTCACTGTGGTCGATAATGGATATCCCGATCAGAAAAAAAAAATCTTTTGTTACCATGGAATAATAGGCCCAAAGAGTTAAGATTAAATAAATATTTAATTAATTGATTGCTACACCAATTTGCCTGACATGTTTTGTATTTAACCAAATGTGATACCAACTTGAATTTTGTTTCAAAACTAGAAAAAGACAATGGGATCATTTAGAAGAATACAGATTTTGTATATAATTGCCACATGAACATGTTCAATTATTGTCCCTACAAAATCACAAAACCATGTGCCACGGGACAAACAATTTATTATTAGGTGGTCGATCTAAAGATTTACTGCTATAATGTCAGTAAGGAATCTAGAGCTGAAAAAGGGATTTCATAAAATAATAACATTAATAATAATAATAATTATTTTGAAGGACAGGTTGTTCAATTACTATGATGCATAGATACGGGTACGGGTACCATACCCGGTACGAATACGGGTACACGGTACGACATTTTTGTAAAAAGTGGAGTACAAGTACAACGATAAAAAAAATAAATTCAGATGATTAAAAGCAAATTAATTAAAATTATTCGATAATAGATTCCAAAATATAAAAACAAAGAAGAAAAACAATCATCAAAAGTTTTATTAGGATAGGTTAAGTGTGTATTAAGGTGTAATTAGGGTATGAGTAGTGCTATTAATTTTAAAAAAATAAATAAAAATTTAAAACGGTTCATTTTTATAGAAAAATATACTTATTTTCGTACTCGTTTCGTATTCACTGTGTATCCAAATGTATCATATTTTTTCAAAAAAAAATGTTCAGATACATACCTACAAGTATCCACCGAGTACCCATCAAGTACCGGATGCATACCTGGTACGGGTACTTTTACAAAAATGGGTGCTTCAGAGTTCAATTATATATGGTTGTAGAGACAGTCAAGTTTCGTAGGGTTGAAGGAACTGTAGAGATGCATCAATCTTGTTTACTTGCACGGCTGTCCAAGAAACTAGAGGCAAGGCAGTGACAGTGGCAGAGACTAGACCCAAACAATACACAAACAAACAAAACTGTTAATCCTATGTCTAATAATTTTTTTATGGGAAAAATTTTAATGTCCAAGAACAAGATTTTGATTCTTATTATAACATGAATTTAATTGAGAGTAAATATCAATTTTGGTCCCATAAAATTAATATGAAGGATAAAATAATCTTTCAAAATATGAAAAATAACAATATGATTCTTCAAGATTTGACGTGATAAATAAAATGATTGTTTAAGATATAAAAGTGACAACATGGTTCTTTAAGATTGAATTTTTAGGATAACATGGTCCTCAACTTGTCCTAAATTTTCAATTTTAAGGGACCATATTTTCTTAAAATTTTAATCTTATAGAATCATGTTATTACTTTTATATCTTGAGAGACTATTTTGTATATCATGTTAAATATTGAAAGATCACATTGTCATTGTCACTTTCATATTTCTTATGTTAATTTTGAGGGACCAAAATAAAATATTTACTCTAAAATTATAAATGAGATTAGACAAAACATTACTTGAATTAAATTATGAAATCTCATATTTGCAATATTTCCAACTCTTTGAGCTTGCCAATAGAGGTCACAGAGACAAGAGCTTCTCTTATACAAACAACACTTTTAAGTAGGGTGATGTTAAATGTATAATAAAAATCAGTCAAATTAATTAATAAATGAGATTTTAGACTATAATTACGTAACTCATTATAATCTCAATGATTATTTGGGTCAAAATCAAAGTCAAAATAGGTCCATTGACTGATTTTTAATTATACACTTAACATTATCATTATTGTTTTAAGAAAGCTACAAATTGGAAAAATTATACGAGTTGGTACCTTGATCGCTGTACATATGGAATAACTTCTTTTTAATTCAATAATGTTTATCGTACAACAGAAATACGCCCAACGAGCATCCAACGTGTGCTATATATAAGATGTAATGTATGCTATATATATAACACATGTACGTATAACACACATTATATTTTATATATAGCACATATTGAATACTTGTTGAACGTATTTCTGTTGTACCATTTTTAATTGGACACACATATTATAATTACTTGTCGTTTTTATGCCAACTCATATTATAAATAATGGTTGTCGTACAACAGAAATACGTCCAATAAGTATCTCAGGTGTGCTATACATGATATGAGATGTGTGTTATACATACGTGTGCGATACAAATAACACACATCTATATCATGTATAGCACACATTGGATGTTTATTAGACGTATTTCTGTTGTACAACAAGCATTATTGTATTATATTTATATTCATACTTATAATTTTTGGATTTGGATCTTTATGACTCATAGATAAAGTAAAATATAAACTACCACGTATCAGGGAAACCCATATTCATAAAGTGTAGTTAAATTTTTAAAGGTGCGGCTAAATATTTTCACTCTATCTTTGAATGTATTTAACCACACTTTATAAATATGATTAAATTTATGATATGCAGTAGACACCACTTCACCTAGTATACCTTGTTTTGCTCATATAATTTACCATCCCAATGAATACTTTGGATAACCAGAAAACCTAACTTTTTTTTTTTTTTGAAAAAGTTGTTTTGTAAAAATAAGTAGATTTGGGTGGTGCATGGGTAATAATTAAAGTTGTTGAAATATGAAAAATAACTATTTCAAGAGAGGAAAAGGATAATCTCAAATTTGAGCAATAAGATTATGATTAATACAACAAACTTGATGTAATACTCAGACTACCCTCAAAATAAAATATTATACAACATAATTTCATTATTTAATTTTATACTCATTTTAGTAGTTTATAAAATTTTTTTTTTACAATCCAAACAACAAAATGAATGTTTGAATTAACTGAAAGATTATATTTATTTTAATAATCACTTATTTGAAAATAAATTTATATTTAGATTTTTATTAGATGAAATAATGTTATTTTAAGTTAATTTGTTTTGTTTGAATTATTAAAAAAAAATCGCTTTTAATATTCAATTAGTAAAATTAAATATATATAAAATTAAGTTTCGTTATGAAGTAACTTAATAACCATGGGGGCAGGTTGGATATTTTTTATTATACATGGATAAAAAAAATAGCATCAAAAAAATCTTTGCATAATAATTTTTATTATATGATTTCAATCTTAATAACCATTTGAATGATAAAATAATTCATAAGAGAAACTTAAAAATATTTTAGTATTGCTTTGTGCTCTTTTAATGACTTGAATTTATCAATAATTAAATAAAAAATTTAAGCCTTAAGGTGTTTTTGGTTAGATGGAAAAAATAGAAGTAAAATTTAGTGAATGAACTTTATGAGTTATTTTATATGCAGAGCTTTACTTTCACTTTTGCCTTAACCTTAGACAATTACTACAGTGCAGTTGATTTTAGTATTAGAATGAAGTTATTTTAAAATAGTGATGTGAGATTACAATTTTACCCCTGCTTTCATTTTTTATTCCAACAAACTCCCCTTTTTCCCTAATACCACCACCATCATCTTAATCCCCACCACCACCACCAGCATCCTCATCCCAATCGGACCACCACCATCGTCATTCCAATCCACCACTACCACCCTCATTGCAATACACCACCACTACTTAATCGCACCACCAACTCTCCGTCCAAACAAAGGGGGGAAAGGCAGGTCGCAGCCTCTGTCGCTGCCATGGCTGTCGCGGTAGTAAGAGAAAAGGGCGGCTCTGCTGGAGAGTGAGGGCGGCGATGCCGCCGTGAGTGAGACAGAGACAGTCGTGGATCTCGCGGCTGTGTGGAGAGAGGAGACCGGAGGGAGAACCGCCGCGGAGGGAGGAACAACGTCTAAGGATGGTGGTTTCGAAGCTGCCGCCGCTGCTATACTTGCTATCACCGCTACTGCTGGTTCGATTTCCGTTGTTGCTGCTCCGACTGAGGTGTGGCGGAGGTGGCTTCGTGGAGGTGACTAGCTCCGCCAAGGCCGCTGCTTCGGCCGTTGATGGTGGTGGCGCTCGGGGATGATGCGACGGTGATGATTGTGATATTGATGATGATGAAAACCTCTCTGCTTATTTCTGTTCCTGTTTATTTCTGATTTTTTTTTTTTTTTTGGTTGAGGGAAGAAAGGAGGATCTGAAGGTGGGGGTGGGGTTAATGAAGGAGGAGGGTTTGTTTGAAAAAAAATTAAAAAGTAAGGATAGAATAGGAATGTAATCATCAATTTTTAAAGCACATGCATTCTAATAAATGTAACAATTGCACTATAGCAATTGCCTTACCCTTATACCCAAAACTCAAGTCTAATTTTACATAACAGTCATATTAGTCACATCTCTTATTTATTTATATATAGAATAATATATTTACATTAACATCTATTTACTAACCGCACAAATTTTTTTTAGTTGACCGCGGTGTCCGAAATTTTGTCTCGACTAATTTGTCGTTTCGGATCGCGTACCTGGGAATGACAGGTAAGACTCCCAACATGATTTTTTCCATTTATAAGCCTCGAACCCAAGACCTTACTTACAGGACAACAAGTTGCTCACCACTTGTGTCAACCTTGTCGATTAGTAAATGTTAAAATATAAATATGTATATCTATTATTAAAACTTTTGGGTGGCATGGCCCATAATGCTAACTAAGATCTGCCCCTAGTTATACAGTCACATAGATGTACCATTCGGGACATAACAACCCTATTATTAGTCCATCTCAACCGTCGTTATCACTTTTTTTCATGTAAAAGCCAACAAATTAGCAACTATTCAGTCGATATAAATAATTCTTTGGATAACTGTTACTCAAAACCTTCACCTTCTTTTTTCAATTGAAAAAACTTTAAAAATTAAATCTAAATTACAACAATATATAATAAATAAAAGATCGACTAATTGAACTAATGCTTACGAATAATTTAATCTTTAACCTCTACTCCAATAGTATTATATATAATAATAATAATAATAATAAATCAGTAAAATTACATGTATAATCAAAATACATTGACCAAATTATCCATAATATATTTATATGGTTTGCGTATATTTATGTATACTTTTCTTAAGTTTAGGTATGCTTTTATTATGAATAATTATGTGCATTTTATTAAACAACAAGTGTGCGGTGTAGTAAGTGTGACGTGTATTTTTTACTAATAATATTGTGTGTTAATTGTATACGTTTGTGTGTGATCGTTGTTAAACACATGTACATTATAAGGAGTGTGATATATGTTTTCTACAAACATTGGTGTGTACTAAATTGATATAGTTAGAATGTCATTATGATCCCTACACCAATTGGTTTGAAATAGAATATAATTAGAACATTGTTGTGTTAAAATTGATATAGAACATGACTTGATGAATGTATTTTGATCAATGTTTTAAAAATTAGACCGAACATTGAATCAGATGGGGAAGTGCTTCACATGTTCAGAGGTTCAACCGGGGTTCAACCGTATATAATTAAATATATATAAAATATATATATTTATCTAATAATATATATGCATATGATGAATTAAATGCTATAAAAAATTAAAATGTATTAAAAATATTGATTGAAAGTTAAAATATAGAGCATTTAATAAATTTAGAGGTTTAATAGTCCTTAATTTTAATAATTATATCATATTAATATTATATTTTATTATATAGTAATTATTAAGTTTTAAAAAATTAAAATTTTTATTTTTAAATTAGTTGACCAGTTCAACCGATTTTTTCACCCGTTCACCGATTTTTCCGATTTTTTGAAAACCGATTTTTATCTCAAAACCGGATCGGGCAGGGGTCCGGTTCCCGGTTCAACCGGTCGGACCGATTTTTTGAACACTGATTTTGATTGAACATAAATTCTTTTTATGATAAATTATACCAACTGAACACACTACAAGAAATTAAAAATAATCATTTTCAATAATTTAAACACCGAAACGTGTCAATAAAAATAATATTGACAATGAGATACCTTTAAAAATTCTAAAAAATAGTTTATAAATATTTTTAACTATCATAATTATCAAAGAATAATTTATAACTATTTTTGACGATCAATAATTATAAATATAATTTTTGTTAAAAATATCTTTATCAATTCTTTTTGACGATCAGATATTAAAAAAAAAAAACTATTAAATATTCTTATAGTAACATGATGAATAGGGCCGACAACTATGCCAATTTTGACAAACCAATAATCTAGGGGGAAAATAAATAGAAACAGAAAAAAAATAAAAAAACTCTTCCACAAATAGTATATCTATAAATCTATCTAAGTCCTGAAATAAAATGAAACTAGCTTAGGGGAGCTAGGATTGTCTTATGTTAATTAACACATTAAATAAATCGTTAGTTCTTACAATTAAAATATTTATCAAAAACTTAAAATTTTTATCATTCAAAACCTTCAATTAATAAAATAAAGAGTTCTTGGAGCCAACAATAATTCATCCATATCTATATACACCGTTAAAAAGCTATCTCTATACATATCTACGTTCATACATGATGTATGATATTTTAGAACCTTAAACATTCAATGTTGAGCGGTCACAGATGGCATAACTGTTAATTCAATTATAAATGTAACTATTTAACTAAAAATTAAAGGGATGCACTTCGGTGAGGTGGGCATTTTTGTTCTGGTGAATTTCGGTGAAGTGAGTTTTTTAGCCACACTTTTTGAAATGTTGCTATTTTTTGTTTGTTTTAATTTTTCCAGAGCGTTGCCAAGCTCTGATACCAATTTTTCATACGCACTAGCGGAAGTTTTTATCATCTTGCAAATGGTTCCAAAATATTTTTACATCTAGTAATTCCTAAATTGACAGCTCTCAACTGATTTTTTAATCTATTTAAAATAGCGATGTGTTGTATAGTAGAAACTCCATATATTTCAAAATGTTTTATTTCTCTTGTCACATCTTCAATGTTTTCTAGTACTTTTTCCTTGATTTTATAGTATCTTTTTAAAATAATTCTGACTTGTAGTAGATTAGGATACATCCTTAATTTCTTATAATTTTTCCTTAATTGTTTCTTCTAACTTTTTTATTTTTTCAGTTAAATCTTTTATTTCAGATTTTTCTTCTTGTTTTTCTACTTTAGATAGACTTAGAGGGCCTTTTATATTTGGTTCCCTTATTTGTAGAAATGATCTCCTGGGGACTTCACCTATTTGTAGAAAAGATCTTCTGGGGGCTTCTTCTGCCAATTCTTCTATCAAGAGAGGTTTTGGTTTTTCAAGTGGACTGAGCGTTGGAATTTCGGTTTTGATGATTTTTTGAAAAAGTTCATCTACATAAATTCGTTCCCTATTTCTAAAGGTTATGCTATGATGACTATTTGTTAGTGCGTAATTGAGCGCATATGTAATTGAAAAGGGTTCATCACCTCCAGCCATTAGATCCTGTCTGTGGAATTTATAAGCTAAGCTTAGAGAACGTCCTACGTTTTTGATGAGAGGGGTATAGCATACCCTAAATGGGTGCTGAATTTTACTGAAACATGTCCTAGATTTCCATGGGCTATGCCTATTATTTGTTCGACTGGATCTAAAATCCTTTTGTCGCAGATTGCTAAGCTTATTGGAGTGTTCAAGTTTTCAAAACATGTAGATTTGGCTAGAATTTGGATTGTACTAAGGTGGATCCATTTAATTTTTGATCTTTTTGATCTGTCCTTGATTTTACTTATTTGATTTATTATTTCTTCTTCATTTAATAATGCTATTTCTAGCTCTCCTTGGGCTGATCTTATTTCTATGGGAGATTCAAGTTGAATTCTACCGTAGTAGATAATATTTTTTCTGTCAAAAATATTTTCAAGAACTGATTTCTTATCAAAATCTGTTTTTGTTTTTAAATCTAGATCTGAACATTTTATTGTTCTCTTTTCGCTATCAATTAGTGCTGATACCTTATAAAAGTTTGATTCTTCGGATATCTCTAAATTTTCTAAATAGTCCATAAAAACTTGAATATGATCATCATAATTTCATATATATTTGACAAGAAAAGGGTTTAGAAGTACCTGATTTGAGAAAATAACTCTCTTTTATTGAATTTTGAAAGGGTTACACTCTATTATCTCAAGAGGGGAGATTATTTATTTTACAAGTATTTTTCTCCAGAAGGAGATTTTCTCACTACCTAAGAATTGTCTAAGACTGCTTTCCTCCTTGCTCCTTCTGAGCTGTGAGTACTTCTGCGTCCAACTGCCTTCTTCGGTGTGTGTTTCTTAATACCTCTTGAGGACTTATTTATAGGCCTTTGGGTCTGATGGACAAATTCCATCATTACCCTTGGGTATTTGCTCCAGATTACATTATTGGAGCGTGACGTAAGCGCTTACATCATTATATAATAATGTCTAAGGACTTTTCTGATGAGTTGTTCCCTTTAGTGCGCTGTTGTCCTATCTGATTGCTACTTTCCGTGCTACAGACTTCACTGTTATTGTCGTTTTCTACCGACATGTCTTGCTCACAAATAATGCATTTGTGATTATTGCACTTCTTTATGAGTTGGCAAAGATGCCTTCTTATCCCTAGTGGGAGCTTTTCAAGGAGGCCACTAAAATCGTAAAATGCTGATTCACATTCTACTAGCCAACTCATCTCATTTTCTGAGATTTTTCCTCTTTGATTTGAAATGAGGAGAGTATTTCTGCTTTTGTAATTTACTCTCATGTGATCTTCTGGAGAGATATTTCGGATCCTTTGGTAGATTCTTGCCGGAGAGCTTGCCAATCTCCCTTCATCTTCATAATCTTCAAAAGCTTTTACCTCATCTGAGGGTTGAAATTTATTATTGAAAACCGATATAAAAACTACATGGTATGCTGGGACCACGCAGTTTCCTTCTTCATTAAATATAGACTGACTACTGTAAGCTCCAGAACCCTTCTGAGAGAATTAAGCATAATTCTCTTAGAGTTGTGAAAGTTTTAATGATAACAAGGTAAGCCATAAGTATAAAATTTTACTTAAGGTTTTGCTAATATGTGCGCTAAGTGTCTCAGAAAGCTTTAAATTATTGCAATGCCATGAGCAAAGATCAAGACAAAACATCAAGTAGCCTTGAAATCAATTGATAAAATCATAGCGCCAAAGATATCAGAAAGGATGTCTCAGAAGCGCTGAAGGTGAAAACATGTTTCTGAGGAAAGAACACTGTCGCCTCAGAAAGGTCTCAGAAGACCTTGCGACTAGTAGTTCTCAGAAGGGTCTTCCCTCAAAAGGTTCGCCTCAGAAGTCCGTACAACTCTTAGAAGGTTGGACTCAGAAGCAACCAAGTGTCTGGACTCAAGGAAGTGCAAACAGTCTCAGAAAGCTCGCTACAACTAGACAAGGAAGTGGGAACACGCGCACTGTGCAGTTCTGAAAAGTTCCTCATTTTGCGCTGACTGTAGCAGGGAGCCGTTCTGAAAAGGACACAGCCACATAAGCAAAGTGAAAGCTTCTAATTTCGCGGCTCTTTGATGCCTATATATATGAGTTCAATTCCAGAGCAATGTGACGAAAACTCTTGCGCTAAAACTCTTGATTAAACGTGCCAAAACTCTGTTGAATTGAAAATCATTTTGCGAAAACTAAGAACTTTCTCAGAAAGACAATTTTTGCGAAATTGTTCTTCTAACTTTGCAAAATCTTCTAGTTCTGAATTGGTGTAAATTCTTACATTTGTAAGTTAATTCTAGAAGTCTACTAAGTGTAAAACTAGGTTTGTAACTCAGTCTTGGTAGTTGTTTTCGATCAAAACAAACCTTCGAAAAACGCTAAGTCCTTCTTTGTGTGAAGGCAGTTTTAAGTCCTCTAGTGTTTGAGGCAAAGTTCAAAGTCCTTAATTGTTTAAGGTAAGGAAGTCCTTAATTGTTTAAGGCAAGGAAGTCCTCTAGTGTGAGGCAAGGAAGTTCTCTAGTGTGAGGCAAGGAAGTCCTCTAGTGTGAGGCAAGGAAATCCACTTCGGGTTGTGAAGTGGTGGAAGTCCTTTACTTGGTAAAGGCAGTGTTGTCTGGGAAGGCACATTAAGAAGAATATCTAAGAACTCTCAACTGAAGGTTGAGGACTGGAGTAGGTTGGTTATAACCGAACCAGTATAAAATCCCTTGTGTTAAGCTTTTCTCCCTAACTCATTACGTGTCCAAATCTTTGAGAAAAACTCTATCACAACTTTAATTAAGAGGTCTCGTGAAAATCTTATTGATCAAAATCAGAAAGCTTTTAAGAAACTCAAACCTTAAGTCGTTTTCTTAAAATCTCTCAGAAAGGAACTTTCTTAGAAAGACTAAGTTCTCAGAAACTTAATCTTCTCAGAAAGCATTTTCCGCTGCAAACTCTTAATCATACCTTCTGAGTAAAAACAACTTTCTAAGTAAAAGTTTTAACAAGCAATTTTAAAACTTGCACGATTCAACCCCCCCTTCTCGTGCACACATACACTTTCAATTGGCATCAGAGCTCGGTCCTTAAGGGGTTGAGCACTTCGCAGTGTCAAGGAAAAAGATCCACAAAGGGAAATATGAACTCACCAGCTGCATTCATATCAGATGGGGCTTCAATAAACAGACCTCCGATGTTTCTCGGAGACAGCTTCGACTACTGGCGTGACAGGATGACGCTGTTCATCAAGCACACCAGTTTGGACTTATGGGATAAGATCGAGAATGGAGACTATCAGCCTCTGCAGACAATTACAGAGGATGCTGTAGTTGCAACGGACGCTGAGCCAGGAGCGGCACCTCCAGCACTCAGAACCTATACAAGACGAGTCCCTAAGGATGAATGGACTCAAGAGATGAAGGAGAAGATACAACTCAACTTCAAAGCTAAATACATTCTTCTCTGCGCCTTGCCCAAGGTAGAATACGACAAGATTGTGTCGTGTGATACCGCTCAAGAAATTTGGGAGAGATTACACATGCTGCACGAAGGAAATGATGAAGTCAAGGAAACTAAGGTATCAATGCTCGTACATAAGTACGAGTCCTTCTGCATGCAACCTGAGGAAACTATTGACAACATGTCAATAAGATTTCTCCACATCATAAATCAGCTAAAGGTCTTGGGAAAGACCTACTCCAACGCTGAGATGGTGAGGAAAATTCTCAGAAGCCTCTCTGCCAAGTGGCGCCCAAAGGTGACAGCAATTCAAGAAGCAAAGGATCTAAATCAGCTGGGTTTAGATGTATTGTTTGGCTCACTCAGAACTCACGAGATTGAGCTTGAAGGACTACTTAGAGGACCATCTTCATCCTAAAGACCTCAGAAAGCTCTGGCTCTGAAAAGTCAGATCAAAAAGACTTCAAAAGCCCTAAAGGCTGAAGAAATATCTGAGTCTGAAAACGATCAAAACTCAGATTCCGATGAAGATGACATCTCTCTTCTTGTAAGGAAAATGAAGAAAGCTTGGAAGAGAAGACCAAGCAAAGACAAGGAGATCACACCTAGAAAAGGAAAGTCAAAGTCTTCTGATGCCACATGTTTTGGCTGTGGAGAAAAGGGCCACTTCAGAACGGAGTGCCCTCAGAACAAGGGAAAGAAGAAGTTCATTCCCAAGAAGAAGAAGAAGGCAATGGCTGCTACATGGAGTGACTCAGAAGAGGAAGACTCTAAGTCAGAAAGTGAAGAGGAAGCTAATGTCTGCTTCATGGCCGGTACTGACTATATTCTGGAAACAGAATCTGAGTCAGAAGAGGTACCAAACTCTCCTCCTCTCTCATACTCATACAATGAGATCTCAGAACTCTATGAAGAGCTTCTGAGAGACTCAAACGAATTAGCTAACAATTTCAGCAAACTAAGAAAGTCTTTTAAATCCTTAGAAGCTGAAAATGCTAGACTAATTCAAGAAGTAGAGAACCTAAGGCTTGAAAGAGATGACTTTAAAAATAGATATCTTGAAAGTCACAACCTCTATCAAGCTTTAGAAACAATGTCTTCTGTAACTGTTGAAAAAGCCGAACTGGCTTTGATAGAATTACAAAAGACAAATGAGCTTCTCACTTCTGACTTGGTTAAGATGGTCAAGGGTGAAAAAATGATGACACTCTTGCTTGGCGGTCAAAGACCTTACAAGGATAAGAGTGGACTTGGTTATGAAGAAATCTTCGAACCAAATGATATTGATCCATCCTTAACTAAATCACCTCGCACGTGCATAGCATGTTTTAAGAGTGGCCATGGCTCTGAAAAATGTCCTATGTTGGAAAAAGGAAAAATCTCTAAGCCTCAGAAGGCTCAAAAGAAAACTCAGAAAGCTAAGCTTTCTAAGAAGACCAACCCCTCTCAGAAGGGAAAAACTTCTCAGAAAGCAAGTGCTTCTGAAAAGGGCAAACAAAAGGTCTCTGACTCTCAAAACCATGACCCCTCTAAGAAAAGAAGGCAAAAGTCCAAGAAAGCTAACAAGCAAGGACCCTACCAAGAATATCTGTTAACTTTGTGATTGCAGGTGCATCATCAAGCGCTGCTCCACCACCACGATGAGCAGTGGTACCTTGACAGTGGCTGCTCAAGGCACATGACTGGAAGCAAGCACTGGTTCAGAAGTCTCAAGCCCAAGAAAGGCGGAACAGTGCGATTCGGTGATGGCGCTAAGGGGAGAGTCACTGCAATCGGAGATGTTGGTAAGGATTCCTCTCACCAAATCTCAGATGTACTTTTGGTCGATGGCTTAACTCACAATCTATTAAGCATCAGTCAATTTTGTGACAAAGGCTTAAAGGTTGAGTTTTATGCCAAGTATTGTCATGTGATTAATCTCACAACTGACAAGATCGTTCTGGAAGGAAAACGTGTTGGTAACATCTATGTTATCCATCTGGATGATCTAAAGGATCAAAATGTGGAATGCCTTGTCTCTGTCCAAGAAGACAAATGGATATGGCATAAGAAACTTGGTCATGCCCATATGAGACTTCTTTCTGAACTCTCTCAGAAAGTACTTGTAAAGGGCCTTCCCAGAATTAAGTATCAGAAAGATGCAACCTGCGACTTCTGTGAAAAAGGGAAACAGACCAAGGCTTCCTTTCCCAGTAAAAGTGGTATTTCTACTCAGAAACCACTGGAACTGCTCCACATGGATCTCTTCGGACCAACCAGAACAGCTTCCCTTTCTGGAAAACGCTATGGTCTTGTCATAGTGGATGATTACTCCAGATTCACTTGGGTTTTCTTTCTAGCTTCTAAGGAAGAAACTTTTGAGAAGTTCAAAGCATTTGCGAAAAGAGTTTCAACAGAAAAGGATTCGCACATTCATGCCATTAGATCAGATCATGGTGGTGAATTTGAGAATCATGCTTTTGAAAAGCTTTGTGAAAATCTGGGCATTGCTCACGAATTCTCTTCTCCCAGAACTCCTCAACAAAATGGAGTAGCTGAGAGAAAGAATCGAAGCCTTCAAGAGATGGCAAGAACAATGCTCTTAGAAAGTGGACTTTCTAAAGGTTTCTGGGCTGAAGCAGTAAATACTTTATGCTACATTCAGAATCGAGTCTTTCTAAGACCAATTCTGAAAAGGACACCTTACGAGCTATGGAAGAATAAAATACCAAACATTTCTTATTTCCATGTATTTGGTTCTTCTTGTTTTATTCTCAACACAAAGGACAAACTCTCCAAGTTTGATCCCAAGTCCGATGATGGATACTTCCTAGGATACTCCTCAGCCTCTAAAGCTTACAGAGTATATAACAAAAGGAGTAAATGTGTTGAAGAGACAATCCATATTAAGTTCAAAGAACTTAGTAAGGACCTGTCTCAGAAAGATGCTAACTTAGAAGATGAGTTTGAGAAACTCAATATCTCTTCCGAGAAAGTCAAAAGAAAAATTCTTACAGATGATGAGACTGACTTCCAACCCATGGATCAATCATCTTCATCTAAAGAAAAATCTAGTAACATCATTGAAGCTCCAGAACCTAGAGAATCTACTTCTCCAAATACAATGGAACCTAGATTCTCAGAAGGACAAGCTTCTGATGACTCAGAAACAGAACCGTCTGTGTCTCGTTCTCAGAACCCTACTCCTAAAGGGATCAGAGGTTCAAGAGACTTGAAGAACATCTCTCAGAATGAAGTCTTGGGCAATCCAGAAAGTGGCGTAAGAACCAGAAGGAACTATACAAATCTTGCTATGGTCTCTGAACTTGAACCAGATTCCATAGAAGAGGCGTTAGATGATCCTAGCTGGGTAAATGCCATGCAGGATGAACTTGATCAATTCGAGAGAAATCAAGTTTGGAAACTGACTCAGAAACCCAAAGGCAAAAGTGTCATTGGGACTAAACGGGTATTTCGAAACAAACTTGATGAAAACGGTCAAGTCGTGAGAAACAAGGCCAGATTGGTTGCTCAAGGGTACAACCAACAAGAAGGGATAGACTATGATGAAACTTTTGCTCCAGTCGCAAGATTGGAAGCTATCAGAATGTTGCTAGCTTTTGCTGCACATAAAGGTTTCAAACTCTATCAGATGGACGTTAAGTCTGCCTTCTTGAATGGATACCTTTCTGAGGAAGTTTATGTAAAACAACCTCCTGGATTTGTGAATGATGCATTCCCGAATCATGTATTCAAGCTTACAAAGGCTCTCTATGGTCTGAAACAAGCTCCAAGAGCTTGGTACGATAGATTGAGCTCTTTCCTGCTTAAAAACGGATTCTCAAGAGGGAAAGTGGACACAACTCTCTTTACACTCTCAGAAGACTCTGGCTTCTTGATTGTCCAGATTTATGTTGATGACATAATATTCGGCGCAACCAATGAATGCCTTTGCAAAGAATTCTCCAAGCTTATGCAAGGTGAATTCGAGATGAGCATGATGGGAGAATTAAAATTCTTCCTAGGATTGCAAATCAAGCAAGAGTCAGAAGGGACAGTTATTCATCAAGAGAAGTATACCAAGGAACTCCTGAGGAAGTTTCTGATGGATAAGGCCAAACCCATGAGCACTCCCATGCATCCCTCTCAAGTAATTGACTTGGATGAAGATGGTGAGAAAGTCTCAGAAAGCAACTATCGAGGGATGATTGACTCACTTCTCTACTTAACTGCCTCTAGACCAGATATCCAACTCAATGTTGGGATCTGTGCTAGATTCCAGTCTAAGCCTAAGCAATCACATTTAACTGCAGTTAAACGAATTTTACGATATCTAAGTGGAACTACTAATCTTGGTCTTTGGTACAAGAAAGGTTGTTCTTCTGATGTTGTAGGTTACTGTGATGCCGACTATGCTGGAGATAGGATAGATCGCAAAAGCACAAGTGGCTGCTGCTGCTTCTTTGGAAAATGCTTGATCACCTGGTCTTGCAAGAAGCAAAATACGATCGCCCTATCAACTGCTGAAGCTGAATATGTATCTGCTGCGAATTGCTGTTCTCAGATGCTTTGGATTAAGAATCAGCTACTTGATTATCAAATAAGGTACACCAAAATCCCTATCCTCTGTGATAATACAAGTGCTATCAACTTAGCTAAGAATCCTATTCAGCATTCTCGATCCAAGCACATTGATATAAAACATCATTTTATTCGGGATCATGTGCAAAAAGGCGACATTGAACTCAAATTTGTAAATACTGAGGATCAAATCTCAGATATATTTACAAAGCCTTTACCCGAGGATCGTTTCAATGTTCTGAAAGGATTTCTCAATCTAAGACGTTTTTAAGTACTTTGAAATTAAAAACTTTTTCTTAGAAACTCCCCTTAGTCCTAGCTTAGACTCTGAGACGAACAATAGAACTAAGCTTCTGAACTAGAAGTAGGAAAACACAGAAAAACTCTATCTGAGAAAATTTGTTCTCAGAAGACTCATCTCTCAGAAAGGAGATCTTCTGAAACATCTCTCAGAAGGAGGGTTTCTCAGAAGGACCACCTCTCTCAGAAAGGTACCTTCCGAGAAACAAGTTACCAACGGTAACTTTTGGATAAGTGGCAGGAAACGGCTAGTTACAAGCCATGTCTATAAATACTCATAGCATTGTTTCATTTGAGCACTTTATGCTCAAAAACTTACCAAAACTCTGCCAAAACCTCTCCTCGCTTTCTAATCTTCATCTGCTCTTTCTCTCTCTCTCTCTTGTTCTTCTCTATCTCTTCTCAAACCTCAAACCTTTCTTCCAAATGGCCATCTCTGGAGAAATCAAGGGCTTAATGAGAAACAATCTCAATGAGATATCCGAAGATATTCTCTATGACAATGAGGAAATGCAATCCCTATTCCACAAGACTTATCTCCCACGGAATCTAGCCATGGGAAGGGTATTGCCTCTCAATGTCTACAATCAGGTGGACGAAATTCAATTCACCTTCCTCAAGCAACCTGGATGGCCAGCCATGATGAGTTGCGAGGATGTGTGCTACCCAAATGTGGTGAGAGCTTTCTATTCGCAAATAGAAAGGTTCACCAACAAAGGGGTCAAGAGCAAGGTTGGTGACCAACAGATCCGCTTCTCCTCCTCTGACATCAACAAAGTCTTCAAGACCTTGAATGGTGGTGCTGTCATCGCCGACGACCCAGAATAGGTCAAGGAGGTAGATGACTCAGAAGAAGAAGTTGTGACACTTCTGACTGGTAGCAACAACCTGCCACTAAAGGGGGTAAAGGTGCCTCATCTCATGCAAGAGGCCAGAATCATCTTCTCCGTTGTGCAACACACCCTTCTCCCTCGGATTGGAGACATGGGGAACGTTACCACCATGGATGCCTGCCTGCTGTACCACCTGCTGAAGAAGGAAAGAGTAGATTTTGGGAGGATGGTGCTCAACTACATGATGCACCAGGCTCATCCGAAGAGGGCTCTCACAAGTCTACCTTACGGAAGCCTTCTGACCAGAATCCTCGACCATTTCTCCTTCCCACTTGAAGACTATGAATACGTCTTCAACCACAGCAAATTCTCCATGGTCACCTTCAACAACATCAAGAAGAAGAAGGTACTAGAGACGGGGGCACCTAAGAAGAAGGAGGAAGCAAAGCCTTCTAAGGGAGCTGCTGGTTCAAACCAGCCCTCTAAGGCTGAGAAAGGAAAGGAAAAGGTTTCCGATCCTTCAGAAAAGAAGAAGAAGAAGAAAAAGGTAACTCATCCTTCTCCAACAAGGGTGACAAGGAGTATGGCTTCTGAGGAAGCTCAGAAGACTCCTCAGAAGAAACCTGAGGTTGTTGAGGCTGCTGAAGACTCAGAAGAAACAACTTCTGAGCAACTCCTGACCAGAAAGAGGAAAGCACCTCCAACTCTCCAAGTCCCAGACGTGCCACCAGAAGGGAAAAAGAAACGTGGTCGTTTGGTAAAAGCTAACTCTAAAACTCCACCTTCATTTCTTAAATCTTCTTCTACTTCAATTCCTGTTTCTGATTCTGTTGCTGGTTTTAAACCCACCAAATTTAAAACTAAACTCCTACATTCCTTGAATTATCAGGGAAAAACTCACAAAGGAGTGGGGATAAAAACCACTAAGAAACAGAGCCCGCCAAAGACGACGGGAAAAGAAATTGTAGCAGTTGCTGCTACTGCCGCCACCACCGCTACCGCTATTGCTGCTACTGCTGAAGAAGAAGCAGAAGCTTCTCATCACTCCTCCCCATCTGGAAATGTCTCCCCTAACAGAGAAGACATTCAGGGACATGGAGGAAATGTTGCTGATTCCTCTTCCGAGGAAGAAGATGCTGCAAGCTTTCGCATTGAGCATCGCACTCCAGATGCTGGAAGCTCCAAGAAAGAGCCCCAGAAGAAGCCATCTGAGGTTTCTATGGTGGAACTTTCTGAGGCAACCACAACTGAAGTTGCCACTGTGAATGCTGAGTCATTGGCTCAGACGATGCTTGACGTCCAGAAGGCGCTGGATCAACCTTCTGAGACTCCAGAAGCTGCTCAGATGCAACAACTACAGCATGAGGAAGCCTCAATTGAACCAACTTCTGAGGCTGGTCTCCTCTCTTCTGAGATCCTTTGGAACATGAGGAAACTCATGTCTCAACACATGACGTAGTGCAGGGACACCAGCACTGGCTCAGCTCAGAGGTGGGCGCTGACGCTACCATGGCTGTCGGAGTGGCAGCAGTTGAGGCATTTGTTGCCCACAGTTCCTTAGAAGGAACTCTATCTGAGAAGGACTCTCAGAGGAACCAGAGGTTCCTCCTCAAGATATAACAGAGGTTCCTCCTACATCCTTTGATCAACAAGGTCCCACTTTCTCCATAACAGACTCAATGATTGGTTCCGGCTTTCAGTTGGGAAGGATGGTAGTCACCCTACCCTCTGTGCAATTTCGGCCTTTCTTTGGTCGACTGAGAAGTTGAAGTGCATTGAAGCCATGCATAGCCAAATATCAACCTTCAACCTCTCGACGATGCTCAGACTTCTGGTGCTATGGAGCAACCATCAGCTAGGCAACCCTCTGATCTAGATCTTACTCTAGTTTCTGAGGACACTCAAGGCAGCCTTCCATTGACCTTGCTGCTATTGAAGGTAAAGCTGTCCAAGAAGAGAACCTCCTGAATATCAAACAAGGGATATAATCGATGAAGTACTTGAGGCTGAAGTCTCTCGCCCTCCTTCATCTCACCCTCATCTTCTCAACAGCCTTCCACTGCCTCTGACTCCTCCAGAATGCGCTCAGAATGCGACTCAGAGCGAGATTCTCATGGAGATATGCCAGCTGCTACGCTACATTGCCAGAAGACAGTAGTTCTAAGTCATGATGGCGTTTATGTCTTAGCACCCTTTTGATGTAACAAAGGGGAGTAGATAAATGGATAAATATTTTTTGTACATTGGCTATCGTAAACACTAGGCTAGAACTTAGGGGAGCAACAACTTAGGGGGAGCCAAATTTTTTGTATCTTTACAAAACCATAAATGAAAATCATTACTTTGGCATCTCATGTTTACATATTTTATTGCCTATCTTTTATATTTATTTTGGCATCTCGTGATTTACTTAGCTTGGTATTTCTGAATTTCATACATACACTGATCATGAATACATTGCTATGTAATTGATAATCTCAAACAGTGATCATACATTGCATACTTGAACTGTTGATTATCACAGCCTTCTAAGAAATAACGAAGCCTTCTCTCAGAAAGTTAAGTTAGTCTCTAAGAAAGCAAAAGTGCATTCTGAATAAGTTGTGAACTTACTCAGAAACACTTTCTGAACTTAAGCAAAATTATTATCTAAGACTTAAGTTGTTATCATCAAAAAGGGGGAGATTGTAAGCTCCAGAACCCTTCTGAGAGAATTAAGCATAATTCTCTTAGAGTTATGAAAGTTTTAATGATAACAGGTAAGCCATAAGTATAAAATTTACTTAAGGTTTTGCTAATATGTGCGCTAAGTGTCTCAGAAAGCTTTAAATTATTGCAATGCCATGAGCAAAGACAAGACAAACATCAAGTAGCCTTGAAATCAATTGATAAAATCATAGCGCAAAGATATCAGAAAGGATGTCTCAGAAGCGCAGAAGGTGAAAACATGTTTCTGAGGAAAGAACGCTGTCGCCTCAGAAAGGTCTCAGAAGACCTCGCGACTAGCAGTTCTCAGAAGGGTCTTCCCTCAGAAGGTTCGCCTCAGAAGTCCGTACAACTCTTGGAAGGTTGGACTCAGAAGCAACCAAGTGTCTGGACTCAAGGAAGTGCAAACAGTCTCAGAAAGCTCGCTACAACTAGCGAAGGAAGTGGGAACACGCGCACTGTGCAGTTCTGAAAAGTTCCTCATTTTGCGCTGACTGTAGCAGGGAGCCGTTCTGAAAAGGACACAGCCACATAAGCAAAGTGAAAGCTTCTAATTTCGCGGCTCTTTGATGCCTATATATATGAGTTCAATTCCAGAGCAATGTGACGAAACTTTTGCGCTAAAACTCTTGATTAAACGTACCAAAACTCTGTTGAATTGAAAATCATTTTGCGAAAACTTAGAACTTTCTCAGAAAGACAATTTTTACGAAATTGTTCTTCTAACTTTGCAAAATCTTCTAGTTCTGAATTGGTGTAAATTCTTACATTTGTAAGTTAATTCTAGAAGTCTACTAAGTGTAAAACTAGGTTTGTAACTTAGTCTTGGTAGTTGTTTTCGATCAAAACAAACCTTCGAAAAACGCTAAGTCCTTCTTTGTGTGAAGGCAGTTTTAAGTCCTCTAGTGTTTGAGGCAAAGTTCAAAGTCCTTAATTGTTTAAGGCAAGGAAGTCCTTAATTGTTTAAGGCAAGGAAGTCCTCTAGTGTGAGGCAAGGAAATCCACTTCGGGTTGTGAAGTGGTGGAAGTCCTTTACTTGGTAAAGGCAGCGTTGTCTGGGAAGGCACATTAAGAAGAATATCTAAGAACTCTCAACTGAAGGTTGAGGACTGGAGTAGGTTGGTTATAACCGAACCAGTATAAAAATCCCTTGTGTTAAGCTTTTCTCCCTAACTCATTACGTGTCCAAATCTTTGAGAAAAACTCTATCACAACTTTAATTAAGAGGTCTCGTGAAAACCTTTATTGATCAAAATCAGAAAGCTTTTAAGAAACTCAAACCTTAAGTCGTTTTCTTAAAATCTCTCAGAAAGAAACTTTCTCAGAAAGACTAAGTTCTCAGAAACTTAATCTTCTCAGAAAGCATTTTCCGCTGCAAACTCTTAATCATACCTTCTGAGTAAAAACAGCTTTCTAAGTAAAAGTTTTAACAAGCAATTTTAAAACTTGCACGATTCAACCCCCCCTTCTCGTGCACACATACACTTTCAGATTCTAAGGTAGTACTTGGTCTTGTTATCTTTTAATGCACTCTTTGTTAGTGTTTTTGGATTTCAGGAACCTAGGCCGGGTCTACTTTGAGTCTCAGGAGCAGCAGGAGCAAAAGAGCGAAGGAGCGGATGCACGGATGAGCCGGAGAAACTGCGCAAGAATTTCTGCCCAGGAAGTGGTCGCCAGCGACCAAGCAACCAGACATTCTGTTCGCTGGCGACCAATGCTCGAAGGAGACAGAATTTTGGGCCTCTCTGTTGTGGTCGCTGGCGATCCAGCGACCAGTCATTCTGGTCGCCAGTGACCACTGTGCGGCTAATAGCTTTTTTAATTTGTAATTTTTGCTTTTTGGTCCCTATCTTTAATTTCTTAATTTAGGACTTTTAATGTAAGGAGGGGGCACTTTTAGAATATTCATTCATTCACCATTAGGTCATTTTTCCCCTTTTAGCTTTCTAGAGAGAGAAGCTCCAACTTCTCTC
>CM024266.1:16243198-16262663 GCA_013621005.1 Aeschynomene evenia
TTAGGATGTTGTAGATTACCAAAGGATGATGTAATGAGCCTACTTTGGTCCTGATTGAGTCTATTGAGCTTCATTTGGTCTTACTTTGGTCAATCGCTCCATTTTAGTCACTAGGATGTTATAGATAACCAAAGGATGATGTAATGAGCCTATTTTGGTCCTAATTGAGTGTATTGTGCTTCATTTAGTCTTACTTTGGTCAATTCTTCCATTTAGTCACTAGGATGTGTAGATAACCAAAGGATGATGTAATGAGCCTATTTTTGTCCTTATTGAGTGTATTGAGCTTCATTTGATCTTACTTTGGTCAATTCTTCATTTTTGTCACTAGGATGTTGTAGATTACCAAAGGATGATGTAATGCGACTATTTTGGTCCTAATTGAGTGTATTGAGCTTCATTTGGTCTTACTTTGGTCAATTCTTCCATTATAGTCACAAGGATGTAATAGATTACCAAAGGATGATGTAATGAGCCTATTTTGGTCCTAATTGAGTGTGTTGAGCTTCATTTGGTCCTACTTTGGTCAATGGCTCCATTTTAGTCACTAGGAAGTTGTAGATAACCAAAGGATGATGTAATGAGCCTATTTTGGTCCTAATTGAGTGTATTGAGCATCATTTGGTCTTACTTTGGTCAATTCGTCCATTTTAGTCATTAGGATGTTGTAGATTACCAAAGGATGATGTAATGAGCCTATTTTGTCCTAATTGAGTGTATTGAGTCATTTGGTCCTACTTTGGTCAATTCCATTTTAGTCACTAGGATGTTGTAGATTACCAAAGGATGATGTAATGAGCCTATTTTTGTCCTATTGAGTGTATTGAGCTTCATTTGATCTTACTTTGGTCAATTCTTCCATTTTTGTCACTAGGATGTTGTAGATTACAAAGGATGATGTAATGCGCCTATTTTGGTCCTAATTGAGTGTATTGAGCTTCATTTGGTCTTACTTTGGTCAATTCTTCCATTTTAGTCACTAGGATCTAATAGATTACCGAAGGATGATGTAATGAGCCTATTTTGGTCCTAATTGAGTGTATTGAGCTTCATTTGGTCTTACTTTGGTCAATGGCTCCATTTTAGTCACAAGGATGTTGTAGATAACCAAAGGATGATGTAATGAGCCTATTTTGGTCCTTATTGAGTGTATTGAGCTTCATTTTATCTTACTTTGGTCAATTCTTCCATTTTGTCACTAGGATGTTGTAGATTACCAAAGGATGATGTAATGCGCCTATTTTGGTCCTAATTGAGTGTATTGAGCTTCATTTGGTCTTACTTTGGTCAATTCTTCCATTTTAGTCACTAGGATGTTGTAGATAACCAAAGGATGATGTAATGAGCCTATTTTTGTCCTTATTGAGTGTATTGAGCTTCATTTGATCTTACTTTGGTCAATTCTTCATTTTGTCACTAGGATGTTGTAGATTACCAAAGGATGATGTAATGAGCCTTTTTTGGTCCTAATTGAGTGTATTGAGCTTCATTTGGTCTTACTTTGGTCAATTTTCCATTTAGTCACTAGGATAGTGTAGATAACCAAAGGATGATGTAATGAGCCTATTTTGGTCCTTATTGAGTGTATTGAGCTTCATTTGACTTTGGTCAATTCTTCCATTTTAGTCACTAGGATGTTGTAGATACCAAAGGATGATGTAAATTTTGGAGTGTATTGAGCTTCATTTGGTCTTACTTTGGCCATTTTAGACACTAGGATGTTGTGGATTACCAAAGGATGATGTAATGAGCCTACTTTGGTCCTGATTGAGTGTATTGAGCTTCATTTGGTCTTACTTTGGTCAATGGCTCCATTTTAGTCACTTAGGATGTTGTAGATAACCAAAGGATGATGTAATGAGCCTATTTTGGTTCTAATTGAGTCGTATTGAGCTTCATTGAGTCTTACTTTGGTCAATTCGTCATTTTAGTCACTAGGATGTTTAGATACCAAAGGATGATGTTATTCTATTTTGGTCTATTTTATTTGCTTATTTTTTTACTTTTGGTCAATTCTTCATTTTAGTCACTAGGATGTTTAGATAACCAAAGGATGATGAATGTAATGAGAGCCTATTTTTGTCCTTATATTGAAGTGGTATTGAGCTTCATTGTGATCTTACTACTTGGTCAATTCTTCCATTTTGTCACTAGGATGTTGTAGATTACCAAAGGATGATGTAATGCGGACTATTTTGGTCCTAATTGAGTGTATTGAGCTTCATTTGGTCTTACTTTGGTCAATTCTTCCATTATAGTCACAAGGATGTAATAGATTACCAAGGATGATGTAATGAGCCTATTTTGGTCCTAATTGAGTGTGTTGAGCTTCATTTGGTCCTACTTTGGTCAATGGCTCCATTTTAGTCACTAGGAAGTTGTAGATAACCAAAGGATGATGTAATGAGCCTATTTTGGTCCTAATTGAGTGTATTGAGCATCATTTGGTCTTACTTTGGTCAATTCGTCCATTTTAGTCATTAGGATGTTGTAGATTACCAAAGGATGATGTAATGAGCCTATTTTTGGTCCTAATTGAGTGTATTGAGTTTCATTTTGGTCCTACATTGGTCAATGGCTCCATTTTAGTCACTAGGATGTTGTAGATTACCAAAGGATGATGTAATGAGCCTATTTTTGTCCTTATTGAGTGTATTGAGCTTCATTTGATCTTACTTTGGTCAATTCTTCCATTTTTGTCACTAGGATGTTGTAGATTACGAAAGGATGATGTAATGCGCCTATTTTGGTCCTAATTGAGTGTATTGAGCTTCATTTGGTCTTACTTTTGGTCAATTCTTCCATTTTAGTCACTAGGATCTAATAGATTACCGAAGGATGATGTAATGAGCCTATTTTGGTCCTAATTGAGTGTATTGAGCTTCATTTGGTCTTACTTTCGTCAATGGCTCCATTTTAGTCACTAGGATGTTGTAGATAACCAAAGGATGATGTAATGAGCCTATTTTGGTTCTAATTGAGTGTATTGTGCTTCATTTAGTCTTACTTTGGTCAATTCTTTCATTTTAGTCACTAGGATGTTGTAGATTACCAAAGGATGATGTAATGAGTCTATTTTGGTCCTAATTGAGTGTATTGAGCATCATTTGGTCTTACTTTGGTCAATTCGTCCATTTTAGTCATTAGGATGTTGTAGATTACCAAAGGATGATGTAATGAGCCTACTTTGGTCCTGATTGAGTCTATTGAGCTTCATTGGGTCTTACTTTGGTCAATCGCTCCATTTTAGTCACAAGGATGTTATAGATAACCAAAGGATGATGTAATGAGCCTATTTTGGTCCTAATTGAGTGTATTGTGCTTCATTTAGTCTTACTTTGGTCAATTCTTCCATTTAAGTCACTAGGATGGTGTAGATAACCAAAGGATGATGTAATGAGCCTATTTTTGTCCTTATTGAGTGTATTGAGCTTCATTTGATCTTACTTTGGTCAATTCTTCCATTTTTGTCACTAGGATGTTGTAGATTACCAAAGGATGATGTAATGCGACTATTTTGGTCCTAATTGAGTGTATTGAGCTTCATTTGGTCTTACTTTGGTCAATTCTTCCATTATAGTCACAAGGATGTAATAGATTACCAAAGGATGATGTAATGAGCCTATTTTGGTCCTAATTGAGTGTGTTGAGCTTCATTTGGTCCTACTTTGGTCAATGGCTCCATTTTAGTCACTAGGAAGTTGTAGATAACCAAAGGATGATGTAATGAGCCTATTTTGGTCCTAATTGAGTGTATTGAGCATCATTTGGTCTTCCTTTGGTCAATTCGTCCATTTTAGTCATTAGGATGTTGTAGATTACCAAAGGATGATGTAATGAGCCTATTTTGGTCCTAATTGAGTGTATTGAGTTTCATTTGGTCCTACATTGGTCAATGGCTCCATTTTAGTCACTAGGATGTTGTAGATTACCAAAGGATGATGTAATGAGCCTATTTTTGTCCTTATTGAGTGTATTGAGCTTCATTTGATCTTACTTTGGTCAATTCTTCCATTTTTGTCACTAGGATGTTGTAGATTACGAAAGGATGATGTAATGCGCCTATTTTGGTCCTAATTGAGTGTATTGAGCTTCATTTGGTCTTACTTTGGTCAATTCTTCCATTTTAGTCACTAGGATCTAATAGATTACCGAAGGATGATGTAATGAGCCTATTTTGGTCCTCATTGAGTGTATTGAGCTTCATTTGGTCTTACTTTGGTCAATGGCTCCATTTTAGTCACAAGGATGTTGTAGATAACCAAAGGATGATGTAATGAGCCTATTTTGGTCCTTATTGAGTGTATTGAGCTTCATTTTATCTTACTTTGGTCAATTCTTCCATTTTTGTCACTAGGATGTTGTAGATTACGAAAGGATGATGTAATGCGCCTATTTTAGTCCTAATTGAGTGTATTGAGCTTCATTTGGTCTTACTTTGGTCAATTCTTCCATTTTAGTCACTAGGATGTTGTAGATAACCAAAGGATGATGTAATGAGCCTATTTTTGTCCTTATTGAGTGTATTGAGCTTCATTTGATCTTACTTTGGTCAATTCTTCTATTTTTGTCACTAGGATGTTGTAGATTACCAAAGGATGATGTAATGAGCCTTTTTTGGTCCTAATTGAGTGTATTGAGCTTCATTTGGTCTTACTTTGGTCAATTTTTCCATTTAAGTCACTAGGATAGTGTAGATAACCAAAGGATGATGTAATGAGCCTATTTTGGTCCTTATTGAGTGTATTGAGCTTCATTTGATCTTACTTTGGTCAATTCTTCCATTTTAGTCACTAGGATGTTGTAGATTACCAAAGGATGATGTAATTGGCTTATTTTGGTCCTAATTCAGTGTATTGAGCTTCATTTGGTCTTACTTTGGTGAATTCATCCATTTTAGACACTAGGATGTTGTGGATTACCAAAGGATGATGTAATGAGCCTACTTTGGTCCTGATTGAGTGTATTGAGCTTCATTTGGTCTTACTTTGGTCAATGGCTCCATTTTAGTCACTAGGATGTTGTAGATAACCAAAGGATGATGTAATGAGCCTATTTTGGTTCTAATTGAGTGTATTGTGCTTCATTTAGTCTTACTTTGGTCAATTCTTTCATTTTAGTCACTAGGATGTTGTAGATTACCAAAGGATGATGTAATGAGTCTATTTTGGTCCTAATTGAGTGTATTGAGCATCATTTGGTCTTACTTTGGTCAATTCTTCCATTTAAGTCACTAGGATGGTGTAGATAACCAAAGGATGATGTAATGAGCCTATTTTTGTCCTTATTGAGTGTATTGAGCTTCATTTGATCTTACTTTGGTCAATTCTTCCATTTTTGTCACTAGGATGTTGTAGATTACCAAAGGATGATGTAATGCGACTATTTTGGTCCTAATTGAGTGTATTGAGCTTCATTTGGTCTTACTTTGGTCAATTCTTCCATTATAGTCACAAGGATGTAATAGATTACCAAAGGATGATGTAATGAGCCTATTTTGGTCCTAATTGAGTGTGTTGAGCTTCATTTGGTCCTACTTTGGTCAATGGCTCCATTTTAGTCACTAGGAAGTTGTAGATAACCAAAGGATGATGTAATGAGCCTATTTTGGTCCTAATTGAGTGTATTGAGCATCATTTGGTCTTACTTTGGTCAATTCGTCCATTTTAGTCATTAGGATGTTGTAGATTACCAAAGGATGATGTAATGAGCCTATTTTGGTCCTAATTGAGTGTATTGAGTTTCATTTGGTCCTACATTGGTCAATGGCTCCATTTTAGTCACTAGGATGTTGTAGATTACCAAAGGATGATGTAATGAGCCTATTTTTGTCCTTATTGAGTGTATTGAGCTTCATTTGATCTTACTTTGGTCAATTCTTCCATTTTTGTCACTAGGATGTTGTAGATTACGAAAGGATGATGTAATGCGCCTATTTTGGTCCTAATTGAGTGTATTGAGCTTCATTTGGTCTTACTTTGGTCAATTCTTCCATTTTAGTCACTAGGATCTAATAGATTACCGAAGGATGATGTAATGAGCCTATTTTGGTCCTAATTGAGTGTATTGAGCTTCATTTGGTCTTACTTTCGTCAATGGCTCCATTTTAGTCACTAGGATGTTGTAGATAACCAAAGGATGATGTAATGAGCCTATTTTGGTTCTAATTGAGTGTATTGTGCTTCATTTAGTCTTACTTTGGTCAATTCTTCCATTTTTGTCACTAGGATGTTGTAGATTACGAAAGGATGATGTAATGCGCCTATTTTGGTCCTAATTGAGTGTGTTGAGCATCATTTGGTCTTACTTTGGTCAATTCGTCCATTTTAGTCATTAGGATGTTGTAGATTACCAAAGGATGATGTAATGAGCCTACTTTGGTCCTGATTGAGTCTATTGAGCTTCATTGGGTCTTACTTTGGTCAATCGCTCCATTTTAGTCACAAGGATGTTATAGATAACCAAAGGATGATGTAATGAGCCTATTTTGGTCCTAATTGAGTGTATTGTGCTTCATTTAGTCTTACTTTGGTCAATTCTTCCATTTAAGTCACTAGGATGGTGTAGATAACCAAAGGATGATGTAATGAGCCTATTTTTGTCCTTATTGAGTGTATTGAGCTTCATTTGATCTTACTTTGGTCAATTCTTCCATTTTTGTCACTAGGATGTTGTAGATTACCAAAGGATGATGTAATGCGACTATTTTGGTCCTAATTGAGTGTATTGAGCTTCATTTGGTCTTACTTTGGTCAATTCTTCCATTATAGTCACAAGGATGTAATAGATTACCAAAGGATGATGTAATGAGCCTATTTTGGTCCTAATTGAGTGTGTTGAGCTTCATTTGGTCCTACTTTGGTCAATGGCTCCATTTTAGTCACTAGGAAGTTGTAGATAACCAAAGGATGATGTAATGAGCCTATTTTGGTCCTAATTGAGTGTATTGAGCATCATTTGTCTTACTTTGGTCAATTCGTCCATTTTAGTCATTAGGATGTTGTAGATTACCAAAGGATGATGTAATGAGCCTATTTTGGTCCTAATTGAGTGTATTGAGTTTCATTTGGTCCTACATTGGTCAATGGCTCCATTTTAGTCACTAGGATGTTGTAGATTACCAAAGGATGATGTAATGAGCCTATTTTTGTCCTTATTGAGTGTATTGAGCTTCATTTGATCTTACTTTGGTCAATTCTTCCATTTTTGTCACTAGGATGTTGTAGATTACGAAAGGATGATGTAATGCGCCTATTTTGGTCCTAATTGAGTGTATTGAGCTTCATTTGGTCTTACTTTGGTCAATTCTTCCATTTTAGTCACTAGGATCTAATAGATTACCGAAGGATGATGTAATGAGCCTATTTTGGTCCTCATTGAGTGTATTGAGCTTCATTTGGTCTTACTTTGGTCAATGGCTCCATTTTAGTCACAAGGATGTTGTAGATAACCAAAGGATGATGTAATGAGCCTATTTTGGTCCTTATTGAGTGTATTGAGCTTCATTTTATCTTACTTTGGTCAATTCTTCCATTTTTGTCACTAGGATGTTGTAGATTACGAAAGGATGATGTAATGCGCCTATTTTAGTCCTAATTGAGTGTATTGAGCTTCATTTGGTCTTACTTTGGTCAATTCTTCCATTTTAGTCACTAGGATGTTGTAGATAACCAAAGGATGATGTAATGAGCCTATTTTTGTCCTTATTGAGTGTATTGAGCTTCATTTGATCTTACTTTGGTCAATTCTTCTATTTTTGTCACTAGGATGTTGTAGATTACCAAAGGATGATGTAATGAGCCTTTTTTGGTCCTAATTGAGTGTATTGAGCTTCATTTGGTCTTACTTTGGTCAATTTTTCCATTTAAGTCACTAGGATAGTGTAGATAACCAAAGGATGATGTAATGAGCCTATTTTGGTCCTTATTGAGTGTATTGAGCTTCATTTGATCGTACTTTGGTCAATTCTTCCATTTTAGTCACTAGGATGTTGTAGATTACCAAAGGATGATGTAATGGGCCTATTTTCGTCCTAATTCAGTGTATTGAGCTTCATTTGGTCTTACTTTGGTCAATTCTTCCATTTTAGTCACTAGGATGTTGTAGATTACCAAAGGATGATGTAATGAGCCTACTTTGGTCCTGATTGAGTGTATTGAGCTTCATTTGGTCTTACTTTCGTCAATGGCTCCATTTTAGTCACTAGGATGTTGTAGATAACCAAAGGATGATGTAATGAGCCTATTTTGGTTCTAATTGAGTGTATTGTGCTTCATTTAGTTTTACTTTGGTCAATTCTTTCATTTTAGTCACTAGGATGTTGTAGATTACCAAAGGATGATGTAATGAGTCTATTTTGGTCCTAATTGAGTGTATTGAGCTTCATTTGGTCTTACTTTGGTCAATTCGTCCATTTTAGTCACTAGGATGTTGTAGATTACCAAAGGATGATGTAATGAGCCTATTTTGGTCCTAATTGAGTGTATTGAGCTTCATTGGGTCTTACTTTGGTCAATCGCTCCATTTTAGTCACAAGGATGTTGTAGATAACCAAAGGATGATGTAATGAGCCTATTTTGGTCCTAATTGAGTGTATTGTGCTTCATTTAGTCTTACTTTGGTCAATTCTTTCATTTTAGTCACTAGGATGTTGTAGATTACCAAAGGATGATGTAATGGGCCAATTTTGGTCCTAATTCAGTGTGTTGAGCTTCATTTGGTCTTACTTTGGTCAATTCTTCCATTTTAGTCACTAGGATGTTGTAGATAACCAAAGGATGATGTAATGAGCCTATTTTGGTCCTAATTGAGTGTATTGAGCTTCATTTGGTCTTACTTTGGTCAATGGCTCCATTTTAGTCACTAGGAATGTGTAGATAACCAAAGGATGATGTAATGAGCCTATTTTGGTCCTAATTGAGTGTATTGAGCTTCATTTGGTCTTACTTTGGTCAATTCTCCATTTTAGTCACTAGGATGTTGTAGATTACCAAAGGATGATGTAATGAGCCTATTTTGGTCCTAATTGAGTGTATTGAGCTTCATTTGGTCTTACTTTGGTCAATTCTTCCATTTTAGTCACTAGGATGTTGTAGATAACCAAAGGATGATGTAATGAGCCTATTTTGGTCCTTATTGAGTGTGTTGAGCTTCATTTGTTCTACTTTGGTCAATTCTCCATTTTAGTCACTAGGATGTTGTAGATTACCAAAGGATGATGTAATGAGCCTATTTTGGTCCTAATTGAGTGTATTGAGCTTCATTTGGTCTTACTTTGGTCAATTCTTCCATTTTAGTCACTAGGATGTTGTAGATAACCAAAGGATGATGTAATGAGCCTATTTTGGTCCTTATTGAGTGTATTGAGCTTCATTTGATCTTACTTTGGTCAATTCTTCCATTTTTGTCACTAGGATGTTGTAGATTACCAAAGGATGATGTAATGAGCCTATTTTGGTCCTAATTGAGTGTATTGAGCTTCATTTGGTCTTACTTTGGTCAATTCTTCCATTTTAGTCACTAGGATGTTGTAGATAACCAAAGGATGATGTAATGAGCCTATTTTGGTCCTAATTGAGTGTATTGAGCTTCATTTGGTCTTACTTTGGTCAATTTTCATTTTTTTTTTTTTTTTTTTTTTTTTTTTTTTTCCATTTTAGTCACTAGGATGTTGTAGATTACCAAAGGATGATGTAATGAGTCTATTTTGGTCCTAATTGAGTGTATTGAGCTTCATTTGGTCTTACTTTGGTCAATTCTTCCATTTTAGTCACTAGGATGTTGTAGATTAACCAAAGGATGATGTAATGAGCCTATTTTGGTCCTAATTGAGTGTTTGAGCTTCATTTGGTCTTACTTTGGTCAATTCTCTATTTTAGTCACTAGGATGTTGTAGATAACCAAAGGATGATGTAATGAGCCTATTTTGGTCCTAATTGAGTGTATTGAGCTTCATTTGGTCTTACTTTGGTCAAATTTTCCATTTAAGTCACTAGGATGGTGTAGATAACCAAAGGATGATGTAATGAGCCTATTTTGGTCCTTATTGAGTGTATTGAGCTTCATTTGATCGTACTTTGGTCAATTCTTCCATTTTAGTCACTAGAATGTTGTAGATTACCAAAGGATGATGTAATGGGCCTATTTTCGTCCTAATTCAGTGTATTGAGCTTCATTTGGTCTTACTTTGGTCAATTCTTCCATTTTAGTCACTAGGATGTTGTAGATAACCAAAGGATGATGTAATGAGCCTATTTTTGTCCTTATTGAGTGTATTGAGCTTCATTTGATCTTACTTTGGTCAATTCTTCCATTTTAGTCACTAGGATCTAATAGATTACCAAAGGATGATGTAATGAGCCTATTTTGGTCCTAATTGAGTGTATTGAGCTTCATTTGGTCTTACTTTGGTCAATGGCTCCATTTTAGTCACAAGGATGTTGTAGATAACCAAAGGATGATGTAATGAGCCTATTTTGGTCCTTATTGAGTGTATTGAGCTTCATTTGATCTTACTTTGGTCAATTCTTCCATTTTTGTCACTAGGATGTTGTAGATTACGAAAGGATGATGTAATGCGCCTATTTTTGTTCTAATTGAGTGTATTGAGCTTCATTTGGTCTTACTTTGGTCAATTCTTCCATTTTAGTCACTAGGATGTAATAAGATTACCAAAGGATGATGTAATGAGCCTATTTTGGTCCTAATTGAGTGTATTGAGCTTCATTTGGTCTTACTTTGGTCAATGGCTCCATTTTAGTCACAAGGATGTTGTAGATAACCAAAGGATGATGTAATGAGCCTTTTTTGGTCCTAATTGAGTGTATTGAGCTTCATTTGGTCTTACTTTGGTCAAATTTTCCATTTAACTCACTAGGATGGTGTAGATAACCAAAGGATGATTTAATGAGCCTATTTTGGTCGTTATTGAGTGTATTGAGCTTCATTTGATCGTACTTTGGTCAATTCTTCCATTTTAGTCACTAGAATGTTGAAGATTACCAAAGGATGATGTAATGGGCCTATTTTCTTCCTAATTCAGTGTATTGAGCTTCATTTGGTCTTACTTTGGTCAATTCTTCCATTTTAGTCACTAGGATGTTGTAGATAACCAAAGGATGATGTAATGAGCCTATTTTTGTCCTTATTGAGTGTATTGAGCTTCATTTGATCTTACTTTGGTCAATTCTTCCATTTTTGTCACTAGGATGTTGTAGATTACCAAAGGATGATGTAATGGGCCAATTTTGGTCCTAATTCAGTGTATTGAGCTTCATTTGGTCTTACTTTGGTCAATTCTTCCATTTTATTCACTAGGATGTTGTAGATAACCAAAGGATGATGTAATGAGCCTATTTTGGTCCTTATTGAGTGTATTGAGCTTCATTTGATCGTACTTTGGTCAATTCTTCCATTTTAGTCACTAGAATGTTGAAGATTACCAAAGGATGATGTAATGGGCCTATTTTCGTCCTAATTCAGTGTATTGAGCTTCATTTGGTCTTACTTTGGTCAATTCTTCCATTTTACTCACTAGGATGTTGTAGATAACCAAAGGATGATGTAATGAGCCTATTTTTGTCCTTATTGAGTGTATTGAGCTTCATTTGATCTTACTTTGGTCAATTCTTCCATTTTAGTCACTAGGATGTTGTAGATTACGAAAGGATGATGTAATGCGCCTATTTTGGTTCTAATTGAGTGTATTGAGCTTCATTTGGTCTTACTTTGGTCAATTCTTCCATTTTAGTCACTAGGATGTAATAGATTACCAAAGGATGATGTAATGAGCCTATTTTGGTCCTAATTGAGTGTATTGAGCTTCATTTGGTCTTACTTTGGTCAATGGCTCCATTTTAGTCACAAGGATGTTGTAGATAACCAAAGGATGATGTAATGAGCCTTTTTTGGTGCTAATTGAGTGTATTGAGCTTCATTTGGTCTTACTTTGGTCAAATTTTCCATTTAACTCATTAGGATGGTGTAGATAACCAAAGGATGATTTAATGAGCCTATTTTGGTCGTTATTGAGTGTATTGAGCTTCATTTGATCGTACTTTGGTCAATTCTTCCATTTTAGTCACTAGAATGTTGTAGATTACCAAAGGATGATGTAATGGGCCTATTTTCTTCCTAATTCAGTGTATTGAGCTTCATTTGGTCTTACTTTGGTCAATTCTTCCATTTTAGTCACTAGGATGTTGTAGATAACCAAAGGATGATGTAATGAGCCTATTTTTGTCCTTATTGAGTGTATTGAGCTTCATTTGATCTTACTTTGGTCAATTCTTCCATTTTTGTCACTAGGATGTTGTAGATTACCAAAGGATGATGTAATGGGCCAATTTTGGTCCTAATTCACTGTATTGAGCTTCATTTGGTCTTACTTTGGTCAATTCTTCCATTTTATTCACTAGGATGTTGTAGATAACCAAAGGATGATGTAATGAGCCTTTTTTGGTCCTAATTGAGTGTATTGAGCTTCATTTGGTCTTACTTTGGTCAATTTTTCGATTTAAGTCACTAGGATAGTGTAGATAACCAAAGGATGATGTAATGAGCCTATTTTGGTCCTTATTGAGTGTATTGAGCTTCATTTGGTCTTACTTTGGTCAATTCGTCCATTTTAGTCACTAGGATGTTGTAGATTACCAAAGGATGATGTAATGAGTCTATTTTGGTCCTAATTGAGTGTATTGAGCTTCATTTGGTCTTACTTTGGTCAATTCGTCCATTTTAGTCACTAGGATGTTGTAGATTAACAAAGGATGATGTAATGAGCCTATTTTGGTCCTAATTGAGTGTGTTGAGCTTCATTTGGTCCTACTTTGGTCAATGGCTCTATTTTAGTCACTAGGAAGTTGTAGATAACCAAAGGATGATGTAATGAGCCTATTTTGGTCCTAATTGAGTGTATTGAGCATCATTTGGCCTTACTTTGGTCAATTCGTCCATTTTAGTCATTAGGATGTTGTAGATTACCAAAGGATGATGTAATGAGCCTACTTTGGTCCTGATTGAGTGTATTGAGCTTCATTTGGTCTTACTTTGGTCAATGACTCCATTTTAGTCACTAGGATGTTGTAGATAACCAAAGGATGATGTAATGAGCCTATTTTGGTCCTAATTGAGTGTATTGAGCTTCATTTGGTCTTACTTTGGTCAATTTTTCCATTTAAGTCACTAGGATGGTGT
The DNA here is from genome assembly GCA_013621005.1 of Aeschynomene evenia. Classification (NCBI taxonomy): domain Eukaryota; kingdom Viridiplantae; phylum Streptophyta; class Magnoliopsida; order Fabales; family Fabaceae; genus Aeschynomene; species Aeschynomene evenia. The sequence continues at coordinate 16,256,393 of CM024266.1, forward strand.
AGATAACCAAAGGATGATGTAATGAGCCTATTTTGGTCCTTATTGAGTGTATTGAGCTTCATTTGATCTTACTTTGATCAATTCTTCCATTTTAGTCACTAGGATGTTGTAGATTACCAAAGGATGATGTAATGGGCAAATTTTGGTCCTAATTCAGTGTATTGAGCTTCATTTGGTCTTACTTTGGTCAATTCTTCCATTTTATTCACTAGGATGTTGTAGATAACCAAAGGATGATGTAATGAGCCTATTTTGGTCCTTATTGAGTGTATTGAGCTTTATTTGATCTTACTTTGGTCAATTCTTCCATTTTTGTCACTAGGATGTTGTAGATTAGCAAAGCATGATGTAATGAGCCTATTTTGGTCCTAATTGAGTGTATTGAGCATCATTTGGTCTTACTTTGGTCAATTCGTCCATTTTAGTCATTAGGATGTTGTAGATTACCAAAGGATGATGTAATGAGCCTACTTTGGTCCTGATTGAGTGTATTGAGCTTCATTTGGTCTTACTTTGGTCAATGGCTCCATTTTAGTCACTAGGATGTTGTAGATAACCAAAGGAAGATGTAATGAGCCTATTTTGGTCCTAATTGAGTGTATTGAGCTTCATTTGGTCTTACTTGTGTCAATTTTTCCATTTAAGTCACTAGGATGGTGTAGATAACCAAAGGATGATGTAGTGAGCCTATTTTGGTCCTTATTGAGTGTATTGAGCTTCATTTGATCTTACTTTGGTCAATTCTTCCATTTTAGTCACTAGGATGTTGTAGATTACCAAAGGATGATGTAATGGGCAAATTTTTGTCCTAATTCAGTGTATTGAGCTTCATTTGGTCTTACTTTGGTCAATTCTTCCATTTTATTCACTAGGATGTTGTAGATAACCAAAGGATGATGTAATGAGCCTATTTTGGTCCTTATTGAGTGTATTGAGCTTCATTTGATCTTACTTTGGTCAATTCTTCCATTTTTGTCACTAGGATGTTGTAGATAACCAAAGCATGATGTAATGAGCCTATTTTGGTCCTAATTGAGTGTATTGAGCATCATTTGGTCTTACTTTGGTCAATTCGTCCATTTTAGTCATTAGGATGTTGTAGATTACCAAAGGATGATGTAATGAGCCTACTTTGGTTCTGATTGAGTGTATTGAGCTTCATTTGGTCTTACTTTGGTCAATGGCTCCATTTTAGTCACTAGGATGTTGTAGATAACCAAAGGAAGATGTAATGAGCCTATTTTGGTCCTAATTGAGTGTATTGAGCTTCATTTGGTCTTACTTTGGTCAATTTTTCCATTTAAGTCACTAGGATGGTGTAGATAACCAAAGGATGATGTAATGAGCCTATTTTGGTCCTTATTGAGTGTATTGAGCTTCATTTGATCTTACTTTGGTCAATTCTTCCATTTTAGTCACTAGGATGTTGTAGATTACCAAAGGATGATGTAATGGGCCAATTTTGGTCCTAATTCAGTGTATTGAGCTTCATTTGGTCTTACTTTGGTCAATTCTTCCATTTTATTCACTAGGATGTTGTAGATAACCAAAGGATGATGTAATGAGCCTATTTTGGTCCTTATTGAGTGTATTGAGCTTCATTTGATCTTACTTTGGTCAATTCTTCCATTTTTGTCACTAGGATGTTGTAGATAACCAAAGCATGATGTAATGAGCCTATTTTGGTCCTAATTGAGTGTATTGAGCATCATGAAAGTGTATGTGTGCACGAGAAGGGGGGGGTTGAATCGTGCAAGTTTTAAAATTGCTTGTTAAAACTTTTACTTAGAAAGCTGTTTTTACTCAGAAGGTATGATTAAGAGTATGCAGCGGAAAATGCTTTCTGAGAAGATCAAGTTTCTGAGAACTTAGTCTTTCTAAGAAAGTTCCTTTCTGAGAGATTTTAAGAAAACGACTTAAGGTTTGAGTTTCTTAAAAGCTTTCTGATTTTGATCAATAATGTTTTCACGAGACCTCTTGATTAAAGTTGTGATAGAGATTTTCTCAAAGATTTGGACACGTAATGAGTTAGGGAGAAAAGCTTAACTCAAAGGATTTTATACTGGTTCGGTTATAACCAACCTACTCCAGTCCTCAACCTTCAGTTGAGAGTTCTTAGATATTCTTCTTAATGTGCCTTCCCAGACAACACTGCCTTTACCACGTAAAGGACTTCCACCACTTCACAACCCGAAGTGGATTTCCTTGCCTCACACTAGAGGACTTCCTTGCCTTAAACAATTAAGGACTTCCTTGCCTTAAACAATTAAGGACTTCCTTGCCTCAAACACTAGAGGACTTAAAACTTTGCCTCAAACACTAGAGGACTTAAAACTGCCTTCACACAAAGAAGGACTTAGCGTTTTTGAAGGTTTGTTTTGATCGAAAACAACTACCAAGACTAAGTTACAAACCTAGTTTTACACTTAGTAGACTTCTAGAATTAACTTACAAATGTAAGAATTTACACCAATTCAGAACTAGAAGATTTTGCAAAGCTAGAAGAACAATTTCGTAAAAATTGTCTTTCTGAGAAAGTTCTAAGTTTTCGCAAAAATGATTTTCAATTCAACAGAGTTTTGGCACGTTTAATCAATAGTTTTAGCGCAAGAGTTTTTGTCACATTGCTCTGGAATTGAACTCATACATATAGGCATCAAAGAGCCGCGAAATTAGAGGCTTTCACTTTGCTTATGTGGCTGTGTCCTTTTCAGAACGGCTCCCTGCTACAGTCAGCGCAAAATGAGGAACTTTTCAGAACTGCACAGTGCGCGTGTTCCCACTTCCTTGGCTAGTTGTAGCGAGCTTTCTGAGTCTGTTTGCACTTCCTTGAGTCCAGACACTTGGTTGCTTCTGAGTCCAACCTTCTAAGAGTTGTACGGACTTCTGAGGCTAACCTTCTAAGGGAAGACCCTTCTGAGAACTCCTAGTCGCGAGGTCTTCTGATACCCTTCTGAGGCGACAGTGTTCTTTCCTCAGAAACATGTTTTCACCTTCTGCGCTTCTGAGATATCCTTTCTGATACCTTTGGCGCTATGCTTTTATCAATTGATCTGGAGGTTACTTGATGTTTTGTCTTGGTCTATGCTCATGGTATTGCAATAATTTATAGCTTTCTGAGACACTTAGCGCACATATTAGCAAAACCTTAAGTAAAATTTTATACTTATGGCTTACCTTGTTATCATTAAAACTTTCATGACTCTAAGAGAATTATGCTTAATTCTCTCAGAAGGGTTCTGGAGCTTACAATCTCCCCCTTTTTGATGATAACAACTTAAGTCTTAAGATAATAATTTTGCTTAAGTTCAGAAGTGTTTCTGAGTAGGTTCATAACTTATTCAGAATTCACTTTTGCTTTCTTAGAAACTAACTTAGCTTTCTGAGAGATGGCTTCGTTATTTTCTTAGAAGGCTGAGATAATCAACAGTTCAAGTATGCAATGTATGATTACTGTTTGAGATTATCAATTTCATAGCATGTATTTCATGATAATATATGTATGAGATTCAGAAATACCAAGCTAAGTAAATCACGAGATGCCAAAAATAAATAATAAAAGATAGGCATAAAATATGTAAAGCATGAGATGCCAAAGTATTGATTTTTCATTTATGGTTTTGTAAAGATACAAAATATTTGGCTCCCCCTAAGTTGTTGCTCCCCCTAAGTTCTAGCCTAGTGTTTAACGATAGCCAATGTACAAAAATATTTATCCATTTATCTACTCCCCCTTTGTTACATCAAAAAGGGTGGCTAAGACATAAACGCCATCATTGACTTAGAACTACTGTCGTCTGGCAATGTAGCGTAGCAGCTGGCATATCTCCATGAGAATCTCGCTCTGAGTCGCATTCTGAGCGCATTCTGGAGGGAGGTCAGAGGCAGTGGACGGCTGTTGAGAAGATGAGGGTTGAGATGAAGGAGGACGAGAGACTTCAGCCTCAAGTACTTCATCGATTAAATCCCTTGTGTGATATTCAGGAGGTTCTTCTTTTTGGACAGCTTTACCTTCAATAGCAGCAAGTTCAATCGAAGGCTGCCTTTGAGTGTCCTCAGCAACTAGAGCAATGTCTAGATCAGAGGGTTGCCTAGCTGATGGTTGCTCCATAGCACCAGAAGTCTGAGCTTCATCGGGGAGGTTGAAGGTTGATATTTGGCTATGCATGGCTTCAATGCACTTCAACTTCTCAGTTCGACCAAAGAAAGGCCGAAATTGCACAGAGGGTGGAGTGACTACCATCCTTCCAAGCTGAAAACCGGAACCAATCATGTGAGTCCGTTATTGAGAAACTGGGACCCTTGTTGAATCAAAGGATGTAGGAGGAACCTCTGTTATATCTTGAGGAGGAACCTCTGGTTCCTTCTGAGAGTCCTTCTCAGAATAGAGTTCCTTCTAAGGAACTGGGGGCAACAAATGCCTCAACTGCTGCAACTCCTGCAGCCATGGTAGCGTCAGCGCCCACCTCTGAGCTGAGCCCAGTGCTGGTGGTCCCTGGCACTACATCATGTGTTGAGACATGAGTTTCCTCATGTTCCAAAGGGATCTCAGAAGAGAGGAGACCCAACCTCAGAAGTTGGTTCAATTAAGCGTTCCTCATGCTGTAGTTGTTGTTGTTGTTGCATCGGAGCAGCTTCTGGAGTCTCAGAAGGTTGATCCAGAGCCTTCTGGACGTCACGCATTCGTCTGAGCCAAATGACTCAGCATTGACAGTAGCAACTTCAGTTTGTGGTTGCCTCAGAAAGGTCCACCATAGAAGCCTCAGAATGGCTTCTTCCGGGGCTCTTTCTTGGAGCTTCCAGCATCTGGAGTGCGATGCTCAATGCGAAAACGTGCCGCATCTTCTTTCCCCAGAAGAGGAATCAGCGACATTTCCTCCATGCCCCTGAATGTCTTCTCTGGTGGGGGAGACATTCCAGATGGAAGAGGAGTGCTGAGAAGCTTCTGCTTCTTCTTCAACAGCTTGCAGTAGCAAGCAGCGGTGGTGGCAGCAGCAGCAGTAACTGCTACACATTTCTTTACCCGTCGTCTTTGGCGGGCTCTGTTTCTTGGTGGTTTTTATCCCCACTCCTTTGTGAGTTTTTTTCCCTGATATTTCAAGGAATGTAGGAGTTTAGTTTTAAAATTTGGTGGGTTTAAAACCATCAACAGAATCAGAAAATAGGAAGTGAAGTAGAAGAAGAGTGAAGAAATGAAGGTGGAGTGTTTAGAGTTAGCTTTTACCAAACGACCACGTTTCTTTTTCCCTTCTGGTGGCACGTTTGGGACTTGGAGAGTGGGAGGTGCTTTTCTTTTTCTGGGTCATGGGTTGCTCAGATGTTGTTTCTTCTGAGTCTTCAGCAGCCTCAACAACCGTAGGTGCCTTCTAAGGAGTCTTCTAAGCTTCTTCAGAAGCCATACTCCTTGTCACCCTTGTTGGAGAAGGATGAGTCACCTTTTGCTTCTTCTTCTTCTTTTCTGAAGGATCGAAAACCTTTTCCTTTCCTTTTCTCAGCCTTAGAGGGCTGGTTTGAACCAGCAGCTCCCTTAGAAGGCTTTGCTTCCTCCTTCTTCTTAGGTGCCCCCGTCCTCTGGTACCTTCTTTCTTCTTGATGTTGTTGAAGGTGACCATGGAGAACTTACTGTGGTTGAAGACGTATTCATAGTCTTCAAGTGGGAAGGAGAAATGGTTGAGGATTTTGGTCAGAAGGCTTCCGTAAGGTAGACTTGTGAGAGCCCTCTTTGGATGAGCCTGGTGCATCATGTAGTTGAGCACCATCCTCCCAAAATCTACTCTTTCCTTCTTTAGTAGGTGGTACAGCAGGCAGGCATCCATGGTGGTAACGTTCCCCATGTCTCCAATCCGAGGGAGAAGGGTGTGTTGCCAACGGAGAAGATGATCCGAGCCTCTTGCGTGAGATGAGGCACCTTTACTCCCTTGAGTGGTAGGCTGTTGCTACCAGTCAGAAGTGTCACGACTTCTTCTTCCGAGTCATCTACCTCCTTGACCCATTCTGGGTCGTCGGCGATGACAGCGCCACCATTCAAGGTCTTGAAGACTTTGTTGATGTCAGAGGAGGAGAAGCGGATGTGTGTGGTCACCAATCTTGCTCTTGACCCCTTTGTTGGTGAACCTTTCTATTTGCGAATAGAAGGCTCTTACCACATTTGGGTAGCATACGTCCTCGGAGCTCATCATAGCTGGCCATCCAGGTTGCTTGAGGAAGGTGAATTGGATTTCGTCCACCTGATTGTAGACATTGAGAGGCAATACCCTTCCCATGGCAAGAT
>CM024266.1:16262763-16296295 GCA_013621005.1 Aeschynomene evenia
AAAATAATAATAATAATGTGATAATGATAGTAATATTAATAGGGAAGATAATAATAAAATATTAACCCTAATAATAATAATAAAAAATAATACAGTAAGAACACAACATGTATAATATATGATATATAATGATAATAGTAATAGTAACAATAATAGTATAGAAGACAAGATAGTGATGAATAAAATATAAGAGTTTACAAGAAACTTAAGGGTAGAGTATAAAGTACAAGTAAAACTAGAATAAAGTATAAGTATGAAATAATAATAAAATAGACGAGATCATATGACATGAAAGGTATAGAAACATTGAGAATAATATTTATAAGTAGTTGTATATCATGTTTATTTGATAAAGAGTTGTATTTATTTATTCTCCATGATGTCAGAGTAAGTAAGTGAATGTGCTATGTTTATTCCATGATGTTAAAGAGTATAAATTGACATGTTTTTACCCTTTTATGTACCCTAATGCGTTCTACGACTTGTATAAATGTTATATATGATTTATGCATGATTTATATATGATTATATGAGCTATAAAACATGTTTATATGTATATGTAATTATTGTATGAGATGTTTATGATGAATGATATATATCATGATGGAATGCTCTGAATGAATTAACTCTGTCATCCGGTAAAGGTTAAAAGATGTTCTGAAAGATACTTTGATACTCTGAAATATCTCTGTTAACTCTGAAAGATTTGTGATAATTAAAAGACGTTCTGAAAGATCTCTGATACTCTGAAAGATTAAAATACCCTGTAGCCTTCAGCTTGTGATGAGTGTTGTAGGGAGGGGTGGCATCCTCAGCTGCAACTCCTTCACTTGAGGAAGGTGAACAGTACCCCCTCTTCCCCGTATGTTTTAGGATGAGCTCATACCTAGGGGCCGGATTGTAGGAGTAAGGATGGGAGGGAGGCTTTGCCATGTCTGACAGATTTAAAGTAAAAGTTAATGATAAGATGCTCTGAAAGAAAGTTCTGATAAATGTTCTGTTATGTTATATTTCCCTGATTGTGATAGAAGCACATAGTACACTACACATGGACCTTTAATTATGATATGTTATATGAATTAATAAAATGGACAAGATGCACTTAGGTAAGACGTTCCGGGGAAAGATTGATTTTCAACTTATATCCGAATTGAACTCATTCATGCTTCACTTATTTTATAATTAAACCCGGGGCGGCTTCCTCTACTGAGTCACTTCCCAGTGCTCACCCTATGTTTTTCCCACCTTTTAGAGGAGCAGACAGAGCAGGATGTCGGAGCACACGAGGAGCCCGTGCAGACTTAGTTTATGATATAGTTCCTAGATATCAGAGACATGTTTTATTTCCTTATCAGATGTTATGACTTTTATGCTTCCACTACGTTTATTTATTTATTATGTTTTCTGAGCCCGGACCTTTGTTAGCCGGCAGCTATTTATTTACTCATATTTATGGTGGAATCTCATAGGTCACAGTTTTTGGCTTATGGGGTGAGACCTAGTATTTATTTCATGTTTGTTACTTGATGGGAGTTATTTATATGATGTAGTATTTTCGTAGATGTTTGTATAGCTTATTATTATCATTGTATTTATGCGCCAGGCCCTTATTTTCTATACCGCAAATGATTTTCGAAAACTTACTCCCGCCTATTATATTTTAAATATAAAGATAAAACATGATAACAGGAGGTAACCCTTATGAAATGGCCTAAAATGACTTAAGTATTAAGGGCTTTCTAGTAGGGTGTTACATTCACAGCCACGCAATATGCTCGCCTCTACATCAATCGAGTTGTCAGGTTACATGGGGATCGGTTTCCATCATCTCAAATAGGGGATCGTAGTTTACTTCCAGGTTCTGGCATGCCTTGTATCAGGCTCTAGGCACAAGGTTAGATTTCAGCACCGCCTTTCACCCACAGACAGACGCTCAGTCAGAGCACAAGATTCAGACTTAGGAGGATACGTTGAGGGCTTGCAGCTTGAATTTCAATGGGTCATAGGAGAAGCAGTTTGCCTTGGTGGAGTTTGCCTACGACAACAGTTATCGCATGAGCATTCAGATGACGCCGTTTAAGGCTTTGTCTGGTAGGCGTTGTCGTTCACCTATCGGGTGAGTTGAGACAGGGGAGGTCTAGGGAGTTTGTCCAGACATGGTTCAGGATACTCTAAAGAAGGTACAATTGATCATGAAGCGTTTGGCGGCAGCTTATTCTCGACAGAAAGCATATGCAGACAAGAGGAGATGCAACTTGGAGTTCACGGTCGGAGATCAGGAGTCTCTGCGGGTATCCCTGATGACGAGGGTAGTGAGGTTCGGTAAGCGAGGAATGCTAAATCATCGCTACATCAGATCATACGTGATCTTAGAGAGGATTGGCAAGGTTGCCTAACGGTTAGCTCTTCTAGCTGGGTTAGCAGCAGTTCATCCGGTTTTCCGTGTGTCGATGCTGAGGAAGTATGATGCTGGTGAAGTTTGTTCCCGATGAGTCTCATGTTCTGAAGTCACAGCCAGTGCAGATTGATCAGAGTTTGAGATATGAGAAGGAGCCAGTAGCCGTAGTCGATCATCAGGTCAGGAAGCCCTGTTCCAAGGAGGTACCCATAGTCAAGGTCATATGGAAGAATCACTCTGGAAACGAAGCCACGTGGGAGATGGAGCAGTCGATGAAGGAGAAGTACCCGTATCTTTTCGATCCACGAGGTAAACCTTAGTATGCGTTTCTAGTGTTTCTTTTATTTTATGCTTAGTTTGGATTTGGGGACCAAATTCTTAAAAGGAGGGGAGATTGTGATACCCCGTATCATAGTGTCCCTTAGGAAGGACTCTTCTCAGGACATGTCAGAAAAACATCAGATAGTTGCTGTCAGATGGGGCTCGCTAGCGAGCATTCACCTCCCGCTAGCGAGCAGCTGGTCGCTAGCGACCATATGTTAGTCGCTAGCGACCGGACTGAAGTCCCACATCGCTCACAACTTGTTCAACCTTTCCCTCCTCACCCTATATATATGAGAGGATATGTTTGCTTTTCCCTCACACCTCACACACTCGCCTTTTCAAAGCAGTTCTTTGGGCATCCTTCATTGTTGAGGATAGTGTGAGTTTGACGTCTTTGGGATGTCTCTGCGTGAGCAAGTTCTCGACAGTGAGTGTAAAAAGTCTTTTATGTCCCTTTCTGTGTGATGGTCGCCAGCGAGCAAGAGAAGCTCGCCAGCGACCGGCCCTTCGCTAGCGAGTGGCAGTAGCTCGCTAGCGACGGTGTATTCCGCAACAGTAGTTCAAAGTTTCGTTTTCTCTTTTTCTAGCGGTTCTAACTTGTCTTTTGCACACCAGGTGCGAATACGGTGCCGATAGCCGAGGCCGGAGCTAGCGGTGCTTTCTAGTCTCAAGATTATCCAGGTGAGTGGAGATCTTGTATGTAGTTCAGCATTTACAACATATATATGTTTGATCACTAGATAATTAGGTAAGATAATAATAAGTTGAGTAATATTGCATGTGTTTGTAGCAGTAGAAGTAGTAGTAGTTAGTAACATGCTAGGTGGTTAGGAATAGTGATATGCTAGGTGGTTAAGAATTTAGTATAGATGACGGTAGAGATTTATTTTCTAAGTTATGTTATATGCTGACTGTGTGGTGATTGCTGGTTGTTTACGTATTGATATGCCATGATAACATGTGACTAAATAAGATAATAAATGTAACTGAACTATAGATATAACTTTATGATATGCATGATGTATGTTGATTGTACTACATGCTGACTGTCTTGAGTAATCGCACCGCCCTGATTAGTATACGTCAGACGCTATGGCCGGAGGTCAGATCCCGGTATCTTAGTATGGTGTGCTAATTAAGAGTGAGCCGCCCAAGCCCGCCAAGCATGTTCCGATCCCGGTTACCGGACGGCTTGGTGACAGATATACCCCTCGTGGGACAGTTAGGACTATACTCTAGTTGCGTGCTGAGAGTTAGTTCACAGATTCAGATACAGATTCAGATACAGCTATACAGATGTAGGCTTGGGTTGCTTTAGTGTGATAACTCGACGGGATTGTTTGATTGGATGATAACATGCCAGTATGTGTTATATATGTTGTGAGTGTTGCATTGCATGCAATATCCCATCGCTGAGTCGACGACTCATCCCTCGTCAACCACGTTTTTCAGAGTATGATCCCATCGCAGACGAGGAGCCCCTGATCCAGTAGAGGTCGTAGCAGTTATCTTCGGTGAGCTCCGCTTCTGACGTGGAGTCTTCCAGTTTATTTGTTTAGGTTTTATTTCAGTTTAAGATGTAATGTTTCAGACAATCTTTTTTTTATGTTTAGTTTTGCTCCAGACACTAGAGGTAGGATTCCTTTCATTTATATGTTCCAATTACAGTTATAGTAACAGTTAAGGTTTTATGATATTGAACAGTTATTACAGTTATTTCAGTTAACAGTTATTTTAGTTATTTCAGTTATCTTATCTAGCTTTAAGGTCCTTATAGCGTGTTCGTTGGGATAGTGCCCTTCGCACGGACACCCCTAAGTAGCGGGGTGTTACAGTCGTTGCCTCATGTTCAGTTCTTTCTGATCAAAGAGATATTTCAAACTCTTATGATCAGAGAAAACCTCAAATCTCAATCCATACAAGTAGTGCCTCCAAATCCTCAAAGCAAAAACAATTGTGGCAAGCTCCAGGTCATGGGTAGGATAATTCACCTCGTGTGGCTTTAATTGCCGTGAAGCATAGTGATGTTGCATTAACACGCAACCCAAACCTTTCCCTGAAGCGTCGCAATAAACTTCAAAAGGTTCATTAGGATCAGGCACCACAAGTACAGGTGTTGTGGTCAGTCTCTCCTTTAACTCTACAAAACTCCTTTCACATTCACCTGACCACACGAAAGGAGCATTCTTTCTGGTAAGTTTGGTTAATGGTAAAGCAAGCTGCGAAAAGCCCTTAATGAACCTACGGTAGTATCCGGCTAATCCTAGGAAACTCCTAATCTCAGTGACTGTAGTTGCTCTCTCCCAGTTCACCACTGCTTCAACCTTACAAGGATCTACAGCTATACCCTCTGCGGATACTACATGGCCTAACAACTTAACCTCCTTCATCCAAAACTCACACTTACTTAACTTAGCATACAATTTCTTCTCTTTCAATACTTCTAAAACCAACCTAAGATGACTTTCATGCTCCTCCTCCGTCTTGGAATAAATTAAGATGTCATCAATGAAAACAACTACAAATTTATCCAAGAACGGTGGGAAAATTCTATTCATATAATCCATAAACACCGTCGGAGCATTAGCTAGCCCAAAGGACATAACTGTGAACTCATAATGCCCATAGCAAGTTCGGAAAGTCGTCTTTGGTATATCTTCACCTTTTACTCTAATCTGATGGTATCCTGATCTCAAATCTATTTTGGAGAACACTCTAGCCCCTCTCAACTGGTCCATCAAATCATCAATCCTAGGGAGGGGATACTTGAAGGTGCTTGTGACGTGAGAAGGGGGGTTGAATCACGTCTGCTTAAAAACTTTTCTTCCTGAAACTTGCAATTCCGATCAAGCTATAAGCTTGTCTAGTTATAGAGTGCAACGGATTAGAGAATGATGCAAGCTTAAGTTTCGAATTAGCTTAGCCTTAGGTGTAAGGCTTGCTTACGTTATAATCACTTTGTGCTTGTAGATTAAGTTAATTGATGTAGCTATTGAGCTTTGGCTCTAGGTGGCTAAGTTATGTTACTTTAATCAAGTTAGGTGCAAGTGTGCGTGCTCTATGTTACGCGAAAATGCTATGTAAAAGATAAAGGTAGAGAGAGTGCACACAGTAAGTTTTTATACTGGTTCGGCAATGTGCCTACTCCAGTCCTCAAGCTTCACTTGAGAGTTTACTAATCACCACCTCCAAACACTTGAAGGATTTCTGCCTCAGCACACCACTAGGACTTCCCGCACTTCACACCTGAAGTGGCTAACTACACCTCAACCTAGAGATGACTTCCTTGCCTTCAACACTGAAGGTCTTTCTACCCTGCCTTCACAACTAGAAGGACTTGTACAAACTGTAAATTGAAGAGATTCTTGTGATTCTAAGAATCAAATAAGAACTTAGATGCAACTAAGTTTTGCTCTTATTTGATCTTCAAAGCTTAACTTGCAAATGCAAGGATATTCAAATTGTTCTTAGCTAAAATCTTACAAATTACCCCTTTTGATCTAATTGTATATGAATTCGAGTACAAATAGTTGTTAGAATTTTTGACAGAGTTTCAGCTTTTTTGTTCTTAATTCTCTTGATGCTCTTGTCAAATGATGGGGTATTTATAGGCATCAAAGTCCACTTCCAAATAAGGAAACTTTGAACTTGTCTTTAATGCTTGAGCTCATGCTTCCATGCGCCTATGCTTGCTTGCGCTTGCTTGAGCTTGAGCACGCTTTAGCTTTACTTGAGCTTGAGCTTCCTTGGTGTGCTTAGCTTGTTCTACTATCACCAAGCTTAGGTGATTACCTTTGGTTACAAGGTAGCTTTACTTACTAGCTTGAGCTTGCTTCAGCTTCCTTGATGTGTTGAGCTTATGCTATGCGCCACTAGCTTGCTTGTGGTGCAAGAAGCTTCCCTTGGTGTCTTGAGCTTATGCTATGCTCCACCTATAGCTTGCTTGTGTTGCAAGAAGCTTCCCTTGGTGTCTTGAGCTTATGCTATGCTCCACTTATAGCTTGCTTGTGGTGCAAGAAGCTTCCCTTTATGCTTTGAGCTTATGCTATGAGCCTCTAGCTTTAGCATATGCTATGAGCCTCTAGCTTTAGCTTGTGCTATGCGCCTCTTAGCTCCTTAAGCTTATGTTATGCGCCTCTTAGGTGCTCTTTTGCTTCAAGTGTTTTCTTAATATTTTTAATACCTCATAGGTTAACCTCCTGAAACACTTGATGAAACCATTAGTATTCACAAGCAAAATTCTTATCCAACACTTAGAGATTTTTATCATTCAAAACATCTTATGACAATGTAGGGTTCTTGGAGCTAACAATCTCCCCCTTTTTGATGATAACAATCTTAAGTAGAATAAGAGTTTTGTTTGATCTTATTATGAAAAAATTCTTAAGTCTTGGGGACTTAGGAATTATTTCTCATAGTAGCATAATCATAATATTGAGAGATAAGCAAATAGTAGAATTTAACTTTTGTAATTTAACTTATGCAGGAGCAAAATACTAAGAAATGCTTAAGGTTATGCATAAAGAGAAATAATTAAGATAAAATAAGCTACTTGCTCCCCCTAGGTGTATGCACCTATACTACTAAGATCATACTAGAAGCTACTTAGAAGCTACTACTTCTTGTACTTTTCTTCTACTTTTTCTCCCCCTTTGTTTTCATCAAAAATCAACCCAAATAGGGGTGGTCTTCACATGTAGCGCCTATTGCCTTCAAGTGCTAGGAAGAGTAGGTCCCGAATTTCACTAAGAGTGTTGGTGTTAGGTCTTGCATTAGATGAACTTGATCTTTGCCGGTAGTAACCCAACCCTTGAACTTCCAAGTTGTGAAATGAAACAACCAAGTCTTCATGAGGTTGTGGAGGTGGTGAGGATGGCCGAATTTCCTCAAGTGAGGGATTAAAAAAAAATTCTTGCCTTTGAGGTGGTGGTTCTTCATGAGTAACATGCTCCCCCTCAACTTCATTTTCCTCCATGTTGTTGATAACTTCAAGGTTCTCACCTACTCCCATGGTGGTCTCAAGTGTATTCACTTTGATCATCCATAAGATCTTGTAATGCATCCTCCATCTTATCGATTGCAAATTGATTAATCTTCCCCTAGACATGTGCATCCTTCTTGATCAATAAAAAAGTTTTAACCTTTTGAGTCTTGGGTAAGGTTTCAACAAAAAGGTTCAGCTTTTGTGAACTTTTTAACATGGATTCACCAAAAAGTTTCAACCTTTGTGAACTTTTAACATGAATTCACCAAAAAGTTTCAACCTTTGTGAACTTTTAACATTGGTTCACCAAAAAGTTTCAACCTTTGTCTTCATGCACTTCATTCAAGATCACACCTTTGTCTTTGCCTCTAGTTATGCCTTTTGAACCCGTAGTTATGACACAAGGATTTGGTTTGAAGCTTACAAGAAAAAAAAATCTAGGGAAAGAAAAGGCTATGGTTTGATGGTGGTTGTAGGGTTAAAGGTCGAGTTTGAGAGGTTAAGATGAAGGTTATGTGTATAGGTGATGAGTGGTGAAGTTTGAGAGGGTTAGGAGGTGAGTTGTGAGAGTTTGGTGATGTGTTATGGTAGGGGTGAGGGTATGCACGCGATTGATGTGATGAGGAGGGTTTAGATGAGTGGTATGAGGCTTAGGTAAAGAGTTTGGGGGTAGAGGTTGTGAGGGGTGTGAGGGTTTAGAGAGAGGAGGCCGTGAGAGGTGAGGTGAGGTGAGGTGATTGTTAGGTGTAAAGGTTAGAGCTTTGGGTGTAAAGATTATAGCTTTATAAAGGTGAGAGCTATAGGAAGGTAAAGGTGAAGGCTTTATGAAGGGTGGAGGTGATAGAGATAAGGTGAGGTGATGAGAGGCTAGGTGAAAATATGAGTAAAGGCTAGATAGAGAATATGAGTGGAGGCTAGGTGGAAAAAATATGAGAAGAGGCTAGGTGGAAAATATGAGTGGAGGCTAAGTGAAAAAAAATATGAGAAGAGGCTAGGTGGAAAATATGAGAAGAGGCTAGGTGAAAAAAATATGAGAAGAGGCTAGGTGAAAAAAATATGACAAGAGGCTAGGTGAAAAATATGAGCATAGGCTATGTGAAAATATGAGTGGAGGCTAAAAAAATGAGTGGAGGCTAGCTAGAGAGAGAGAGGGGGCGAAAATTAATGAGAGGGTGAGAGGGAAAAAGAAAAAATTGTAAAAGATTTGAGAAAATAAGGATTGATGTGCGATTGGTTGAGCATTTAATGAAAGAAAATACAATTAGAGTGTCACAGCCAATGGGAAGGCTCCATGAGAGTGTCACAACCAATGGGAAGACTCCATGAGGATATTTTAGCATTTAATGAGATTTTCCAAGGTATTCTCATATCTTATATTATTGCAAGACAAATAATAAATTAATATTAAATTTTCAATCTTGCAAAATTAAATAACAAAAATAAAAATTATTTTTGTTAAATAATATATATGAGGCACAAATTATTGAGTGGGGTCCACTAGAATTTTAAATTGATAAACTAATAAGCAATGGTTGACCCTCTAAAACTTAGTTGACTTTTTAATTGCAAAGAGACCTTCCTCCTTACTTTCTAGCAAGCCATGCGCTACTTTTCTCCTTCTTATGAGCTTCACCTTAAAATTTTTCATTTCCTTGCTTCTCCTAGCTCATGTACTCAACCTAGTAGTCTAGTGCATCTATTACTACCATTAGGGGAGGTATAGCTAACTTCTTGAAAATTTTAAATTTCTCATAACCTTAAAATTTTTCAAAAGGTTTTAAGCTAAGCATATCCTTCAACATGTTGAAGCGATCTTCAGCTAAAGGCTTTGTAAATATATCTAACACTTGGTCTTCCGTATTTACAAACTTTAACTCAATATCACCTTTTTGCACATGGTCTCTTATGAAATGGTGTTTTATATCTATGTGCTTAGACCTAGAATGTTGAATGGGTTCTTAGCTATAGCTATTGCACTAGTATTATCACAAAAGATTGGGATTTTTTCATACCTTAGGTGGTAAGCCAGGAGTTGGTTGCTTACCACAACTCTAGAAGTAACAACTAGCTCTTTGATGTAATTTCGCGGATTTGTATTCTCTATGCGGCATACCTCATTGTTTCAGTCATATCTTGAGTTGTAGATATCGGAATCAGGTGATCTTTGGCTTGTTGGAAAGCTAAGATCGAGAGCTACAACTTCTCTTTATCTCACGAGCTTAGTTGAGGTCATTTGGACGTCCATATACTGGCTCGAATTCTGTGAACATTTCTTTTAGATTTGATGAATTTGGGTTCTTGAGCTTACAATGGTTTGATGAGTCCTTCTATGTAGCTAGCATCTCCTTGCACACATATGACCTTTGTGTGGCTTGCCTAGATCAGCCACTAGCGATCTACCACTCCTTATTGAGGTGGTGGTGTTGAGCTCAATGATGTACCTGCAGTCACAGAAAAATGTGTTTTTGGTACCCATGCCTTCTTGGGTCCTTTTGTGTTAGACTTTCTAGCCTTTGGCTTAGGCTGCTGAGAGTTCCAAATTCTCTTGGAGGTGCCTTTCCTAGTGCCACTCTTGGCTTTGGATGTGGTTCCTCTTTTGAGCATTGGACATCTCTCTCTGCTATGCCCATGTTTAAAACAAAAGAGACAGGTAGGTATAGGTTCTCTATATGTTGGTGGTATCAAAGTGTCTTCATGAAACACTGGTGTGTACCCAAGGCCTGTGTGATCTAAGTATGGCTTTTGCCCACCTAGCATCATGTCCAGCATCTTGGTTCCATTCACCATTTTTTCTAAGTCTTTAATGAGAAGAGCGTTTGTCTTCTGTGCTTGGTACATGGCAGTCTCAGCCTTCTCCACAAACACAGAAGCATCTGTTTCAAACTGTTTGCACAACTCACCAAGACTGATATTATCCTTTATCATTTCTTGGAGTTCTTGTTCAAGCTTCTCATTTTTAGACTTTAACAGCTCATTTTCCGACTCACAGTTTTTTAAAGCCTTTTTAGTGGTCAAAAAAGGAGTTGTGAGCTGCTTTGAATCCATCAACAACTCATCGTAAAGATTAGAGAGCTCATGGTAAGAAGGAGAGGGAATATCGAAATTTACCTCAGTGTCTTCATCACTAGAGTCAGAGTCAGAGTCAGTGTGAACATCTGCCATGAAGCAGAGGTTTGCTTCCTCCTCTGTTTCTTCCTCTAAGTCTGAGTCTTCAGCCTCTGACTCACTCCACGTTGCAGCCAAGGCCTTTTTATTTTTGAAGAACTTCTTCTTGGTCTGCTTATTCTTGGGACAATCATTCTTGAAGTGCCCCTTTTCACCACACTGATAGCAAGTGTTGTTTTCTAACTTGGTCTTTCCCTTCGTCTCCTTTCGAGCTAGATCCTCTTTACCCTTCCTGGAGCGATTCTTCCATGCTCTGGCCATCTTCCTGACAAGCATGGACATCTCTTCTTCATCTAGGTCCTCCTCAGACTCCTCTTCTGTTTCAGACTCTTCAACTGCCTTGAGAGCCTTGCTTTTGTTAGGCTTTGTAGTAGAGGTGCTCTTGAGAGCCAAACTCTTTTGGTGTCTAGAGGAGCTTGACTCTTCTTCAGTAGCTAACTCTATCTCATGAGTCTTTAGAGACCCAAGGAGTTCATCTAGACAGAGTTTATTGAGGTCCTTGGCCTCTTGAATAGCTGTCACTTTCGGTATCCATTTTGGAGTCAGGCTTCTTAGGATTTTCATAGCCATCTCTGAGGTTGGATATGTTTTCCCAAGCACTTTGGTTGCGTTTGATTTTTCTGACTCTGGAGTCAGAGTCAGGGAGTCATTGTAGTCATTGACACCGGAGTCAGAGTCAATAGGATCAGTGTAGTCAATTTTATGTTTGATAAAATACTCGGAGTCAGAGTCACAAAATTAGGAGCACAACCAAAATTACCTCAAATTGCCCCCTAGATTTTCTGTCTCCATCACTACCATCTCACCACCACCCACACTCACCATCTCTACACCATTATCAACTATATCATCAAAATCATGTACATCATAACCAGAAAAGTAAAAATATGAAAGATCCAAATATCATTCAATTTATTTTATTCGATGATTAAAAGCCCCAAAGGGACCAGCAACTTATGCAGATTGCATAAGCATAAGCATAGTGACAGGGAGGCATTCATCCAAGGATGGAAGGTTGCAGATGATTCTTAATTATTGATAAGAAATGAAACCCATCTCATTAATTCATCATGGCGCCGAAGCAGAACCGTGACAGCAGCGGAAGCAGAGCTAAAGATAGCATCGACCGGTGGCGGCAGAACCAAAATCGGCGGCTGACGTGGAAGCAGAACCAGCGGCAGTGCAAACAGAGCCATCGAGGGAGGACAAGGGAGCAATCGAGGTGCCAAAGGGCTTTGCGGTTGCTGCTCGAGATCGGCTTCCGATGACAGTGGCGGCGACCATTGTTCTCTTCCCCCCTTTCTATTCTCGCGCTCCCTGTTGTTTGTTGTGCAATTCTGTCACTGCTGATTTTGGTACCTCTGTTCTTCTACCCTCACCGGAGATGGCCGACAGCGCACATACATGTGGTGGTGGTGGTAGTCATAGTTGTTGGTGGTGTTGAGGAAGGAGGGCGGTGCTGCAATGTGTGGTTTGAGGATGAAGGATGATGAGGACAAATAATGGAATAATGAAAATTTGGTAGGGGTAAAATTGGAAGAAAATTTTATTAAAGCTTAGTGACTCCCTTCCTCAAGTTGTGACTCCTCTTTTGGAGTGAACAAAAATATGGAGATTTTGTTCACAGAGTCACTATGACTCTGACCCTTTATCTCAGTGACTCCAAAAACAAACACTTAACGTAGTCATAAATTGAGTGACTCTCTGACTCAGAGTCAGAGAAATCAAACGCAGCCTTTAAGTTGATTTATTATATTGAGGAATCTGACTGCTAGGTCATCTATGCTTTCACCTTGTTCCATTTTGAAGGACTCATACTTATGTACAAGCATAGATATCTTTGTCTCCTTAACCTGACTGGTGCCTTCATGCAATACCTCAAGCCTGTCCCATATCTCCTTTGCTGAATCACAAGACACTATCTTGTTGTATTCTTCTTTGGTTAAAGCACATAGGAGTATGTACTTAGCTTTCTTGTTCATCTGGACCTGCTCCTTCTGTACAACTGTCCATGTGGGTTTAGGCCCTGTTGGAACTGGATTGTCTCCATTTTCTATAATGTCCCACAAATCTAGGCTATTGAATTGGATGAATAGTGTCATCCTATCCCTCTAGTATCCATAGTCACCACCCAAGAACATTGGTGGTCTACTTCTTGAGGCGCCATCAGCAATGTATGCGTTGTTGGTTGCCATAGGTCCCTTGATCTTTTCCTTGACACTTGTTAGAGTTCTCAACCCCAAGGCCGAGCTCTGATGCCAATTGAAGGTGCTTGTGACGTGAGAAGGGGGGTTGAATCACGTCTGCTTAAAAACTTTGCTTCCTGAAACTTGCAATTCCGATCAAGCTATAAGCTTGTCTAGTTATAGAGTGCAACGGATTAGAGAAAGATGCAAGCTTAAGTTTCGAATTAGCTTAGCCTTAGGTGTAAGGCTTGCTTATGTTATAATCACTTTGTGCTTGTAGATTAAGTTAATTGATGTAGCCTTTGAGCTTTGGCTCTAGGTGGCTAAGTTATGTTACTTTAATCAAGTTAGGTGCAAGTGTGCGTGCTCTATGTTATGCGAAAATGCTATGTAAAAGATAAAGGTAGAGAGAGTGCACACAGTAAGCTTTTATACTGGTTCGGCAATGCGCCTACTCCAGTCCTCAAGCTTCACTTGAGAGTTTACTAATCACCACCTCCAAACACTTGAAGGATTTCTGCCTCAGCACACCACTGGGGACTTCCCGCACTTCACACCTGAAGTGGCTAACTACACCTAAACCTAGAGATGACTTCCTTGCCTTCAACACTGAAGGTCTTTCTACCCTGCCTTGAACCTTCAAGGACTTATGCCTTCACAACTAGAAGGACTTGTACAAACTGTAAGTTGAAGAGATTCTTGTGATTCTAAGAATCAAATAAGAACTTAGATGCAACTAAGTTTTTCTCTTATTTGATCTTCAAAGCTTAACTTGCAAATGCAAGGATATTCAAATTGTTCTTAGCTAAAATCTTACAAATTACCCCTTTTGATCTAAATGTATATGAATTCGAGTACAAATAGTTGTTAGAATTTTTGACAGAGTTTCAGCTTTTTTGTTCTTAATTCTCTTGATGCTCTTGTCAAATGATGGGGTATTTATAGGCATCAAAGTCCACTTCCAAATAAGGAAACTTTGAACTTGTCTTTAATGCTTGAGCTCATGCTTCCATGTGCCTATGCTTGCTTGCGCTTGCTTGAGCTTGAGCTCGCTTGAGCTTTACTTGAGCTTGAGCTTCCTTGGTGTGCTTAGCTTGTTCTACTATCACCAAGCTTAGGTGATTAGCTTTGGTTACAAGGTAGCTTTACTTACTAGCTTGAGCTTGCTTCAGCTTCCTTGATGTGTTGAGCTTATGCTATGCGCCACTAGCTTGCTTGTGGTGCAAGAAGCTTCCCTTGGTGTCTTGAGCTTATGCTATGCTCCACCTATAGCTTGCTTGTGTTGCAAGAAGCTTCCCTTGGTGTCTTGAGCTTATGCTATGCTCCACCTATAGCTTGCTTGTGGTGCAAGAAGCTTCCCTTTATGCTTTGAGCTTATGCTATGAGCCTCTAGCTTTAGCATATGCTATGAGCCTCTAGCTTTAGCTTGTGCTATGCGCCTCTTAGCTCCTTAAGCTTATGTTATGCGCCTCTTAGGTGCTCTTTTGCTTCAAGTGTTTTCTTAATATTTTTAATACCTCATAGGTTAACCTCCTGAAACACTTGATGAAACCATTAGTATTCACAAGCAAAATTCTTATCCAACACTTAGAGATTTTTATCATTCAAAACATCTTATGACAATGTAAGGTTCTTGGAGCTAACAATACTTGTTCTTTATGGTCACCTTATTCAACTGTCTATAATCTATACATAACCTCATACTCCCATCCTTTTTCTTGACAAATAACACTGGGGTTCCCCATGGTGAAGCACTAGGTCTAATAAACCCTTTCTCCAACAACTCCCCCAACTGCGTCTTGAGTTCCTTCAACTCACTCGGTGACATCCGGTAAGGGGCTATAGAGATAGGCCCTGTTCCCGGAACAAGATTGATACTAAACTCTACCTCCCTTGACGGAGGGAACTCTGGTATGTCATCAGGGAATACCTCTGGATAATCTTTTACTACGGGTATGGCGTCTAGGCTCAATTTAGTCTCCACACTATTTGAGGCAAGAAATACAAGACCTTTATGTGTAACCCCACTTTGACTTAATTCCACAGGATGTACCCACAAACTAAAGGAAACAAT
The DNA here is from genome assembly GCA_013621005.1 of Aeschynomene evenia. Taxonomy (NCBI): domain Eukaryota; kingdom Viridiplantae; phylum Streptophyta; class Magnoliopsida; order Fabales; family Fabaceae; genus Aeschynomene; species Aeschynomene evenia. Next base: position 16,277,895 of record CM024266.1, read on the forward strand.
GGATGACCTAGGAATAGATGTACTAGGGATGTCAGGAAATATGACAGACTAGGCTTGACAATCTAACAAAACTTTATTTACTGACAACCAATCCATACCTAGAATCACTCCCAACCCCAACATAGGTAGACATATGAGATCAAAGGTAAATAACTTATCACCTAAAAAGAAATGACACTTAGTACAGACCATGCTAGTTCTTATGGGTTTAGCTATGGGTGTAGACACATGCAGATCATATGGTAACTCACACATGGCTAATTGCAACTCCCTAGCATGCTCATATGATATGAATGAATGTGTAGCCCCCAATCGAAAAGTACAACTAATTCTTTATTCTTAACTTTACACTTACCCTTTATTTAATCATTTGAACGGGCAGCATCCTCTGCATTCACTATGAAGACCCTACCCTGGTGTTGAGGCCTGGAGGGTGTAGGAGCTGAGGTTTGTGGCTGAGGGAGCTGACGACAATCCCTTGTAATATGTCCTGGTCTACCACATCTGTAGCACACATTCTGTCCTGCAAAATAAACCCCTCTGTGTCCTTTGTTACACTGTGGACAGGTAGGTGTCTCTGAAGCTCTGGGGATCATAACTAGACGAGGTGGTGGTGGTCCTTGTTCAGGGCTAACACGATTTGGGCCCCTATAAGGTCGGCAGGGAAACCGACGAGGTGGAGGGTTCTGTCTTTTAAACTGAGGAGCCTATGGTGCCAAACTCCTCTTAGAATTCTCTACTACGGTACTGTCATCTGAATGGCGTGCTTGTTTATGAACCCTGCAAGCCTCCACTAGTCGCGGATAGCTATCAATCTGCATGTGATTCATTGCTTTTTGCATCTTCTGATTCAACCCATTTCTATACTTCATGCATTTCCAAGACTCAATTGGATTACCCTGAAACATCTCTAAAACTTGATAAGATGTTCGAACTGAGCCGTGTACTCCGCAACAGTCATCTTTCCCTGGGTCAAATTCATAAATTCTTGCTCCTTTGCCTCTCTGATAGATCTTGGGAAGTATTTATCATAAAACATTTCCTTGAACCTTTGCCAAGGAATGAGAATCCCTGCAGCATCCAACCTTGCATTTTCTCCTCTCCACCAATTCTCGGCGTCCTGTTGCAGCATAAAGGTAGCAAAAGCAGTGCACTGTAAATCTGAACACTGCACCACGGTAAAGATCTTCTCCGTTTCCTCTATCAAATCCCCTGCCACCGCCGGATCGACGGAACCTGTGAACACTAGGGGATTTACACCCCGAAACTCCACGAAACGGGCATTCCCCCTTTCCGCCTCTGGCTGTGGTGTGGAAGGGGTCTGGCGTACCATAACTTCCGCCAGCTGCTGTACCGCTCTTGCCATCCCTGCCAATGCCTCGCTTGTCCCCTGATCACCATTGGAACTGCTTCCGGTCGGTCTCGTCTAACATCTTTTTGGTGCCATCTGTATCTGTACACACCAACATAATCATAGAGGTGATCAGTCTCCATAATCACATTAGGCGTATACAACAACCTATGTACCAAACAAACAAGTCATGCCCACGATACACAACTATAAGCATAACACTATCGTACTATGCAACAAAAGCATAGATGGCCATAACCCCAAGCCTTAAGGTTCGACCGCTCTGATACCAAAATGTAACACCCTAATAATTATCTCCTTATGCTTAAGTCATAATGAGTTAACTGTTGGAAATTTATATCTTGTTTCAGAGTCCAAATTTGAGTAAAGCAATAGTACACGGAAAATAGGGCCGATTTGCTTTTTGTAAGATAACGGAAGTTTGAAAACTCAGCTTGTGCGGCATACGAGATAAACATTTATATCTTTCTAAGAACCACTTTATCTCAAGTACATAACATTATAATACATAACCATGACCCAAAATATACATAAAGTATTACAATACATAGGAATACACATAATGTCATAAGTAATATAGATAATACAAAAATATAATAGTGGAACCTCTAAGGAAACTATAAGCTTGTACAGACACTTATAATTACCTTAAGGATTCCGGTAAATAACAACATAGGTCACAAGATGTAAATACATGACATAAACAAAAAGTGATCCTAAAGTTCTAAGCTCTAGAGAATCCAAGCTTAGTCTTCTTATAAGATCCGAATCACTCAACCAGTGGATGTGTTTGCGCCCCTGTCTGTATCTAAAACAAAAGGTGGTGGAATAGGGTGAGCTCCACGGACTCAATAGGGGGATCACTCCGGTTTATTATAAAAACAATGTAACATGCAAGTTCCGTATTACTGAGTTTTCATAAATCATCTTTAATCTGGAGTGTTTTACCTATATATATCTTGATGAATATGTATGCGTTATGTCATGAATCTGAAAACATCATTACTCATTTCATTTCTAGTTAATGCATAAAACATGGACTCTTTCATGACATGTGTATAAGGTACCTTCCCTTGAATTGGCACTAACCCTCTCATCTCTTGCTACCTCCACATCACCAAATCCCAAGACTATGAGCTCATATCTCTCTAGTTTCTACTAGACACACGGGGAAAGGGGGGTTTCTCACCTTCCCTTACTAGTGATGTCAGTGACCGAGGTTGCCAACTCTCCCTTACTAACGACACCAGTGATCGAAGGTTACAATCACTTACTTTGACATTTCAATGCATTTCCATCATACTTAAGGTATCACATTAACATATCATGACTTGTCATAGTATCATGGCATATATGCAGGTACACAAGCTTATGACATCATTCTTGAATCACATACAAGTCATGCATAGCATTTTTAACTCATAGTTCTCTTGAAACATACCACTTTTGCACATAATTGCATTTACATGTCATTTCCTCTTTAAATTGTTAATTTCTTTTCATAAACACCCTTTTCTTTTCTAAACGCATATAATAAACATGTTACATTAGTTTCGGCTCCAAGAAAAGGGGTAGAAATCATTAAAATGCAAAAATCACAAAAAATACAGCGCTTGAGGCAATTCTGCAGAAATCCTGCAACTTGGCCGCTAGCGCGCTCCCTGTGGCCGCTAGCGCCCAAATCAATGCAACCTCGCTAGCGCCTGTGATTTGGTCGCTAGCGGGCGTGCACTCGTTGGCGGCTGTGATTTGGCTGCTAGCGCGTGTCTCGATTCTGCACTCATATCAGTTTCAGAACAGCAACCATATTTATGCAAATAATGACTTTTAATCGAATCTTATGCATGAAAATAATCAAATACATGATGTAACATAAATCGAAACCCCTACCTCTTTAAGTTTTACCCTCTAATGCTAAGAATCACCTTGTTCTTCCTTGAGCTACTTGCTTAACAATCTATCTAGCCTTGGATGATGATGGAAACAATCCTAGAGCTTCTGATGGAATATGTTCGGTTCAAAATGAAGGAAATGAGATGAGGAACTCGAATATATGGTAAGTTTCTATGTGCGTTGAGTTTTGGATGGAGTGGTGGTGAAGTTTGTAAGTTTCTAAGGTTATGGAGGTTAGGGGGTTTGTGTTTGGAGTGTTTAGGATTGTAATATGAGAGTTCCAGGTTTCCTTAGGGTGAGGTAAGGTTAATTGGGACGGAGAGAGTTAAGGGAAATTGTTAAAAGATGAAGGGCTTGACTAAAAATGCAAATTTTGCAGAAATGTTGTTCTGTCATCGAGCTGGTCGCTAGCGCGTGTATCACGGTCGCTAACGACCGCTTTCACCGCACTACCCGCTAGCGGCTTATTACGGTCGCTAGAGACGGACCTCTGCCGCCTCACCCGCTAGCGAGCTAAGCTGGCCGCTAGCGAGCAAATACTGATATATGACAGCAACAACAGTTTACATACTCTAAATCTCCAAAATGCATTTAACTCACTCCAATCCATTACCAGAAGTTTCTACTAGAACTTATACACTTGTGTAAACATATTCTTACTAAAATTACCAATTATTCCTTACCATTCCCACCTAGATCATCATTTTAGATTCATTGATACATTATGCTTATTTTTCAACCTTATGCAATACACTTACCACTTCCTAATGCACATGTTTTCACAAAATACACATACCACATATTCAATTAGTCATGCATATCAAAATACATCCTAATGCACATACATACTAATTATACCTTAATCAAAGTGATTTTCACAAAATCTCTCCGATTAAGACATAGTTCGAATTTTGGAGTCTTACATTCTCCCCTCCTTAAAAGAATTCGTCCCCGAAATTCAATACCTGTAAAAAAGGGTGGGATGCAACTTTCTCATCTCTTCCTCCCTTTCCCATGTATATTCTTCCGCTCTCCCCCGCCCCCAGGCCACCTTAATCAAAGTGATTTTCACAAAATCTCACCGATTAAGAGATAGTTAGAATTTTGGGGTCTTACATATTGCTCTAACCTAGTTATGCAATATAAATTCATTCTCGATTTTTCACTGCTCATAAGTAATGGATTCTACATGACCGCTTGTAGGCAGCAATGATTATAGGTACATATTTGCATAAGGTTTTGAGGTAATTGGTTCATAATCTAATTCAAAATGAATACTATTGTATCATACCTTCTTTATCTACTCCTAACATTGATTACTGTTTTACTCTATTATAGGTCAAAGTCTCCATCAACTTGTGCACTTGGGTTTGTGAAATTGGATACAAAGGAAGCTTGGAAGAATGAAGCCACATCATTTGCACAAACTACATAGTCAATCACAACATAACCGTTCTCCAAACAACAATGCATGATTAGCGGGGAACTAACCACTACCAAAGCAGCTCATAGTGGATTTCACGTTAACATTAGTGTAGTTGTGTTTTTAAGTTTACATATCATGCATATTTATGAAACTACTGCACTCTAAAACTACATAGCAAAAACAAGTGAAACGTTTGATCCAACACAATTGTATTGAATTCAAAGGGTTCATTTTTAACTGGTATGCGACTGTTAGCATCACTAACAGGAGTACTTAATATATAGCTTCCCCGAAAACATAAAACATGATACCATAAATGACAATATCGAAAAGAATCAAAATAACAGGGTAATGGAACCATATACATGCAATACAAAATATCAAATTATTCATGAACTTTCGGTGAAACTGGCCATTCAAAGAAGTTCATCCATGAAATAACTCAAGTAGCATTACTCGCAATACCGTAGAATTATACATGTATTAGATATGTTTTTTCTCAAATATCAACAAAATCCTTAATAAAAGTCTGTTAGCTTAAGATACTCTACCGCAAATCAAATGGATAAAATAATAAGTTGCAAACTATACACACATGTCATATAATAACTAGGCTAAAAAATCCAGTTAGACAGTTACGACATGCTTATACTTCAAGATATGTTTTTTAACCATGTAAGTTTTAAGCAAGCTTTAGTTAGACAACATCCGGGTCGAAAACAATTTTGCTTCACTCAATTATCACCGAAGGCCGTGTATAGAACAATGCTTTGTATGTAGGGTTGTGCATCCAAATCCCACCCATGAACATTTGTTGTGTACTTAATACCTACATTGACAATTCTGCCACCAGACACACATTTGTTGTAACACCCTAATAATTACCTCTTTATGCTTAAGTCATATCGAGTTAATTACCAGAAATTATCATCTTGTTTCAGAGTCTAAGTTTGAAAATAAGAATACGTGGAAAATAGGGCCAACAATTTCATAAAGAGAACGCAATTTAAAAATCTCGGCTTGTACGTGACGAGGTATAATCTGATACACCAAACTGTGAACCTGTGAATTACATACAACCACAATACCATAATACACATAAGTGACCCAATACATACATATAGTTTCACGTACACAAGGAAATACATATAAACGTAAAATTCAAAAATAAATATTATAATATTATGTTATTAGAATTTCTAAGAGAACTATAAGCTTGTACTGTCACTTATAATTCCTTTATAAATTCTTCCGAGTCTCATATAGTACATAACATAACAACACATAATATGCGAAGATGACAAAATCTGTAGTATCCTAAACTCCTTAGCTATCCGAGCATTAATCCTCTTGCAAGTCCGGATCCGCTCACCTAGCGGGGTACCTGTATCTCGATCTGAATCTAAACCAAATGGTGGTGGAATTGGGGTGAGCTCCACGGACTCAATAGGGGGATCACTCCGGTTTATTATGAAATAAGTGAGACATGCATAAACCATATTAACGATATTTTCACAAATATATATGTAGTTCCGGAGTGTCTTACCTATATGCATCTTGTTACTTATATATATATGATGCAACAGATAAAGGATCGATATCACGCCTACAATGGAAATTGAAATTATGATTGTGAACATGCAACGGTTGCATAATCAACATTATGCATACGGTCGCACGTCGAAATGTAAACTCATCCATATAATAGTTGCATAATCAATATCATGCATACAGTTATATGTGTCATGTGTCATAATTTCTAAATTCAAATGACACTACCCTCTTTCTTTCTACCTCTGCATACACCTGGCCCTAGGCTATGAGCTCATACCTTTCTAGTTTTCTACTAGAACTCTGTGGGGAAGAGGGATTTGTTCACTTCCTCTCACAAATCGGTATTAGGGACCGAGGGTGCCAGCTTCCCTTGCCAATCCCGTTTGTAGAGAAAGCTACTCATAAATCTCATTTCACATGACCTTTCACAATTTCTTTATAACATCAGCAGGCATGATATGCATCATATTTTCCATGATATCATATATGTCATAAAAATCATCATGTAATCACATAAGCATAGATATTCTCATACATCATTCTTTCATCAAATCAATTATTTTCGATAATCAAAATATATTTCTCATTTATACGTATGTATATTCATCATACTGTACTAGTTCAAAGGTCACATGTAAGGTTAAAATCATCATAAAACCAAAAATATCAGAAAATACAATTCTGCAGAAAGTTCTGCGACTTGGTCGCTAGCGCGTCCCCTGCAGCCGCTAGCGCCCATGGCGGTTTCAACCACTCGCTAGCGCCTGTAACTTGGCCGCTAGCGCGTGTCTCGACTCTGCACTCATACCAGTTTTAGAGCAGCAACCATATTTGTGCAAATAATGGTATTTAATCAAACCTTATGCATGAAAACACATTAATACATAACTTAACATAAATCTAAACCCCTACCTCTTGTAGTTTTTCTCTATCCAAGCTATAAACCACTTTCTTTTCTTGAACTCCTTGCTTAATACTCCACCTAAGCTTCCTTAATGTTGGTGATAATAAACCTATTGTTTTTGATGATTTTTGTTCGGTTAGGATGAAAGGAAATGATGAGGGGAATCTTAAAATGGGTTTGTTCTTTGATTTGATGAGTTTTGGTGATTCAAAGGTAAGGTTTGAGTGTTTGTGAGCTTAGCGAGTTTGAGAGGGTTTTGGTGTGCTTGGAGGATGGAGGAGATGAATTCTGATGTGTTTGAAGGTCTCTTCTGGAGTTATAAGGTGGTTTGGACGGAGGGACCTAAAGGAAATATTAAAAATATGAAGGGTGGATGTGAAATGCAAAATGACAGAAATTTTGTTCTGTCACGATGCTAGTCGCTAGCAAGCAACATGCGGCCGCTAGCGACCGATTCCACCGCATTACCCGCTAGCGCCCTATCACGATCGCTAGCGACGGATCTTTGCCGCCTTACCCGCTAGCGAGCTACGACTAGCCGCTAGCGAGTACTTACTGCTACATGACAGCAGCAGCAATTTTCATGCTCTAAAAACTCCAAATGTCATCTAAAACACTCTAAACCAATACCAACACTCTAAATAATATTTTTACACCTCTACAAACTTGTACACAACTCTAAATTCCTAAAATCTCTCATGATTACTCTTAAATTCTCTACCTAGGTTTTTATTCTATTATATTATACTTTGACTCAAATGCATTGCATCTATCCTCATCTCATACACTTAAAATACATAGTGCACATAACACATATCAAACAAAGCATACACATCAAGATGCATCCCAATGACTTACATATTCCGATTATGCCTTAATCAAAGTGATTATGACCAAATCCCTTTAATTAAGGTATAATTAGAATTTTGGGATCTTACATTTGTGGCAAAACAACAAAATAACTTCACAATCATCCATTTAGTCGTTATATTGTCTTACACATGTTAAACACCATAACCACTCCTCCCAAAACAAATTAATACTAAAAGACTGCACCATTGTCTTGAAAACATTAAAACATAACTCTTCACAGCAAACATGCAAATTGTGTTAATAGTTAGCCACCAAAACCCAACTAGAGCACCCAAAACTGAGTTTCGAATATGGCCATGCTTCCTATTTTCCTACTCTACCTGTAGTAGCATTTGCGATTACTAAAAAATAAACCCTTATAAGTTAAAAGCATATATGTTGACATTAGAATGTAGGCATGCTTGACAAAACGCCTACATAATCAAATATTTTTATTAAAAAACTAAGTACGTTATTGTGTTGCACACAATTCTACCTGCTGAAATCCCACATGTTTTGAATGAACATAATTTGAATTTTGCACTGGCCCATCTTTCGTTGTTTTTATATCGATGTCTGCCCCTCCTGAATGGAACTTACCCTGCCCGACCTTCAATGCGACATAACAATTCTTCAAACACAAAAACAGACCTACCTAACGCCATACAACACTTCAATAAAAAATTTATCTCTGACAAATGTTGGTTGTTGTACCAAATGTCATTGGCACTTCTAAATTGAAGTTCACATTCGTCTTCATCTAGCATTGAAGCGATTGAAGACCACTTTGGGCATGTCCTCTTTGTATGCCCACTCGCATTACAATTTGTGCACCTTCTCTTTCGTGATAGCTCCTTACCGCGAGGAGCACCCTTCGACCTCACCACATCAGGATCTCCCAAATTTTTAAGATTTTTAGCACATTGTCCAAGCTCCCGCAAACCACACTTGTGCTCTAAATCTATTAAAATTTTAGTAACTTCGTCCATTGTGTTGTGAAAGTATTCAACCCTCTTCGACTCCAGATAGGACATCCACTAGCTCGTAGCAGATAATGCTCTGTAACGCAGCAACACATCTGCCTCAATCTCATCCTCTCCCATACACATCGTTTTACCTTCATAGCTTTTTACATATTTGCACCACACTTTTAACACAATTGACTTAGGAAGTTCTACTATATGTTAATGTTTCATGCACAGAACAAATGATTGCATGGAATCCCATAACCGTTCCACATTTAACATTTGCATTCATACTTATCTAGATTGTTGTCAAAAAGTACAACATACTCTCGTTTAGGCCTCCCATACTTCACCAACTTGTATATACGTGTTGTTCCAATTCTTATGGTGCCAATCACAATTAAGGATATCACATCCTCAATCTGTTTCTTAACATCTACAAATATCTCCTTCGTGCAGGTGCTTGTCGTTGACCGCTCTACACCTTCAAGCCCCATAGTCAACACTAGAAAACCATATAGGGACTTGAATTGAGATTCAAGTTCACTGTTCCGGTAAACGGCAAGTGCTCGTTCCAAACTTTGGACTAATTCAAGGATGTTTTCTCTCGAACGTATAAATTGCTTGATGAATGAATTAATTTCCTCGCACCTAGATGTAGTTCTAAACCCGACACAAAATTCCACCCTCTCCCCCCCAAATATGTAGTAGCCCACATCTCCTTCATTTCATATATCTTCTTAACTCATTCATTATCTTGTAATTCAAACATAGCAATTGGTTCTAATCACACCCTCTCAAACACCTCAATCTCATAATTTCCATATATTAGACCCTTAAGTGCCTCACAAACCAGAGCTCTTCAGGTTCATACAAGCATTCTTGTGCAAATGCCAACCGCATAGACAATGTGTAACATTCAGGAAACACAACCTGAATTGCTTCCTTCATTGTTCGATCTCCATCTATCACCAAAACACTTGGATATTTCCCTATCAATTGTTAGCTCCAAGAACCCTACATTGTCATAAGATGTTTTGAATGATAAAAATCTTTAAGTGTTGGATAAGAATTTTGCTTGTGAATACTAATGGTTTCATCAAATGTTTCAGGAGGTTAACCTATGAGGTATTAGAAATATTAAGAAAACACTTGAAGCAAAAGAGCACCCAAGAGGCGCATAGCATAGCCTCAGGCAAGCTAGAGGCGCATAGCACAAGCTAAAGCTAGAGGCTCATAGCATAAGCTAAAGCTAGAGGCTCATAGCATAAGCTCAAAGCATCAAGGGAAGCTTCTTGCACCACAAGCAAGCTATAGGTGGAGCATAGCATAAGCTTAAGACACCAAGGGAAGCTTCTTGCAACACAAGCTACCTCTAAGTGGAGCAAAATACAAGCTCAACACATCTAGGAAGCTCAAGCAAACTCAAGCTAGTAAGCAAAGCTACCTAGCAACCAAAGCTAATCACCTAGGCTTGGTGATAGTAGAACAAGCTAAGCACACCAAGGGAGCTCAAGCAAGATTAAGCTCAAGCAAGATTAAGCTCAAGCAAGCTCAAGTAAGCATAGGCGCATAGAAGCATGAGCTCAAGCATTAAAGACAAGTTCAAAGTTTCCTTATTTGGAAGTGGACTTTGATGCCTATAAATACCCCATCATTTGACAAGAGCATTAAGAGAATCAAGAACAAAAAAACCGAAACTCTGTCAAAAATCCTAACAACTATTTGTACTCGAATTCATATACATTTAGATCAAAAGGGGTAATTTGTAAGGTTTAGCTAAGAACAATTTGAATATCCTTGCATTTGCAAGTTAAGCTTTGAAGATCAAATAAGAGCAAAATTTAGTTGCATCTAAGTTCTTATTTGATTCTTAGAATCACAAGAATCTCTTCAATTCACTGTTTGTACAAGTCCTTCTAGTTGTGAAGGCAGAAGTCCTTGAAGGTTCAACGCAGGGTAGAAAGGCCTTCAGTGTTGAAGGCAAGGAAGTCATCTCTAGGCTGAGGTGCAGTTAGTCACTTCAAGTGTGAAGTGCAAGAAGTCCCCAGTGGTGTGCTGAGGCACAAATCCTTCAAGTGTTTGGAGGTGGTGATTAGTAAACTCTCAAGTGAATCTTGAGGACTGGAGTAGGCACATTGCCGAACCAGTATAAAAACGTACTGTGTGCACTCTCTCTACCTTACTCTTTGCATAGTAATTTCGCATATCACATAGTACACACACTTGCACCTAACTAAGTTAAAGCAACATAAGTTAGCCATATAGAGCCAAAGCTCAAAGGCTAGATAAATTAACTTAATCTACAATCACTAAGTTATCAAAACATAAGCAAGCCTTACACCTAAGGCTAAGCTATTCGAAACCTAAACTTGCTACACTCACTAATCCGCTGCACTCTTTAACAAGACAAGCTTATAGCTTGATCATACTTGCGAGTTTCAGGTAACAAAGATTTTGAGTAGACGTGATTCAACCCCCCTTCTCACGTCACAAGCACCTTCAATTGGCATCAGAGCTCGGCCTTGGGGTTGAGCACTCTAACAAGTGTCAAGGAAAAGATCAAGGGACCTATGGCAACCAACAACGCATACATTGTTGATGGCGCCTCAACAAGCAGACCACCAATGTTGGAGGGATAGGATGACACTATGGCAACCAACAACGCATACATTGTTGATGGCGCCTCAACAAGCAGACCACCAATGATGGTGACTATGGATATTGGAGGGATAGGATGACACTGTTCATCCAATTCAATAGCCTGGATTTGTGGGACATTGTAGAAAATGGAGACAAACCAGTTCCATCAGGGCCTAAACTCACATGGACAGCTGCTCATAAGGAGCAGGTCCAAATGAACAAGAAAGCTAAGTACATACTCCTATGTGCTTTAACCAAAGAAGAATACAACAAGATAGTGTCTTGTGATTCAGCAAAGGAGATATGGGACAGGCTTGAAGTATTGCATGAAGGCACTAGTCAGGTTAAGGAGACAAAGATATCTATGCTTATACATAAGTATGAGTCCTTCAAAATGGAACAAGACGAAAGCATAGATGACCTAGCAGTCAGGTTCCTCAATATAATAAATCAACTTAAAGTGCTTGGGAAAACATATCCAACCTCAGAAATGGCTATGAAAATCCTAAGAAGCCTGACTCCAAAATGGAGACCAAAAGTGACAGCTATTCAAGAGGCCAAGGACCTCAAGAAACTCGGTCTAGATGAACTCCTTGGGTCTCTAAAGACTCATGAGATAGAGTTAGCTGCAGAAGAAGAGTCAAGCTTCTCTAGACACCAAAAGACTTTGGCTCTCAAGAGCACCTCTGTCAGGAAACACAACAAAAACAAGGCTCTTAAGGTAATTGAAGAATCTGAAACAGAAGAAGAGTCAGAAGAGGACTTGGATGAAGAAGAGATGTCCATGCTTGTCAGGAAGATGACAAGAGCATGGAAGAATCGCTCCAAAAAGGGAAAAGAGGCCCTAGCCATAAAGGAGAAGAAGGGAAAGACCAAGCTAGAAAACACCACTTTCTTTCAGTGTGGTGAAAAGGGGCACTTCAAGAATTATTGTCCCAAGAACAAGCAGACCAAGAAGAAGTTCTTCAAAAAGAAAAAGGCCTTGGCTGCAACGTGGAGTGAGTCAGAGGCTGAAGACTCAGACTCAGAGGAAGAAACAGAGGAGGAAGCTAACCTCTGCTTCATGGCAGATGCACACACTGACTCTGACTCTGACTCTAGTGATGAACATACTGAGGTAAATTTCGATATTCCCTCTCCTTCTTACCATGAGCTCTCTAATCTTTACGATGAGTTGTTGATGGATTCAAAGCAACTCACAACTCATTTTTTGACCACTAAAAAGGCTTTAAAAAACTGTGAGTCAGAAAATGAGCTGTTAAAGTCTAAAAATGAGAAGCTTGAACAAGAACTCCAAGAGATGATAAAAGATAATATCAGTCTTGGTGAGTTATGCAAACAGCTTGAAACAGATGCTTCTGTGTTTGTGGAGAAGGTTGAGACGGCCATGTACCAAGCACAGAAGACAAACGTACTTCTCATCAAAGACTTAGAAAAAATGGTGAATGGAACCAAGATGCTGGACATGATGCTAGGTGGGCAAAAGCCATACTTAGATCACACAGGCCTTGGGTACACACCAGTGTTTCATGAAGACACTTTGATACCACCAACAGATAGAGAGCCTATACCTACCTGTCTTTTTTGTTTTAAACATGGGCATAGCAGGGAGAGATGTCCAATGCTCAAAAGAGGAACCACATCCAAAGCCAAGAGTGGCACTAGGAAAGGTATCTCCAAGAGAAACTGGAACTCTCAGCAGCCTAAGCCAAAGGCTGGAAAGGCTAACACAAAAGGACCCAAGAAGGCATGGGTACCTAAAAACTCTTCATCTGTGAATGCAGGAACATCAAGCTCAGGTAAACCATCAGGAGCAGCATCCACCTCTGCAAGATGAGAAATGGTACCTAGACAGTGGCTGCTCAAGGCACATGACTGGGAGCAAGCACTGGTTCAAAGAGGTCAAATCAAAAAGAAAAGGAACAGTGCGCTTCGGTGGTGGAGCCAAAGGCAAGATCATTGGTAAGGGAAATGTAGGTAAAACTCAAACCCATCAAATATCCGATGTTTTACTCGTAGATGGCCTGACTCACAATCTCTTAAGCATAAGTCAATTTTGTGACAAGGGCTTAAAGGTTGAGTTTCTTGCTAAGTATTGTAATGTGATAGATCTTGCAACTGGCAAGGTAATCCTTGAGGGAAGAAGACTAGGCAACACCTATGTCATCTACCTAGAGGACCTTCTAGATCAAGACGTGAAGTGTCTTGCATCCATTGAGGATGACAAGTGGCTCTGGCATAAGAAGCTAGGTCATGCCGATATGAAACTGCTTTCTGAGCTATCTCAGAAAAGCTTAGTCAAAGGGCTTCCCAAGATCTGTTATGACAGGGACTCCACGTGTGATTTCTGTGAGAAGGGAAAACAGACCAAAGCCTCCTTTCAGAGCAAGAAAGTAGTCTCAACTACGAAACCACTTGAGCTACTTCACATGGATCTATTTTGACCTACTAGGATAGCTTCACTAGCAGGGAAACATTACTGCCTTGTCATAGTAGATGATTTCACTAGATTCACATGGGTTATTTTCTTGGCGCATAAGGATGAGACTTTTGAAAAGTTTAAAACCTTTGTGAAAACAATTTCAAATGAAAAGGGCTCTCACATCATCACCATTCGTTCTGACCATGGTGGTGAATTTGAAAACAAAGCTTTTGAAAAATTTTGTGAGAACCTAGGCATTGCTCATCAGTTCTCATCTCCTAGAACTCCACAGCAAAATGGAGTAGCTGAGAGAAAGAACCGAAGCCTCATCGAGATGGCAAGAACAATGCTTTTAGAAAGTGGTTTATCAAAGGGTTTCTGGGCGGAAGCTGTCAACACAGCTTGTTACATCCAAAACCGTGTTTTTCTAAGACCAAGTCTTAACAAGACACCTTATGAGCTTTGGAAAGGAAGAACACCCAACATCTCTTACTTCCATATTTTTGGCTCACCTTGCTTTATCCTGAACACACGGGACAAACTATCAAAGTTTGATTCCAAATCCGATGAAGGAGTGTTTCTAGGATACTCTGCTGTATCCAGAGCTTACAGGGTCTATAACAAACAACGAAAAACGGTCGAAGAAACCATCCACATAAAGTTCAAAGAACTCAAAAATGATATCAAACATACAGTGGAGGACCTTGAAGAAAGACTAAGAGACCTAGTAATAGAGCCTAAGCAGTGCGAACATCAACCACCACTCAAGGATGATGAAGATGATTTCCCAATTATCAAGAAGTCACCTAACACAGGGGGAGACGCTCAAAATAACATTGTATCTCCAGAACCCAACACACCTCAAAGCAATGAGGTAAACCCAGAGGTGGCGCCATCCTCACCCATTAGAGGGTACAGGGGTATCAATGACCTAAAAACAGTTGCAGGAAATCAAATCTTAGGAGATCCTTCACTAGGTGTTAGAACCAGAAGGTCTCTAACCTTTGACGCCAACTATGCTTTAGTCTCAGAAGTAGAACCTGAAACCATCCAAGAAGCCTTGGATGAACCTAGTTGGGTAGCTGCCATGCAAGAAGAACTTAACCAATTCGAGAAGAGCAATGTATGGACACTTGTGAGGAAACCCAAAGGTAAATCAATCATAGGTACCAAATGGGTGTTCCGAAGCAAGTTAGATGAAGCTGGCAAGGTGGTCCGCAACAAGGCAAGGTTGGTTGCTCAAGGCTACAACCAACAAGAAGGCATAGACTATGATGAGACATTTGCCCCGGTTGCAAGGTTGGAGGCGATAAGAATGCTACTAGCATTTGCGGCTCACAAGGGCTTCAAACTCTATCAGATGGATGTCAAATCAGCTTTCCTCAATGGCTATCTGAATGAAGAAGTCTATGTTAGACAACCACCAGGTTTCGAAAGTGAGACCTATCCTGAGCATGTCTATCATCTATCAAAAGCTCTTTATGGTCTCAAACAAGCTCCTAGAGCTTGGTATGATAGACTAAGCAGTTTTCTGATAGAAAATGGATTTACTCGCGGAAAGGTTGACACCACCCTATTTACATTAACTGAGAACTCTAATTTTCTTATTGTTCAAATCTATGTTGATGATATAGTTTTTGGTGCTACTAACGAATCTCTTTGCAAGAAATTCTCTGAGTTGATGCAGGGGGAGTTCGAGATGAGCATGATGGGTGAGCTCAAGTTCTTTCTAGGACTTCAAATTAAGCAAGAGACAGATGGTACCTTCATCCATCAGGAGAAGTATACCAAGGAACTCTTGAAGAGGTTCATGATGGACAAGTCAAAGCCTTTGAGCACTCCAATGCACCCATCACAAGTCATCGACCTGGATGAAAATGGAGAAAAGATGTCTGAAAGCACATATAGAGGTATGATCAGTTCCCTACTTTATTTAACTGCCTCTAGGCCTAACATTCAGTTAAACGTAGGCATTTGTGCTAGGTTCCAATCTAGTCCAAGACACTCACACTTAACAGCAGTCAAGCGAATTTTGAGATACCTGTCAGGTACTACTAATCTTGGCCTTTGGTACAAGAAGGGTACTTCTTCTGTGGTTGCAGGTTACTGTGATGCAGACTATGCAGGCGACAGAGTAGACCGGAGGAGCACAAGTGGATGTTGTGTATTCTTTGGAGATGCACTCATCACTTGGAGCTGCAGGAAGCAGAGCACAATTGCTTTATCCACAGCTGAAGCAGAATATGTAGCAGCAGCTGGATGTGTCTCTCAAATGCTATGGGTCAGGAACCAACTCATGGACTATCACCTAAGGTATGAAAAGATCCCAATCTTTTGTGATAATACTAGTGCAATAGCTCTAGCTAAGAACCCCATTCAACATTCTAGGTCTAAGCACATAGATATAAAACACCATTTCATAAGAGACCATGTGCAAAAAGGTGATATTGAGTTAAAATTTGTAAATACGGAAGATCAAGTGTCTGACATATTTACAAAGCCTTTAGCTGAAGATCGCTTCAACATGTTGAAGGATATGCTTAGCTTAAAATCTTTTTGAAATATTTGAAGGTTATAAAAAAAAAAAAAAAAAAAAACGAAAAAAAAAATAATTAAAAAAAAAACAAAAAAAAAAAATAATAATAATAATAAAAATCTAAAATTTTCAAAAAGTTAGCTATACCTCCCCAATGGTAGTATTGTATGTACTAGACTACTAGTTTGAGTACATGAGCTAGATAAAGCTAGGAAAGCAAAAATTTTAAGGTGAAGCTAATGGGAGGAGGAGAAGTGGCGCAGAGCTTACTAGAAAGTAAGGAGGAAGGGCATCTTTTGCAATTAAAAAGTCAACTAAGTTCTAGAGGGGTCAACTATTGCTAATTAGTTGATCAACTTAAAATTTTAGTGGACCCCACTCTATTATTTTTGCCCCATATATATATTATTTAACAAAAATAATTTTTATTTCTGTTATTTAATTTTGCAAGATTAAAAAAATTAATGTTAACTTATTCATTAATTGTCTTGCAATAATTTAAAATATGAGAGCATCTTGGGAAATCTCATTAAATGCTAATATACTCTCATGGAGCCTTCCCATTGGTTGTGACACTCTCATGGAGTCTTCCCATTGGGTGTGACACTCTAATTGTATATTCTCTCATTAAATGCTCAACCAATCACACACCAATCTTTTTTCTCTCAAATCTCTTAAATTTTTTTTTCTTTCTCCTCTCACCCTCTTAAATTTCGCCCCCCTCTCTCTCTAGCTAGCCTCCACTTTTTGGTTTAGCCTCCACTCATATTTTCACCTAGCCTATGCTCATTATTTCTACCTAGCCTCTCTCTCTCACCTAGCCTTCACTCATATTTTCCACCTAGCCTCTTCTCATATATTTCACCTAGCCTCTACTCATATCCTCTACCTAGCCTTCACTCATATTTTTCACCTAGCCTATGCTCATATTATCCACCTAGCTTCTTCTCATATTTTCTCCCTAGCCTTCACTCATATTTTCCACCTAGCCTCTTCTCATATTTTTCACCTAGCCTCCACTCATATCCTCTACCTAGCCTTCACTCATATTTTTCACCTAGCCTATGCTCATATTATCCACCTAGTCTCTTCTCATATTTTCTCCCTAGCCTCCACTCATATTTTCTACCTAGCCTCCTCTTTTATTTTCGCATAGCCCCTCTTCACCTAGCCTCTCATCACCTCACCACCTCATATAAGCCTATAAGCCTCACCTCATCTCATCTCTATCACCTCCACCCTTCATAAAGCTTTCACCTTTACACCTAAAGCCTTCACCTTTACACCTAAAGCTTTCACCTTTACACCTTAAGTCTTCACCTTTACCTTTTTCTAGCCATAATCTCCATAAAAATCACACCTTTACATCTAAAGCTTTCATCTTTACATATAAAACACTTTTTTTCTTCTCTTGGCCTCATACTCGAAATTCTTAGCCTTGCACCATAAATTTCGATTTTTTTTTCTCTCTCTCTTGTCCTCTCTAAACCTTGTGTCATATCCATGGGTTCCAAAGGCATAGCAAGATCGGGTGAGACAAACATTGTTCTCAAGGATGTATATGAGGATCCAACAAAGCAAAAGAACTTTGAAGATAATTATCTTCTAAGAGCCATTGCCTATGGAAAAGTTTTGAAAAGAGAAGCACTTGAAAGTGTGCAAAGTTTCAAGAACACATTACTTGCACAAGAAAATTGGATGGAGATGTTCATGGAAGAATCGGTGTGTTATCCTATGGCGGTTAGGAGTTTTTACTCTCAATTAAATTTTAATTCTAAAGAGGTTACACATCATATGTTGGAAACACCAAGATTAAACTCTTGAAAAGACCATT